>JABBWL010000049.1:0-455231 GCA_016758765.1 Suillus cothurnatus | reverse complement strand
ATGTGGGCGCACACTGGGAAATTTCAGATGGCGCATGCTGAGAGCCATTACGGCCAACGATATTTGATTTCTCTTCCTCGTCCTCCTCAACAGCCTCATCTTCGATTTCATAACCCCCGTAATCGATATTGTTTGCTTGCACTGGTTCGAGGCCTGTTCGATGTAGCAGAGTTTAGTCAGCAGAATAAAACAAATACTCGCCTTTCTTTTCCTTTGGATGAGACTTGTGGGAGCTGGACTCGGTTTGGTTCAGGTGCAACTTGGCAACGTCACGTGCAACAATTGTGCGCCAGTTGGGAAGAAGAACTTCAACCCTGCCAATTGGCTGGGAGAAACATTCATCGTGTTTGAGTTTTTTTGACGTAGATCTAAAAGCAGATGTTTGACAAAATGCACTGAATGTTGATATTGATGTTAGATGATTCATTAACAATAATTATGCGAAATCTAGATCTCACCTCTCGTCATCAGTACTAGCACTGTACACGACGCGTTGCTTTCGTTTCCTGTGCTGTGCTATTTCCGTATTCTCCTCATTTTTGTCCTCCTCGATATCAAGCCGAACCTGTTTATTTGTATCAGCTACCAGTTCTTGCAGCGTCGATTGCCTTTTCATCATATGCTTGTATTTGTGGGTTCCCTATTTTTACAGCGGCTGTGAGATCGCAAACAATTTGTTAGAGTCCATTAGCCCTCATCGAAGTTTCAACCATCCACTCCGTACCGTTTTGCCCTTGCTTCGCGTTGATGAGTTGATTGCAAGCGTATGTTCCTGAAGGGGATGTGGCCTTCACGTTCGACGGTGCTGGTGGGCGAGTTGCCCCTTCCCCTTCCCATTCGTCATCCTCATCCATTTCTTGCTTGGTCTGGGCTACGTTGTCAATATCTGCCATTTTGCAGCACTTTTTCTGACCAAGTAAGCATCAGGACGTAAGATATACCCAGGGTGCTTGTCTCTGTTTGAGACTCGTGTCGTTGGGGCCATGAATTCTGACTAGTGACTAGTGGCGAAGCATGCAGAAATGAAGTGAATGTGGCGCAGATCGATTGGATTTCACAAACAAAACACTTGTGGGTCCAAGACTTTTGATCATTCAATTCTGTTCGTGTGAACTTCTTCTACGAAGATATCGCAAACAGAATTGTGCATCTCGAGCGCTGATCTTATCGAGGCGTCTGTGACGAGCAAATTCTAGCCCCGAAAGTACTGTGTGAATGCGAAGACTCCAACCTGTTGTCGTGGCTGTGCGCAAGGCTGCGACAACACAGCAGTATCAAACCTCCACGACCAGAACGACCATTGTATTCAGATCCATCCGTGACTCATGGCGTGCCCGAGTCCAACTATGAGCCAAGCTCGACTGACTCGGAGGATAACTTGAAAGTTGGATGCCTATGACTACCAACATCATGTCCTGAATGGTACTTCGTGTGATATCAGTGGAAGTTCTGAACCGCCAAGAACCTGAGGCTTGATCCCGGAACTGAGTTACCTAAACGAGTACGAGTACCGAGCCTGTAGATCTGCTGCTCCGGCATAACCAATTTGCCAACTCAGTGCCGAACAAGTACGATATGATACAGATCTTGGCAGGCTTCGACGATAACAGAGAACCCCCATTCGCTAGCAACTCCGACATGAACAAGACAATTGGCTCGGTCGAACTTAGCGGCAGTCAGCTATACATGATGGACGTGGACCCCTTGCATACCTTGATCTTACGGATGCCCTCGACGAATACACCCTACAGTCAGATATGTTCTATGCGGGAAAGAAACGTACAACGCAATGGGGTGTTGGGACTTACTAATTCCCATAGGGTCCTTTAGCGGAAATAAACAATTACAACTCGGTGTGCGACCACGTCCGTTACTAACTTTACTTGGGGCTCGGTCATTGTGTGGTCAAATGTACGATTGATTTTGCCAGTACTAGTGAGTTCAAGACAACATAGTGAAGGCGCACATTATCAAGATATCAGGGGGCGTGATGATACCTGGCTGGCTTCAGGACCATGTCATTAGTACTATGATACGTGGGGGAGTGCGGACAATCAAACAATGGGACTCACTATGGGGATTTATAGAACCGTGACAATACTTTGGGAAGAGAATACATTATTATGACAGTGTATCCTTTCGCATAGTGAGTATAAGTCATTTACAGAAAACGTGTACTCACATAAAGAAGCACCGTTGACCTTGACTTTCTTTGTGGGCTTTCCTTGTGTGACTGTAGAAGAACTATCAGGTTGAGGTCGCTTGCCCCGTTTTCTCTGGAAATTGCCAAGGGTACGAGTCAGGCTGATGTAGAACGAAATAGCGCTTGTGATACTGACAAATCTATCATCAAATTGCCTCTTTCTTCACAGGGAACGAATATGAGAGATTTCAAGCAGCACAAGAAAGCGATCAAGCTTACCTCGCGAGCGCCTCCTCGGCTTTCCGTTTATCCTCCTCCTCCTACTCAGACGACCGAGTACATCAGCAAATCGTCTCGGTATGAGATAGGATATCTACGAGGGCCCACCTTCTTGCTCCTCTGGAACCTTTCCAGAAACGATCCATCATTTGAGAATACGTTGACTGGTTTCGGTTTCGGCGGGACCTTAGACGAAGTACCAGGAGGAACCGAGGACGAAGAAGCCGTGATCGGAAAAGCGTATCCTGGGTAAGGCTGAGGTGACAGTCATCGATATTATGCTTTGGCAAATGGATTTCTACGGGCTCTGGGACTGGATCAATGAATAGAAAGGGTTTGTTCGGGGGCCGTTACTCGTGATCTTGTTTATTTGTGTTGGTAATGTCTTATTTGTATTTGCGACCTGTTTATTTTTAGCTGTTGGCTCCTGCCGCGCTTGGCGTCTGGACTTGGTATAACACTACTAGTACTAACTCTGATAGTTGTCACTAGCGGGACCTCGCCAGCTCTACTGTCAATGACACGAGTATGCAAATTCGCTCCAGCAAATGTGGTTTGATATCTAATGATCCAAATCGCTCGTCTCGCTCTCACCTTCGCACTTACAAATAGCTCTCGCAATATTAATATTCCTTCCATTCACATACCACCGCCCCTGTTCCCAGACTACATCCACATCCAGATAACAAGCATAATGGAAGGAGATGCGCAACATATTATATTCTTCTTATCCTGCCTTGTGAAAATACACCCAAGAAGACTCTACATCTCTCGAACAGAAAGCAAGTTTCTTTGCTCGTGTTTTCAGGTGACTTCACATGCACCATAGTTTTTCTGAGTTGGCCGGAATTGTGGTACCATTTGGATGAAGCACTGCATTGTGTGCAGCAGGCTAGTATTATAACTCAAAGACCGCGATATCAACATGCATCATGGAAATGTACTGGCAGTCCAGTAACCACGATGTATTAATACCATTTCAAACTTCCCCAGACACTCTTCTGAACACAACCCAGAGCTTGCAGCCATCGTAGTTGGCAAACATCCTGGCGCAAAAGAGCTGCTGTATACTCGATGAATATTTGATGGTGTCGATATAATCCAGGCATTCATATGGTATCATGCCAATGAGCACAAATGTTGCTCATGATCAAGCACTTGATGCTTACACCCGACGTATACATGAACATTTGATCACCAATTGTACATAACCTACTTATGGTCCATGAGACAAGCTCTGACATGAACATCTCTTTACATAGGTATGCAACGGTGCGGGTCACCTTGTAATTAAGCTATTCCCTCGCACGCCTCCGTTTGCCCCTAATATTACTCACCGACCGCAGAGAATGAGATAGAATAGTAACATCGGTCGCTGTCCCCTTTCGTGAGAAGGCATCGAAAAGATCAAAACAAAATCAACAGGGACGTGCAATCTGCAAATTGTTCAGTCTTCGCATCGGCTAAGATGGGGAAATAGTTCCTCTCACCCTCTTTGCGTGAGTCTTTCATAACGAATTTAATTAGCTGGTTCAATCGGTGCATGCATGCGATCCGTCCCTGGGCTCTCCTGAGATCCCCGTCGCAGTTTCTCGACATATATGAACGTCAGCACTACCAGGTCCACCATATGTTCGACTGGCTCGAAGATCTCTAGGTATGCTTGATGTTCTGCCTTTTTGAAACCAAGGTTTAACGGGTGATGCCGCGCGACTTCCATATCATCAAGCATGAGCTGACAGTCAGGCACCACGTTAGATGTCGTTGGTTGAAATGTGCACAGCTGACTTACGATGCATTCGCGCGGGCCGATCTTCCACTTGTATAACTGTCCGTCGGGACCTCGGAAAACACGCCGCCTGTAAAAAGTATTGAAACAGCTGAACGGACCATACGTATTACGCTCTCACCGTCCAAGAATCCCCTTAGTTGGAATGAACTGAGACGTCGCCAAGTTGATCCCGCCATACTCGATGACAGTTGGAATGAAGAAAATGTGTGCCAGTGGATGTTTGCGAGGATTTCTGACGATTCTACTCGGCCAATGATGAATTCATTTGGGACATGCTTCTTGACAACAGTTACACGAGGGCCAAACGAGAAGGAGGTCGAGGTCGAGTACAGAACATGACCCTGCTCATTCGTGATCACAGCGTTACGTACATGAGGTCGTTTGAAGATGAGCTTCATATCCGGTGTCCTGCGGGATCAAGGATATTCCCCAGATTCTTATCGTCTGCAGCGTCAAGCTGCAACAAAGTAAACACGATCATCCTGTTCGTGAGAGGGCCTGTCAGGATATTTTAAACCTTGAGTCTATGGCACTAATAATTTCATAGGCTCAAGAGAAACGTGAAGTCATACACAAGAGGTCCCTGCAGCAAGATTTGGTAGGCCACCGATGTTGCGCGATTTTCAGCAGGAAACCCGACTTGACAACGATATCCGGTACCCCACACACAGACGATGAACTTGAGAGCGCATTCGACAAATATAGCTGTGGCGTAACATGAGGTGGTACCAAAATAATTTCATGCTGAGACATTGGTCATATATCCTGCCAATCTGACACGACAACGAGCTTTGTTGTCGCTGTTCACAAAGCTGGGTCTATCGGTTGCAGATCCTGAATTAGAAGAGCAGAACTATTAGAAGAACAGAACTAGTATGCAGAACCTCACGTATGATGCAGGGTCAATGTTGAATGCTTCCACGGCGGTTAAGCAGCAAGAGCATCTGTAGGTACCTTGCAGCTGCAAATAGGCTTGTGTATTTGGCACCTGTCTATCGGGTAATTCAGGTGATCCGATGGATAAACTTACTTTTAAGTCGGAACGGGTAATACGACTCTCCGACTCGCCTAGGCCCCATGCGTGGTGCGGGCTCATCAAATCTAGGCCTCAATTGCGATCCTCCAGATGTTTCATACTTGAAAACGGCGGCAGGGCATTCGGCTGCTGTCGGTAGTAAGCTGCGGAAAGGGCACGATGTCTGCGGCAAGGGTTATATCGCCGAGACACGTTCCTCAGGACAAGTCCACACATTTTTAGTGCACCATTAAGCCTTCCACTCCAAGTTATGGATGGAATGATATGTGCTGCATACTCCGGCCTCCATAGTCGTCATGGATGACGAGGAGGACTAGTTAGGCACAATTTTTTTAAGCGGCATCTTAATTATGTCAACCTCATAATAAGATCACACACGGCAAGGTGATCGCGTAGCTTTTAGTTGACATCATTGGCACGTGGTCGGCGCTGTGGGACTAGGGACACCATATAAGGTCACAATTACAACTGAACCAGGCCCTCGACTTCTCTCCCTAACCTCCATTACCCACTCAACATCGACATGGACTCCACTGCTAAGGCCACCACCAACCAGCCCCAGGCTGTCCAAATGAGTACGTTTTGCGACTGATAAGACATTTTATTTATGGCAGCTGCGGAAACAGGCGTCGTGAACCCTGCTCCTGCTAACAACAGTCAGAACCACCAGGAGCACCATGCTAAGCGTATTCGTGGAGGAGGAGCTGGCAAAGTACAGTTTCTCCAAAGTTGAAACTCGGGAGGAGTTGACTTTTGTTGCTCTACCTAGGACTGCCTCCTTGGTGCACTCGAGTGGTTTCCTGTGCGGTGAGTCCAGACCAATGACACCTCTAGGCTGTAGACGACTAAAACCCCTTATAGAATGCGCAAGGTGATTGGTGGAGATAGTGGCTCTGGAATTAATATTAATCTGACTGCGACCATCTTTTCAGGACTGCAAAGAGACATTATCTGTACGTCTCATGTCCTGTATCCTTGTTAATTAGACGGCGCTGACTTGCGACATTTAGGTTAGCGCCCCTGCGAGATGTGCTGTTAAATCCCCTCCCCCCTTTGAAGTCTGCTCGTAGTTTGTATGTTTCCTTTCACGACCATGACTTGTAGCACCGCCTGTTCGGTTAATATTTTACTGCGATGAATTACTCAAGATACTGGCATATGATGTACATTTGATGTTCTTGATACACCTGACAAGCGTACTACTATTTCCGGCCCTTCGGGTTTCACGGTAATTGAGTTAGCCACTGGTCACGGGCCGGGGCATACGACAAACGTTTGAAGGTGCTAGATACATGATATGGGTTCGCAGTCTAAAGCTCAAACATCCTCCTTCACCTGTCCTCCGTTCATGGGTGGAACGGACCATGGCGTTATACTGAATTTACCCCACCACGCAGGCCATAGTGTTAAGGTAGTAATAGCAACCCAGCAAAGGCTTATAATGACCAGTGTTGCCGGATTTGTTGAGTGGAAAACACAAATGCCCAGAGCGATAACGAAGCAGAACATTCTGCGTGGACGTGAGTAAACCTTGAATCATGCTATGCAGATATATTGCTTACGCCCAGATCAAGGATGCATACGGAAGGCTGTACATGATCGCTAGCGCTTCGACGTCTGATTGCGTATGAATCATGCGAGCCATGAACGATGCCTTGAAGGACATATGAGCATTGCACCCTTTAGCATGCAAACAGACAACGCACGGCGCCTTTAGCCGAGTCTGTGCCCCATCCACGGCATTCGACAGCGAGAAGCATGGATGCCACCAAGGAACTGACGGAGCACATCGCCGACAGAAAAATGGCCACGACTGCTGTGCTGATGACCCCAGGAACGGCCAGAAAACTAACGTCAACTGCCAACATCACGGTGGACTAGCCAAAAAGGTCAATCGCGGCAAGTGACAACTTGATAAAACCACTTACAAAGATGGTAACGTTGCTCCAGTCGCCATTGAGTCTGCTAATGTGCTTGGACCACTTAGGATAGTTCAAAATATTGTCTACCCATGTGTTTTGCAGGAATTTGTACTGCGCAGCTGGTGCGCCCCAGAGGAAGGCGTTCGCAGCCTTAGTCGGAGTGTGCCTTTTTGTCTACTTTGTTCAACTTCAGACTGACTGGTTAGCATTGAGACGCGCGCTGACTTGCCCATAGAAGTTCAAGAATTTTGAACGAGCTGAAGAGTCAATTCAGTGCCATGTTCATTGTCTCCTACACGATTTCCATTCTCACCGAACAACCGCATGAGGCGAGCTTCTGGTGTGTAAGTGAAAGAATGCTACAGGAGGAGTATAATATCGCACCTAATACGCACATGAGATGAGCAGGCAACTCCACACACTCATCGCCCGATGATATTAGAGGCTGTACGTATTCCACTAGATTGATTGAAAGGTCCAGCATGCTTTGTAGCGTTGAGAGATCATAGGGAACAACAGAGGTATCAGATGTTAGAAAGTCTACAAAGACATCCCATTCATTATTACGAAAAAACTGGCTGGAAATAACCGACCTGAACGTGCATGAAGGAGAACATGCTTCAGTTCTGTGGGAATTTGAGGCCGGATGGGAGCATTGCTCGGGTATAGTTCACAGTGCATCCTTCACATCATGATGTCGGCCAACGAGAGTGTTAAACTAAATGCATCGACGACGTGAGAGATGTAGGGCAAATAGGTGATCAGCTACGTACACAATGCGATCGACGAACCAATACTGTGCCTCGAGGGCCATCTCTATTGTTTGCTTATAAGTCAACCTGATCAGGAGAGCCAAGAGACACCCACTGATGTGAGTATCACATTTGACACCCTTGACGTGTTCGTAGATAGATATAGGCTCATCGAAATCCTGCAGCCAGAACAAGAGCCGTTTGTTGTGTGCACGAAGTAATAATTACATGCGTCTTCTTTTGCCTGCAACTCTAAACGAGATGTGTCGAGTCATCGATGACATCACTGGCTTTCAAGAGTAGCTGGTGAGCTAGATGGTTGATGGCTTGAGAAGCCCTTTGCGTCTCAGATTTGCGTCTGTAAAAATGTGCTTTATAAAATTACAAAACGCAAGGAAATAATCGAAATGAGACACTACGACATACCCGAGTGGCGTCGTAGAAGTACACTGCTCCCTCCGGATGTACGACATTTTCCCAGCCGTCGACAGGCGCTTCTGAAAAATCCTTCTTTTTGGCTGGGATAGGCTTGGCGATATCACTCCTTCTATATCATGACAAATTGAACAGTTGAGATCAAAAGAAACATGACAGAACAAAAAGCATACACGAGTACTCTTCCTTTGTATCTCTGGCAAAGCTGTGGAGCCATCGGTTTGAACTTGTTGGGATCCCATTCCATTGGCATCGTAGAAGGTGAACGGGAATCGATGGAAGTGCAGGAACCTTCAGCAGCATGCTGACTGACCTGAACTTGAAGCTGGTTTGCTTGCAGAGGTAAGGTCTGACTCAGACCGTTTCACTGGCGTAAGGACTGAGTGAACAGTACTCGCAGCTGTAAAAACAGCTGTCTCTGGTTCTACATCGCTGCTCTTTGGCGAAGCTCTTTGATAGTATGCAAGGAAACGACTCAAAAGTGTTTGCAGACTGCACTGCACTGCCCGAACACCTAACTTGCGGACGCGGAAGATACATTGGCGTACGATGAACCGGATGTGATGTGTTGTTTGTGTTAAACAGAAGCCTAGACAGGTCAGGATCGCCCGTAGGTGCAGAACCATGAAAATAAGATCTGGCAAGCTTCAGGCCTAACCCCACAGCAAGTTGGTGGACTGCTAAGAGACACATGGCCCCGTTAGTGGCTGTGTCACGGAATGAGCGCTTACTACAAGCCCCATTTTTGCAGCTTGTGTCTTCTAGACTCTCTACCATCAACCAAATATTATCGCGTAAATTCAAGACACTCGAATCGTGCTATGCACCACATTTTGTTTATCCCTGGAATTACATGGAATATTTTTGAGTTCTTGATTCCTTTTCACAGAACCCGAAGGCTCTCATGAGCCCAATCCACTTTGTCTACGGGATCTCGCAGCAGTTGCGACAACATGTCATGCGTTGAACGGTGCTACGTCCGATGCTCAACATCGGACATACTATGGGGGTACTCAAATGTTTTTAGGATGCTGGTGCATACTGCCATCCGTCGTTGAAGTTCGGGATATTGACTTTGAACCTGACGAGTTGAATGATGATGTGAGAGAACGAACCAGACTCCTACGAGGACTTCATCGTTGAAGCATTGTGAGTGATTAGATCTGGATCCCATGTTCGATATGCGTCTCACAAAATGTTTCAACACCTGATTCAAGACCCTTTGCCCTCGGATTGTTATACATGCTTCCTTATACTCGACGGATCGAGAGGATATGCTCACGTGTAGCCGAGCATCGATGATCTCTCTCCGAAATGTCTTCCATTTCTTGCTATATCATTGATTGGTGTACCCTATGGAACCTTTTCTACCCCATCCTACTTGAATGATCGATGAGATGGAGGATTGGTGTTCTCATTCGATGAACACACCGCAGTCGTAGTCGTACTCGTTGTCTAAGTAGCTGCACATTGTGTCAGTCATATAGCAACACTCGGGGTTAAAACATTTCTGCAATAGTTAGTTGGAGGCAGAAAAAATACAATAAGGATACAGTAAGGTGTCAATACAGCAGCTGAAACTTAGGCTACACTTTCTCTATCCATCCGCCGACGTTTACGCTCTTGCTCCTCCATAATAAGCCGTTCTGCAGCTGACATCGGCGCAGGTCGTTTCCTATCATTCTCACCGCCACCCTCTAAGCTCTCAGACTTGACAGGAGCAGCAGATTTGAACACGTTAGGCCGCTTTAATGGATTAGCTTGAGAGGATTGACTCCGAACTTCATGGCAGTTGGCTTCAGCCCTGTCGGAGCAGCTGTGGCCGTTGCATTTGATGTGGCCGCTGGCTTTGCAGAAAATGATAGAACAATTTTTTCTGCGCCCTCGTCTCTCTTGAGGCCCTCCCCGGCAGGGGGGCTCGCGCTTCCCTCATCACTCGCCTCTTTCTCCAACTTTGCCCTCTCAATCTGCTCCGCAATCAGAGTGCGTTCCCGTTGTTCATCGTCCCGCGTAGCTCGATCCTTCTTCATAGAGGCTTCTTGCTTTGCGAGAGCTTTCGGGCTGCTGTCGATCCATGCAATGAACCACCCTTTCTCGGTCTCGTCAACGCGCGCGATACCTGAGCGCCCAAATGTTTCGCGAACTCGGTGAGAGTCACCCAGCGGGTGGCGTTCATGTGAAGGTGGTTCTTATCTTGGATGAATTCCTGGTAGACTTGATTAACGCGCACGCGTTTCGTGTTATATCTAATGAGTGACAAACAGGGTTCTAATATTGATATCAGATTGAAACAGAGCTACGCACCGTCTGCTTAGAAGTTGGACGAAATCATGCTGGAATTGGCTTGAGAAATCAGCAATATGCCGCCCAGCATTCTCGCCGACGACAAGCATCTGACGAAGATGGGCCTCCGACTGAGCATGACACTTGAAGCCGTTCTCATCTCGGCACTGCTTCTCACAGACTTGGCAGTACCACCGCAGGCGCTGCAGGCCCTTGGATTTCATCTTATTGGCCAGATACTTTGGAGTTCCGACTGGACATTGAACATTAGTGGAATTCGTTCTGATAACTGTCAGTCTGACTGACCTTCTGCACGCGGCATGTTGAGCGATAATAAAGAGGAGGTCGGGGTAAGATTGGGGTAGTTTGCTGAATCACTGAATGGAGTATGCAGTAGAGAAGCCTCCCGAAGGCGAGCTTAGTCATATTGAATATTGTATGCCAAATACTCACGTGACCTATGGCTGTGTAATGATGGTCTCAATTGACAGCCGCAGCTGCTTTCATATTGCACGAAGGCCTACAGCAAGCGCAGGGACTATGCTCAGCGAGAAAGCCAAAGGGAAGCAGCGTGCAATAGAAGTGCCCCTTGAACAGACCTCGTCCTCGACGCCGCCGGATGATTCCAGAGACCTGACGATCCGGTTTACTGAGGGTATCCCCGACTTTAACCTCACGGTCCGTCCGAAGGACACAGTCAGGGATGTTAAAGCTAATGTGAGTGGTTGAAAGTATCATTGGTGCTTGCCTTATATGCAGATAAATACAGATAGTTAATGGTCTCCCCCAATTGAAAGATCATCGGCTTCGTCTTATACACGCTGGGCGCCTGCTAACGGATGGAACGCTCCTTCACGAATGGCTGACAACCCTCGAAGAACGGCAAGTCCGTGCCTCTTCCCGTTCACAAGAAATTTCAAAGGAGGATCAATTGGTGACGTGGTTGCATTGTTTCTGTTGGCCCCGTGATCGAGGCCTGGAGAAATTGAAGAGGAGAAACCACAAGTGCGTGGCGCATGGATATATTAATTCGTGTTGACTTATTGCTTGTCAATATAGGTCGCTCAGCTGCAACCGCTGAGAGGATTTGACAGGCTTGCTGCTGCTGGATTCTCTGAAGATGACATCGCGAATTTCAGACGGCAGTTTCATAGCCAATCGTCGTCAAATTATCTCGACATTGAGTTCGAGAACGAGGAAGACTGTGTGTTCCCCTAAATTTACTAGAAAACATGCTTATCATACCGCAGATGACGAACACGCGCGAGCTCTCGAAGAACAATGGATAGACTCCATGGATAACGTCAATACAGCGTCCCTTTCTTCTGCCTCTTCACAGAGTCTCATTCTTCGCGGTATCGTAATCGGGTTTTTCTTCCCAATCATACCGTTTTTCTTCCTTCGTGAAACGAAAGCCGCAGTTTTCTGGGAAGAGGGTGAGCACGAGAGTGGGGAGAGTGTCATATTTTCGTCAGTCTCTTTTGTATTTACGGATTCCCCACAACCATGTGCTGACTGGTACCCTAGACGGCGTACACAAGTAGGAGTCGTTTTTGGATTCTTGGTGAATTTGCTCTTCGGGATGTGGAGATATTTGCTGGACACATCGTAGGTGCACATGGAATCCTTATCATTGGAACTTGGTGAGGGCCCCCGAAGACACCCACATCGATTGGAACTAATATAGAGCTTCCCCATAGAGTTGGGCGGCTTTAATACACTGCAACATTTATATCGATGCAATAAATTATCCGTGGATTATTGTCAGGCGAGTTGCCAGACGTTTTGAGTGACGACCCAGTTTCTTCAGCTCCTCAGCCAATATAACATCGGGTTCCGAGAATGGACATATATCTATTGAATTTCTTGCAATGGAACGACATCGATATTATAATCTATATTTTAGCTTGCGAAGAACGGTATTTTTGGCGCACACAAGTTCAGTGAGTATTAGACTCGATATACATGCGGTGCGTGGCTCTTCTCGAAAGACCTGGTTCTTACGAAGACCGTGCAGATCTGAATGTTGGAGTACGGGGGTACGTTCCACGAGTGATGCCCTCTGAATCGTATACATGGAATATTGATGCGTGACGCATAATACGTTGAACAACCTTCGATGTGCCTAAGTCACTTTGGTGCTAAAGAGTTGATAAATTCGGCGCAACACCGAGTGTCAGGACGATATCTTGCGCACCCATTGTGCGCGTCTGACAACAAAGATGTACTCCTGAACAATCTGATCACATCTCTGCTCTGCTCTTTGCTGGCCTTAAAAGAATGTGTCCTCACAAATTTCTTTCCATTTAACATATTTCCAGGCCTCGCAGCGTGATTCATTTCCATCTATTGTTACATGTAGGCCACAAGCTCTGACCGCATCCTTCACTAAGGTCACGCCGTTAGTATGGATAGTGAAAGTCGGACAATGAACTTCATATGCAATTGGACGGAGGACCTTCGACATTTGGTCGAAATCTAGCCTTTCCCTGAGCAGTATCTCGCTTCGCATAGCGCTATGGCATCAACGCCAAGGAGTAGGTTACTTTTTGCTGTGGAAATGGCGCTCGCGTTTTACCTCCTTTACATCCACTTCCCGCTCGCATGCGCGCCTTGCTCAATGAAAACACCCGATTCAGACATTGCTGAATTCTACCATGTAGTTATCATATATAATACCATTGCGAACTGCTACCCCATCTTCAGGTGTAGTATAACAATTGCACCGCCCTGTCATTCTAAGTGTTTACAAAACCCAAGGCTACCAGAAACGGCTACTCGCGGTGCACTGCGGCATCGATATTCGATAGGTCGACAACATTGACCTTCGCCACCGAGGATGTGTCGTTGCAGTTGACCTTTGGTAACAATGGGACAATCCTACTTCGTTGTATCTCTGCGCCCCTGGCACCAAAGTATCTAAAATTTCAAGCAGGTTAAGTGACGATTCACACAAATTGGACTTGGTTGTGACCTTTGACTCTCGTAACTCCAACAATGATTTGCTCGAGCCCAGGTTGCTATCCCATCAAAATACTTGACGAGGATATCGGTGCAAGTTGCCAACGAAGGGACTTGTGCAAGACCATTGATAAACTGCTTTTCGACCTGAGTGTGATAGCGTGCTGCCCAAGCCATCGCACCGCTTCTGTCGAGGTTAAGTTCTAACATGATAGCAGTGATTAAGTTATGGTTTTCATCCCCAGTTGCTTGCTCTCTGTTGTAGGAAGCCATGTCCTATAAAAGTTTTCAGCAGGCTGTTAACCAATTCTTGAAGACGACTTTACGTTGTCGATCAAAATCAGTTCTACAATACATTCAACCAGTTCTGCAACGATAGGATGGTAAAACACTTCGTCAGGAAGCTCCATTCCCATCTCATAAATTGCAAAAGCAGATTTAGCACCACACGTATCCCGTCGGAGTTTGAGATAATCATCGATACTTCGGCAATGACTATGTTCGCGGTCCAGAGCCTCGACGACTACTGCACGAAGGTATGCGGTGAAGCTGTCAAGAAAATGACGCTGAGAAGACAGGCTCGCAGTCTGGATTGCACGAGCCCAAAATCTACGCACAGATACCTTGAGCTTCAGGTGTTTCGTCAATCAATAAAGTACTTACTGTCGTACGATTTCACCCAGGATGCATTCGCCTTCTGGTCGGATCTTATGAGGATCATGTAGGGCATCAAGTACGATGTCCACCATTTCCTTAGTAACTGCTGCGTTTTCAATGTCGGTGTACTCGTCCACGATGAAATAGATATTCATCAATTCACAGCCAATACGGAGGTGTTCTTATAAATCAAACGGTTAGTGGTGTATGGTTTGCAAGTGCTGACATACATACCTCTTGGTACATTCGGATAAGCTAGTGCTGTTAGTCGGGCTATAAGCGCAGAACGTGTAAGCCATTTTCAGAATGAGAACTAGACATTGATCCGACCAAAATCACACTTGTCGAATGCCTCCTGTGACTCATGACACAAAGCCTTGAAATCACGGAACGCAGCATCGACTTCGATTTTCACATCTTCGAAATGAGGGTTGATGGCACGAGGCCAGGGCCAATTGACCATGGTGTCTGGAAGGTAAAACATCATCGTCTTTGCATGAGCATCCATGAGCTGCAAAATCTGATTTCCAAAGATAATTGTGGGTGTTTAAAAGTTTGAGGGGAGAAAGATTGTTGCCGGTCAGTCCAGACTTGCAGCGTGCTTATATGCTTTCTTCTCAGCGTCAGTGCACTCCTGATCTGCCGGACTGTGTTGCTGTGTTCAAAGTTTCGGTAACCACAATTGCCAGTTGCCAGAGAGCAGGGGATTGGCGCTTGCCAAGACTTCGAATCGTTGGTAATGAAGTCCTGATAAGTCACAGTGATCTATATGAGACCAAGCAACACAAAAAATCAAGGCCCGGATGTTATGATGGACGGTCACGCACCATGATTGAAAACTGGGCCAAGTCAAAATAGAGTTCGGGTCCAACACCACAATCGAGTTACTGTAAGCATGGAATTCCAAACTTTTGGATAGACTGGTGAAGACGGGCTGGTCACGATGGAACCGATATAACTGTGGGACATGTAAAAAAACTCTATGAAAGGGATAATATCAAGCAACACATAGGTACGGGTAATCGATAACCGTTATACTACTCACACGCTGAATTCGGCTAGCGGATAAATCAGACGACGGATAACGTTGATGGACATATGCAGGCGTTGGAATTCGGCAGGCCGCAGTACGGTAAGAGATACCTGGCCAGTCCCTCGTCCGAATGTTCTCGGTTCCCAGAAGTTGCATCTTTTCAAGCTCAAGTCTAGTATTGCTATATGCGGTTGACGTTTGCACAGCTACGCATCTTTGACCACAAACCATCAGTGTAGCGAGAGGTAGGTGGTCTGCTTGGTTGCCTGAACCTTCGCCAAGTGTCCGCCGGTATGATTAGGAATGCAGCCTCTACAGAGCGAGGTCAAATAGTAGCGCGAAAGGCGACGAGAATCACATGGGATTAATTTAGTGACTCAAAGAGTCGGTTAAAGGCAGCCGTGCATGAGCACGGGCTAGCGCTCAACTCTATCGTTACTGTGTTTCCAGCCTGAGACGGCAAAACTGGGTCGCACAATGGCCATCTCGAATTATGATTGATCTGTGGCGTAGGAGACCTGCGTGGACTATAAAGGCAGTGACACCAGACGTCACACTTCTCTCATTGATTCCATAGCCACCAATAGAACGCTCTCCATCATCTCTATGTCAGGATCATCGGAGCTTCCTGTAGCACCCCTGCCGCTCACATCAAAACACCGTGATGAGCTCGATCAGGCCATACTCAAACGAATTAGCGAAATCTTGGACCTGATTCCCGATCCGATTCACATTGGGATCACAATGGCGTTGAAAGATTGGATGTGTATATCAATCATCATGGACATCATCTATGAAACAATCCATGTTCTCAAGCGCGAGAACCTGAAGAATGTTCTTCGAACCGATATTGACATGAAGAACCAACAAACATTACAGCAGCACCCTCAATTACGGGATATGGTCCGCAAAGCATGCCTGACGCGCTCGAATTTCACCCACATTGCTGACTTAAGTGAGTGTTTGTGCGCTCGATAGTCCCTGTCGAATGTGCTGACAGAACGCAGAAATATTTCAGATATCCGAATCGGGCAACGGCCCCACGCCCCCTGCTCAAGGTTGGCAGAGGACTTTATCCTGTGGCGTATGTCTAAACTATTCACATCCTAGAAGAGGAGGATCAGCCAGCCTTCCTTTACGAATCGTTCGTCAGACCTTTCGTTGGGAAGGCGGTAGATGGTTTTTACGAGTACCTAAAAAGCAATAATGAGAAGTTCAGAGGACACGGCCTCGAGAGACCTTACTATGCCAAATTCTGTTCCATCGTCCAAAGTTCTGGCACTGGGAAATCGAGACTAATGACCGAGGTCAGGCCTATAACTTACATGTTTCATCGTATCAGGCGACTGAAAGCATCAAATCAGCTGCAGCACAAAGGGGTTCTCGTGCTGTACATGAATCTTCGCGAACCAAGCGATTCTGGCTTCCCTAAGCGAGACATAGTGCCCGCGCGCATCCTAACGGAAGACATGGGCTGCTCTCAGGCTGAATATACCGCTCGTTGTTGCGCGCTCTTTGCAGCTATATTCCACACCCTCGAGCAAAATCTGAGCACCAAGGTCTCTTCTGACGGCCCTGGTGTCACGATCAAGTCTTGGAATAATCAGATGTGTGACATGCGCTCACCAGCCCGTACAAAGTTCTTTGAGAAAGTTCAAACCCGATATCATATAGTGAGCACGGGCAGTGATGGTCGTGTCAGACGGACTAAGGCTGAAGTTTTAAACAGATGCTTGACGAAATCAAGATGCAGAAGAGCCAAGAGAACGTCGGTGCCAATCGTGACCCTTCGACAGTCGACGAGACCGCTACGAAACTCGGGAGTATGTCTCTGACGAGTAAATGTTCTGTTCTACACATACCAGCCATTTTAGCTCACACCGAGCATGAACAGATGCAAATATCAAGGCGCCAAAATTGGAAGGCGCATCATTGGTTGCTGCCGCATACACTGATATGCTGAAAACGCCACATGTATTTCCTCAGGACGACGCCCCAAAACTCGTCATAGCGTTCGACGAAGCCCACCCTTTGAGCAATATGAGTAGCAAGGGTTTTCGTCCATCCCATATTCTTGGCAGGACAATTAAGGCCTACTGTCACGACAATGAGGCATCAGTCTGGGTCGTTTTTGCATCTACGACTTCACAAGTGGCCGATTTTTCGGCTCCTCAGGTGATCCGTAAGTATATCTTCTGCGCCGCCTGGTTCCAACTCTTTTCACACAATCTTACAGATGATTCTCTGCGCGTTGCGGTAGATGGTCAACTTTTATACCAGCCTTATACATATCTTGGTTGGGACCAGAATGCGGACTCTCTGTCTGGTATATCAGCTAATGATGTTGGAAAGTTCCGTCATATAATCGGATTCGGTCGCCCACTGTTTGTTCTCGTGTCTTTATCCTCGTGTTCAGTTTCGTTGACCACCATGAATAGGTGGAAATCACTCATGGGCAAACAATCTGTCACGGGGATTATGAAGCTGGCTGCTCAGAAGCTCTGCAAATCCAAAATATTTAATCCTCAAGACATAAACGAGGCTCTCGCTGTATTGTCTCAGAGATTCGGTCTCGACATTTGCTTCGGTCACCCTAATTCTGTCTCTTATCTCGAAAAAGGAGTAGCTAGTCACCTGCGTATATGCTTCTCGACGACGGAAGATAGGTCGTGGGCATTCACCGGTTATCCATCGGAGCCCCTTTTGTCTTGTGTTGCGGCGATTCTACTCCATGGGACGTCCAGTAGTATGGCAGACGCTTTGAATGTCTTGAAGGCAAAGGTTGATGGTGGGATGGTCGAAACAGGACAATGCGGAGAGCTGGCCAGCAGACTTTTACTGCTTCTTGCCAAGGACATGTACGTTCGCAGCAATCTCTCCACAGGCACAATCTCGGATCTACACTATAACGGAAGCGAGGATGCGGAATTGATACACTGCCAGAAAGTCTCCGTCGTCAATTTTCTGGAATACCTATTTGGCGATGAGTTCTGGCTGAAGGCAGGTGAGAAAGCCAAGGCAGCTTTTCAGCATGCCTATATCAATTTCTCGCATTGGGTGTCCATGGAAAACTTTATCTCACCAAAAGATTCCAAGCTACCCAACGTTGACTCGTCGAGGTAAGCTTCTACTCAATGTCAAGCAATATTGTCTCTTAGATACTGTTGCACAGCGCCAGATGTGACTCCAAAGAGTGGACTTTGCGACACTGGCATCGTACAAGCGCGGTGCAATGCTGCCATCTGCAGCCACTCGTCGACAAGATGATCCCCATCTATTTTGATGATCCCGCCCTTGGCTCCAATGATGTCGACCGCGTGTCGCAGATATTTATCTCAGATAAAGCGGGGAAGACTTCCAATGAGCGAGACTTAGGGTTCATCACGCGCAAACATGGTTCCATACAATGTTTATCGGAGCTCCCCTGCATCGCTCTCCTTCTCGACCTCAAAATGGACTCGAAGCTTAGCGTGACATTTCCTAAGAAGAAGCCAAAACATTCTAAAACCGACCGATGTCTGCGGATCTACGCTTCTGGAATAACCGACACTACATTTCCCTTCCTACGTGATCACTTCAATGTTGCGGAACTTCTGCGTGGGCTAGTCTCGCGACAGGAAGAATCGCCATCGCAGACCACTTTTAAAGATCTAGATGCACTCGTGAAATTCGGGAGTACTGCTACGTTACGCCACTCGCGGTGGGAGGCACAAAATTGATTCACAACTCGAAGTGAAAACCGATCTTGAGGGAAGAAGAATTCTGCACTACCACTACTGCGTCCGCGGTACTCCTGTTAGTCGTATGGGAAGCTTACGATGTCAAATACATTCATATCATTCGTTAATCGAGCGTGGGCTAATAGTACTAGTCATCGGGAAACCTCTTGTGGGGGTTTTGACATTATGTCGCCAGTTGCTGTCGAAGTGGTTCCGGACACACAGCGCCCGCCGCGTCAAATGTAAATATACTGAGTGCTGAGCGCTGATCAGCCGGGATTATCCACCAATCAGAAATGTCGACATAATAAAATGTCTTACTACTGCAAACCAAACGTTCTGTGACTGTACATGAGCCTGTTAGAGCAGCTTGTTGCATGAAGATGCTGGTAGTTGCTGTACAAGTGAAAGACATGATGTAATCTTATCATGTTGATCAATTAGGTCAACACTAAACGCGTTGCCGCGTGTTTGATCTCAAATTTTCTACTAAAGCTTTGCCACTCGTGCAGCCTTTGTAAACGACTTTTAACGACCATTCATCTGTTGTCTCTTTCTCTTTCATAATATACCTCCTGAGGTCTGTATTCTATTGCTGGTCTATAGGTTGATTTTAACGTGAAAAAAATGCTAATCTAATCATCGTCATGAATTGATGCACAGATGGATCTTCAATCACTTGCGAACTTGTTCGCAACAACTTACAATCCTGATCCTAATGTACAGAAGACCGGCGAGCTCCAAATACGCAAGGTAATGTCTTGTTTTGTTCGGCCTGTGGTTATCGCGCTGATCGCCCCTGCAGATCGGTGCACAGGAGGGCATGCTAACTGCCCTTCTGCAAATCATCGCATCTGATGGCGTTGAAATGTACGTCCACTCTTTCTGCAAATAGTTTCACAATGCACATAATGCTGATTCTATGACAGAGCTACTCGTCAAGCTTGTAGTGTTTACCTCAAGAATCGCGTACATACATCCTACATCCTTCCGCCAAATCCGCGCCCAGACCATGTTCCAATTGCCCAGTCTGACCGCACCGCACTCAAAGCCAACATTCTTCCCCTTCTTTCTGCCAGTCCTAGCCGCTCCATCACCGTTCAGGTCGCAGCGACCCTCAAGGACCTTGTGGCGCATGACTTTCCCGATCGCTGGTCATCTCTTTTAGATGACGTGAAAAGGCTCTTGGGAAGCGGAGATGTGAGAGAGGTAGGAGCTGGTGTTGTAGCCGCACTCGAGTGCGTTAGAGCGTTCAGGTACGTGTTTTATTGTGTTATCTTCCGTATCGCTCTAATCAATGCGTAGATTCCGCCAAAAAGCCGACGTTCTACCAAACATCATTGCCACCCTTTTCCCTACCCTCGTCACCATCGCTGATGGCATGCTCAATACTTGCCCATCCCAACCTGCGTCCCAGGAGATCCCTGCCATGCTGCATCTTATTCTTAAGACGTACAAAACTGCAATTATTGTCAACCTTTCCCCACATCAGCAGAGCCCAGAATCACTCGTTCCCTGGGGAAGACTCTTGTTCCGCGTTGTAGGGATGGCTGTCCCCATGGAAGGTGTTCCGACTGACGAGGAAGATCGGGAGAAATGTGAATGGTGGAAGGCCAAGAAGTGGGCGTATGGAATCCTCGGTCGGCTGTTCCATCGGTGTGCATCTTCTTTATATGTTATATGTGTTTCTGATATCACGGTAGCTTTGGAAATCCCTCTCAGCTCCCGTCGCCAATGCAGAGCGAGTATGGTGTGTTTGCAGAGCACTTTGTGACTACCTTCGCTCCCGAAATATTCAAGGTGTACCTCCACCAAGTCGAACTATATGTTTCGGGGCAGGCATGGTTGGGCAAAAAATGCCAATACCAGATCTTCCAGTTTTTCACTGAATGGTTCGCATTGGCTTACGATCCCTCGGATTGTGCTGATACGTTTCTCCACAGTATTAAGCCGAAGTCGACGTGGATACTCCTGAAGCCGCATGTTGACAGCCTTGTGGCTAACTTTGCATTCCCCCAGCTCACTTTCAACGCATCCAAACAAGCTATGTGGGAGGCCGATCCCGTAGAATACGTCCGTGCTAGTGTCGGTGAGTTTACCTAGTCGCTCTCTCTGTTATCCATGTCAGTGTCTCACATGCCAAAGACGAGTACGAGAACTTCTCGTCCCCCGTCAGTGGTGCGACCTCGTTCCTCCTCTCCCTTGCAAGCAACCGCACAAAAACGTCCTTCCTCTCGATGCTTCAGTTCATCAACACTGTCTTGCGATCGTACGTCCCTGTAACTTCTTCTCTTACACCCATGAACTCACAAGTTATGATATAGAAATCCTACACCAGCCCAGCGCTTCGGCGCACTTACGATGATGTCAGTCCTCGGCCCCTTCATCGTCCGCCATCCCGATGTCAAGGGAAGCATCGAGCAATTCATGGTACAATACGTCCTGCCCGAGTTCACATCGCAGGAGCCGTACTTACGGAGTGTGGTATGTCTATTTATTTCCCTAGTTCCTCTTGAGCTGATGCGGTTCAGGCATGTGAGGTGCTTGGTGTAGTGACCAAGGCCGGTATCACATGGACTACTGAAGAGGTAAGCATCTCCACTACAAGTGTTGTTTTCGCGCTGACATTGATCCTGTTTAGAACTTGAACAACCATTCCCGTGCTGTCGCATTGGCGCTGGATGATCGCGAACTTCCTGTACGTGTGCAAGCTGCATTGGCTATCACCGAGCTGGTTGTCATCCACGACTCTGGTACGTTAGATTTTTTTTCTTCCTCTCATACTGTGTCCAAGCTAACTCTGGTTCTCTAGTCAGGGACGCTGTCTCTCCGCAAGTTGGCAAGGTCGTGCAAGGTGCGTCTGGTATCCAAACCCACTGATGTCCTCATTAATTTCGATTGCGGCTGTTACAGATCTTCTCAAGCTCTCCGATGAGACGGACCTCGATATCCTCAATCACAGCATGGAAGCCATGGTTGACCGATTCCAGAATGAGCTTCTTCCCGTGGCTTCGCAGCTCACCGCACGCCTGGTGAGTGCCTTGTCCTATAGTCACTACTACTATGATACGCTGACAGCATGAATATAGTGTGAGTCTTACCTACGCCTTGCAAGAGAGGGTCTGGCACAGCAGAAAGAAGCAGCTCCGGACAGCATCGATGTAGAGTCACTCATGACGGATGGCGACGACGATAAAGTATACGGCGCCATGGGGGTTGCCAAAACTATTGGGACTGTATGTGTACTCTCGCCATCACGTTCGTTCAATGCATCTCATAAAGCTGCGCAGGTTGTCTCGTGCATTGACTCCTCACCTGAGATTCTGTCGCAGGTGCAGGAAGTGATTATACCCATCATCCGGTTTACCCTTGAGAATAAGTTGATCGGTGCGTCTCCTTTTTTTATTGCTTGAAGGGTAACCCTGATCGTAGTGTTTGTAGATTTGTTTGATAATATGTATGACCTTGTAGACGCCCTTACCTTCCGTCTTCACGCAATATCACCGAACATGTGGCCGGTGTTCGAGTTGACTTATGACCTCTTCAAGAGCGATGCTGTTGATTTCCTTGATGGTGCGGCCCACTACTTCCCGCTAGTATTTAGATTGTATTGCTCATGGAGGTGACAATGTGCAGAAATGCTCCCCTCGCTGGACAACTTTGTATCGTATGGTACGGAAGTGCTCAAGGCACGGCCTGACTACAGGTTAAAGGTACTAGACATGTTCCGCACGGCTATGACGAGCCCACAGCTGGGGGATAACGACAAGATTAACGGATGCAAGCTGGCAGAGTCCATGCTTCTTAACTTGCACGGACATGTAGACGACGTAAGCCTTTGTGTCCATGATTCTCACCCGCGACTCTTTCTCATCATTCTTCTGCAGCAACTCCAAGACATCATCACAATCGCCGCAGACCACATTGACAAAGGCGAGACTGCCTCATTCCGCCTTGCCAACCTCGAGATTCTCGTCAACGCCGTCCTCTACAACGCCTCCGCAGCGCTTCATTTCATGGAGGCCTACAAGCCAGGGTTCTCACGCACGTTTTTTGAGCGCTGGTTCGTAGCGATCAACAGCGACAACAAGCTCCCACGCGTGCATGACAAGAAACTAAGTATTTTGGCGCTTTGTAAGCTGTTGGAGATGGAGGCTGGTGCGATTCCGGAGGGATTGAGGGATGGATGGCCTGGGATTGTGGGTGGCGCTTTGAATATTTTCAAGGCGCTGCCCCAGGCTATTGCGAGTGGGTTGCGTATTGTTGGTGTGACTCGTAACATGACTGATGGTGTGATCTTGTAGAGCGCAAGGTGTTGGAGGATCAGCTGGTTGAAGGGAGCGATGATGAAGATGAGGATGAAACCAGATATCTCAATCTTGAGGGAGATGAAGATGGTAAGCGTATATTGCCTTGTTGCCTGTTCCGATTCCTGACACCTGTGCTTTAGAGGATGTATGGGACGAAGATTCCGCGTATCTCGAGATTCTAGCGAAAGAGGTTCGTCACAATTCCATATTTGTAACCTACTACTCACTCAAACATTCTAGGGTGCTCGTCTGAGGGAAAAATCTGAGAAAACGGAATCAGGAGACGACGAATCTGATATATCTGAGGAATCAGAGATCGAGGAAGAACTCGGGTTTTTCAGTCCGCTCGACAACGCCAACATATATGGCACATTCAAGCAAGCATTACAGAGTACGTCGTTCATTCTCACTGTCTTATACCCTTCCCCGCTTACACTTACAATGACCGTTTTTACAGCATTCCAGAATCAAAACAGTGCTTTATACCAGGCAGCGACGACGATGCTCACGGTCGAGCGGCAAACTGTGCTTATGGAGGTGGTGACGATAGCGAATCAGGCTGATCGTAGTTGAGGTGGTCGTCCTTTTTAGCTATTGTGGTTGTATCGTCTCCGCTTGTTCGATACGTTATGGACGTGCGCTTTGCATATACGACGAATGAATGTTTGCTTGTTGTGGTCATCGACGTCAAGGGGACCGAGTCCCCTTTTTCCTTCGTACGCAAATGTCTTTTTGTGGTACACAGCTTTGGTCTGCTGTTCTGGATAAGATGACTGCTACCAACTGTGCCGTTTAACGGTTTGAGCTAGCTAGCGAGCCTGTGAGCAGGCACAGCTCAAACAAGTGATCGTGATGCGTGATATGCACGACGGAGGTAAATCACCAGCTTACGGGTATGATTTAGTAGTTGAGACACCAGTCACGGTCTACCATCGATGCTGATCAGGATGTATAACACAACAGAGCGAGAGTTTTCGATAAGTTGTATACATCATTCGTACGCGGGGCGTCTTTAATAAAATACTTACTTTCAGGGCCAATTTTCACGTACGTCAAGTGATATTGGTTCACCATGCCAAATCAACGTATGCCAAGATGTTTGGCGGGTTGCCTAAGTGGGTGAGCAGTGAGAGGCTTTGCCCGATACTGAAAGCGTGAAGAAGAGTGGGCGAAATATGGAAAAGTGTTCAGGGTTGCAGGTATGGATAGTAGGAAGTGGGTATAGTTCTGTAGGACAGAGGGTCTCATTGTATGCCATCCAGGACGGGGTCCGATAAATAGATGATATTATGAACAATTCGGGTCCAGCGCTTGGACCAGTAAAAAAGACATGCCGGGTGAAGCAGTGCCTCGGTACAAGATTCCCGGACCTAGGCGCCTATAAGGCGAACGTAATGAGCTGCATGCTGTAGACGCATGGTACCAACGACGCACCTCGACTAAACCATTACAAGTAGATCTTTCGTATTATCCTCTCTGGCGTGTCTAACTTCCCACTAGGCATAATTTAGCACAGCGCCTGTCTCAGGATAACAAGAGAGGATGAAGGATGGCAAACAGCTGCCTGGATTACATCAAAAGGCTGTCAGGACATTCGAGGGTCATCAGGATATCATCAGGTACATCGCGATTTTTACGGACGGCAAGAGAATAGCGACTGCATCTTTCGACAAGACAATACGCATATGGAGGCTTGAGGACGGCACGGAGATCACAAAGTGGGTGGTGAAGCAGTGCGTCACCGCACTTGTACTCTTGAAAAACGGGAAACGGGTTGTCAGTGCAGAGGGAGAGCTCCCAGCCCGTATTGATGAAGATGATTTTGATGACAACGATTTCCTAAATGAAGTGTTGCATTGGCAGTTATGGGTACGTGATGTTGAGAGTGGGAGGGTTGTCGCAGGTCCCTTGGAAGGTCACACAAACGTTGTGACTGCTTTGGACATGTCCCCTGATGGAGAGATCTTAGCCAGTGGGTCATTTGATCGCACAATCATTTTATGGGACACTAGCACTTGGAAGAGGAAAGGTCATCCTCTCTTCTGTGGCTCACACATCTTTGACATGCGATTTTCTCCGACCGGTCAACTCGGCGTTGCTACCAAAGAAGATATCCAAATATGGGACTTGGATCAAAAGAAGCGTCTAACTCAATTCAATGGCCATCACGAATTCAACGGTGCATGGAACAGATCGCTCACCTGGACTCCTAATGGTGCACATCTCCTCTCAGCAGGTGATCGAGATGATCCCGTCATTCGCTCATGGGACACATCCACCTGGAAACAGGCTGGTGATCCCTGGATTGGCCATGACAAATATAAGGACATCAACCAAATCATATTGAACCCAGCGGGCACCCTTCTCGCATCAGCATCTAATGACTGCACTGTTCGATTGTGGCAGTTTCCCACAGGCACAGAACTCGTCCAATTTAAGCACTCAGATATGGTGTTTCATGTTACATTCTCGGTGGATGGACGCTCTATATTCAGTGGCGGCCTCGACAAGAAAATCTCGCAATGGGAGATACCTGAGGATGTGCTCGCAGCAGCAGAAAGTGATACTCTGGCTAGCACAAAGAATGAGGTGACTACTCCCAACGTAAAATTCTTTCCCTTCCATGCTCAAGTGTATTCGTTTCAAGGCTGCTCGGACCAAACACAATGTGCGTTGTTTAACTCTAGATGATATATATACATACTGACTCTTGACCAGATGAAACGCCTGCTTAATGTACGTAGCTTGAAAATTGTTTGGTGGCCCCGCCTCTTCATATACTTCTTAGTCAGAGATCCCTGGCCAGCGCCGAAACAAGCCAGTGAATTATCAGCGCTTCAACACGTCCCAGGGAAGGGATTTTCACTCTGTATCACTTCTCACTCACGCTGAAAGCCCTTCGTCTTCTCGCTTGCTCAATCTCAAGACCTTTTTCGATGGTATCAGGCCATCATCCGACAATGAGGGGAAGAAAAAGGAATGTGAGCCGAAACGAAGAGCTCCCAAAGTAGTTGATGTTCCTCTCGGAATAGCATCACCTGTTCGTTTCATGCAATCATATTGAATATTTGAGATCTGACCTCATCTAGGGCGATGTCGTTGGTGTGGATGACGGAATACGACCATATGTACTCTTCTTTTGCCTCAGCTGGTTCCAGAAA
The DNA here is from genome assembly GCA_016758765.1 of Suillus cothurnatus. Taxonomy (NCBI): domain Eukaryota; kingdom Fungi; phylum Basidiomycota; class Agaricomycetes; order Boletales; family Suillaceae; genus Suillus; species Suillus cothurnatus. The sequence goes on along the minus strand of JABBWL010000049.1, from coordinate 428,748 downwards.
AAGAAGAAGAAGCCGGAACCACCACGACAACTCTATGATGACGAACTCTATGACGACGAATCTGAACATGCTGTTGATGTTCCCATACCTACTACACGGTAACACAAGGCTCTTCACTTTTTGAATCGCTTACCTGATGCACTATCGTAGGACCCAAATTGACACCGACAAAAAAACCAAATTAACACCAATGTCTTTTTTCCAGTCACAGCCTGAGGCAGGTCCATCTCGCCTTGCACCGCCAGTTGAATTTGACGTCGTCGACACACCGATGCCTACAACCAGGTATCAAACTTTTACTCGTTTGTTTGATGGATGACCTAACAGTGTCATATGATCAGAATCGTCCAGCACGAAGAAATGGAATTGACGACGATGGCTAGTCAGTCACAGCCAGAGGCAGGACCGTCTCGCCTTGTAGGCCTCGAAGAACACGCGGGAGAACAGTCTTCGTAGTCAGTTTTATCTCGAACTTTACATCGTACTTACAGCTTCATATCATCTTTGACCGTGCCTGCAACGAAATTGACTGTAAATGTTCTTGCATGTTCTTGCAACATTTCACTTGGACCAGGGCGGCGACAGCTTGAGAACTGAATATTCAACAACTCGTTCCAGACATTGTCTATATTCTTGATGAGCTTATCTTTTGGCTGTTTTGGCTTGATCTCCCTGGGCCGTGACTCTGTGTGCGCTCACAGAATTCGGTCTTTTGTCTTTGTATCAGGGTCACCATCTTTTTCCGTTTATATGATTATGTATTGAAGCAAACTTCAGCTTGGCCCCTGGTTGGGATTTGTTCAGCATATAGTACTCAGCTGGCGTAAGTGACCATCGTGAAGTTCTTTCGCATTCCGGTCTTTGCTACAAGCCACGACTGTGCTCGCACAATCACCATGAACATTTGGCATCATTCAGAAACACGACCCAATACATCCACCATGCTCCTTTGGTCGACGACGACATCATACACTATAGCTACAGATAAATCGTGAAATACTCCAACAATCATGAAAGGTTTTAACTAAATGTTTGACTCTATCACCAGATTAGCGCATAATCGAAGCAGTATTTGGATAACTACGTACCGAGCATCCACTTCGTTTGATGTTCGATAGTCGCCATTCGTCAGGTTTCTCGTACTAGTAAATCCGTGAGCCTGAGATGCATGTCTCGCATGGATGCGAAGCATCCCTTGTTGTACAATGGTTCGATCTTTTTCTGCCTCTTCCACTTACTGATCTTGTTGGCATCAGTGACTCTGAAGAACTGAGGTGCAACCTCCACGAGCCATTTTGGCTCAATAGTAGTGATGTTGTGACAGTATTCGCAAGTGGTCAACACCAACTCGTTATAGACCACCAGCTATTCAGGCGTGCGGTTGAAGAGAGCGGAAGAGGGATGTATATACACGGGTGTTCCTTCAACGAGTGTCTTGTAACCCTCTTGAGAATCCTTCTTAGCTGCATTCCGGAAGAAACCAGAACATATTACTATTCCCCGCTTACAATGACCGTTTTTACAGCATTCCAGAATCAAAACAGTGCTTTATACCAGGCAGCGACGACGATGCTCACGGTTGAGCGGCAAACTGTGCTTATGGAGGTGGTGACGATAGCGAACCAGGCTGATCGTAGTTGAGGTAGTCGTCTTTTTTAGTTATTGTGGTTGTATCGTCTCCGCTTGTTCGATACGTTATGGACGTGCGCTTTGCATATACGACGAATGAATGTTTGCTTGTTGCGGTTATCGACGTCAAGGGGACCGAGTCCCCCTTTTCCTTCGTACGCAAATGTCTTTTTGTGGTACACAGCTTTGGTCTGCTTTTCTGGATATAATAACTGCTACCAACTGTGCCGTTTAATGGTTTGAGCCAGCTAGCGAGCCTGCGAGCAGGCACAGCTCAAACAAGTGATCGTGATACGTGATATGCACGATGGAGGTAAATCACCAGCTTACGGGTATGATTTAGTGGTTGAGACACCAGTCATGGTCTGCCATCGATGCTGATCAGGATGTATAACACATCAGAGCGAGAGTTTTCGATAAGTTGTATACATCATTCGTATGCAGATCGTCTTTCACGTACGTCAAGTGATATTCGTTCACCATGCCAAATCAACGTATGCCAAGATGTTTAACAGGTTGCCTAAGTGGGTGAGCAGTGAGAGGCTTTGCCCGATACTGAAAGCGTGAAGAAGAGTGGGCGAAATATGGAAAAGCGTTCAGGGTTGCAGGTATGGATACTAGGAAGTGGGTATAGTTCTGTAGGACAGAGGGTCTCATTGTATGCCATCCAGGACGGGGTCCGATAAATAGATGATATTATGAACAATTCGGGTCCAGCGCTTGGACCAGTAAAAAAGACATGCCGGGTGAAGCAGTGCCTCGGTACAAGATTCCCGGACCTAGGCGCTTATAAGGCGAACGTAATGAGCTGCATGCTGTAGACACATGGTACCAATAACACACCTCGACTAAACTGTCACAAGTAAATCTTTCGCATTATCCTCTCTGGCGTGTCTAACTTCCCACTAGGCATAATTTAGCACATCGCCTGTCTCAGGATAACAACAGAGGATGAAGGATGGCAAACAGCTGCCTGGATCACATCACAAGCCTGTCAAGACATTTGAGGGTCATGACGAGGGCATCACCTCCATAGCAACTTTTCCGGATGGCAAGAGAATGGCGACTGCATCTTTCGACAAGACAATACGCATATGGAGGCTTGAGGACGGCAGGGAGATGACAAAGTGGGTGGTGAAGCAGTGCGTCACCGCACTTGTACTCTTGAAAAACGGGGAACAGGTTGTCAGTGTAGAGGGAGAGTTCCCAACCCGTATGGGTGAAGATGGTTTGGATGAAAACGATTTATTAAATCAAGTGTTGGATTGGCAGTTATGGGTACATGATGTTGAGAGTGAGAGGGTTGTCGCAGGTCCCTTGGAAGGTCACACACACATTGTGACTACTTTGGACATGTCCCCTGATGGAGAGATTTTGGCCAGCGGGTCATACGATCGCACAGTCATTTTATGGGACACTAGCACTTGGAAGAAGAAAGGTCAACCTCTCTTCTGTGGCTCACCCATCTCTGACATGCGATTTTCTCCGACCGGTCAACTCGGCGTTGCTACCAAAGAAGATATCCAAATATGGGACTTGGATCAAAAGAAGCGTCTAACTCAATTCAACAGCCATCACAAATTCAACAATGCATGGAACTTTTCGCTCACCTGGACTCGTGATGGCGCACATCTCCTGTCAGCAGGTAGTCGAGATGATCCCGTCATTCGCTCATGGGACACATCCACCTGGAAACAGGCTGGTGATCCCTGGATTGGCCATGACGAACATGACATCTACCGTATCATATTGAACCCAGCGGGTACCCTTCTCGCATCAGCATCTGATGACTGCACTGTTCGATTGTGGCAGTTTCCCACAGGCACAGAACTCGCCCAATTTAAGCACTCAGATGAGGTGATTCATGTTGCATTCTCGGTGGATGGACGCTCTATTTTCAGTGGCTGTCGGGACGAGAAAATCTTGCAATGGGAGATACCTGAGGATGTGCTCGCAGCAGTGCAATGTGATGCTCTGGCTAGCGCGAAGAATGAGGTGACTACTCCCAACGTAAATTTCTTTCCCTTCTATGCTCAAGTGTATTCATTTCAAGGCTGGTCGGACCAAACACAATGTGCGTTGTTTAACTCTAGATGATATATATACATACTAACTCTTGACCAGATGAAACGCCTGCTTAATGTACGTAGCTTGAAAATTGTTTGGTGGCCCCACCTCTTCACATACTTCTTAGTCAGAGATCCCTGGTCAGCGCCGAAATAAGCCAGTGAATTATCAGCGCTTCAACACGTCCCAGGGAAGGGATATTCACTCTGCATCACCTCTCACTCACGCTGAAAGCCCTTCGTCTTCTCGCTTGCTCAATCTCAAGACCTTTTTCGACGGTATCCGGCCATCATCCGACAATAAGGGGAAGAAAAAGGAATGTGAGCCGAAACGACGGGCTCCCAAAGTAGTCGATGTTCCTCTCGGAATAGCATCACCTGTTCGTTTCATGCAATCATATTGAATATTTGAGATCTGACCTCATCTAGGGCGATGTTGTTGGTGTGGATGACGGAACACGACCATATGTACTCTTCTTTTGCCTCAGCTGGTTCCAGAAAAAGAAGAAGAAGCCGGAACCACCACGACAACTGTATGATGACGAACTCTATGACAGCGAATCTGAACATGCTGTTGATGTTCCCATTCCTACTACACGGTAACACAAGGCTCTTCACTTTTTGAATCGCTTGACAGATACAATATCGCAGGACCCAAATCGATACGGACAAAAAAATAAAATTGACACCAATGACTTTTTTTCAGTCACAGCCAGAGGCAGGACCATCTTGCCTTGCACCGCCAGTTGACATAGACACCGTCGATGCCTCGGTACCTACTACCAGGTATTAAACTTTGTTCATTCGTTCAATAGATGACCTGACATGGTATCGTAGGGTCAGAATCGACCAGCATGAGGAAATAGAATTAAACTCAATGGCTGGTCTGTCACAGCCAGAGACAGGACCGTCTCGTGTTGTGGAACACATGGTAGAGCAGTGTTTATAGTCAGTTTTATCTCTTAAGCTTTCAATCGTACTTACAGCTTCATATCATCTTTGACTGTGCATATAACAACCGTGACCTCGACAATTGACGGTGAATATTCTTGGGACTTTTTACTTGGACCGGGGCATGGACAGGATTGAGAACCGAACGTACCTTAACTCCTCATTTTAGACTTGACTTATGACGCCTCTGCGGTACCAGTGTACTTGGTAATTTCTAACTGGTTGCCCTCAGAACATCAGCATTATTTACACAATGGGCGTGTTCATGGCGATTCTCAGATACCTGTCACAGCCCATTGACCAAAACGTGGGCACAAGCAACATTGGCAGGACAGCCTGCCACATGCAACATTTGGAGCTCGAAACAATGAGGGCGCTATCTATCGACGGATGCCCCAAATCGCTTGCAGTACTAGGATGTAGACTAGCCCCAAACACAACAAAAGTAAGTTCTTTAAGGCAGGTATGTGTGCATGTGCTCATACAGTGACTCGTCAAGCATTCCTTGTTAAAATTTCTTCAGCAAGAACATCGAAAGATTTGACGAAGACCGCTCCCGAACTTACAAAAGCCCGACAGATCCGAGGAATACATGTTGCCCGCTATCGTGGATCCAAACAACAGAGATCATCCAGAAACAGAATAGCGACCGAGTCCGCCGATAATACAATGAGCATCTGGAGGCTTCAAGTTGGGGATGGTATGGGATTGGAGATTCAAAAGAAGTGGGAAGTGAATGTGGGTACTGCGCTTGTTATGATTTCCCCGATCGCTGGTCATCTCTTTTAAATGGCTCTTGGGGAGTGGAGATGCGAGAGAGGTAGGAGCTGGTGTTGTAGCCGCACTCGAGTGCGTTAGAGCGTTCAGGTACGTTTTTTATTGTGTTTTCTTCCGTATCGCTCTAATCAACGCGTAGATTCTACCAAAAAGCTGACGTTCTGCCAAACATTCAAGTTATTGCCACCCTTTTCCCTACCCTCGTCACTATCGCTGATGGCATGCTCAATACCTTCCTATCCCAACCTGCGTCCCAGGAGATCCCTGCCATGCTGCACCTTATTCCTCAAACGTACAAAACTGCAATTAAGTATCGTCATCCTCTCCCCACACCAGCAGAGCCCAGAATCACTCGTTCCCTGGGGAAGACTCTTGTTCCGCGTTGTAGGGATGGCTGTCCCCATAGAAGGTGTTCCAACTGACGAGGAAGATCGGGAGAAATGTGAATGGTGGAAGGCCAAGAAGTGGGCGCATGGAATCCTCGATCAGCTGTTCCATCGGTGTGCATCTTCTTTATACGTTATATGTGTTTCTGATAGCACGGTAGCTTTGGAAATCCCTCTCAGCTCCCATCGCCAATGCAGAGCGAGTATGGTGTATTTGCAGAGCACTTTGTGACTACCTTCGCTCCCGAAATATTCAAGGTGTACCTCCACCAAGTCGAACCATATGTTTCGGGGCAGGCATGGCTGGGCAAGAATTGCCAATACCAGATCTTCCAGTTCTTCACTGAATGGTTCGCATTGGCTTTCGATCTCTCGGATTGTGCTGATACGTTTCTCTACAGTATTAAGCCGAAGTCGATGTGGATACTTCTGAAGCCCCATGTTGACAGCCTTGTGGCTAACTTTGCATTCCCCAGCTCACTTTCGACGTATCCAAACAAGCTATGTGGGAGGCCAATCCTGCAGAATACGTCCGTGCTAGTGTCGGTGAGTTTACCTAGTCGCTCCCCCCTGTTATCCATGCCAGTGTCTCATATGCCAAAGACGAGTACGAGAACTTCTCGTCCCCCGTCAGTGGCGCGACCTCGTTCCTCCTCTCCCTCGCAAGCAACTGCACAAAAACGTCCTTCCTCTCGATGCTTCAGTTCATCAACACTGTCTTGCGATCGTACGTCCCTGTCACTTCTACTACACCCATGAACTCACAAACTACGATATAGAAATCCTACACCAGCCCAGCGCTTCGGCGCACTTACGATGATGTCAGTCCTCAGCCCCTTCATCGTCCGCCATCCCGATGTCAAGGGAAGCATCGAGCAATTCATGGTACAATACGTCCTGCCCGAGTTCACATCGCAGGAGCCGTACTTACGAAGTGTGGTATGTCTATTTATTTCCCTAGAACTTCTTGAGCTGATGCGGTTCAGGCATGTGAGGTGTTTGGTGTAGTGACCAAGGCCAGTATTACATGGACTACTGAATAGGTGAGTATCTCCACTACAAGTGTTGTTTTCGCGCTGAACCTGAACAACCATTCCAGTGCTGTGGCGTTGGCCATAGATGATCGCGAACTTCCAGTACGTGTGCAAGCTGCATTGGCTATCACCGAGCTGGTTGTCGTCCACGACTCTGGTACGTTAGAATTTTTTTCTTCCTCTCATACTGTGTCCAGGCTAACCTTGGTTCTCTAGTCAGGGACGCTGTCTCTCCGCAAATAGACAAGGTCGTGCAAGGTGCATCTGGTGTCCAAACCCGCTGATGCACTCATTAATTTCGTATTTTCAATCACAGCATGGAAGCTATGGTCGACCGATTCCAGAATGAGCTTCTTCCCGTGGCTTCGCAGCTCACTGCACGCCCCGATTCCTGACACCTGTGCTTTAGAGGATATATGGGACGAAGATTCCGTGTATCTCGAGATTCTAGCGAAAGAGGTTCGTCACAATTCCATATTTGTAACCTACTACTCACACAAACATTCTAGGGTGCTCGTCTGAGGGAAAAATCCGAGAAAACAGAATCAGGAGACGACGAATCTGATATATCTGAGGAATCAGAGATCGAGGAAGAACTCGGGTTTTTCAGTCCGCTCGACAACGCCAACATATATGGCACCTTCAAGTAAGCATTACAGAGTACGTCGTTCATTCTCACTGTCTTATGCTGTTCCCCGCTTACGATGACCGTTTTTACAGCATTCCAGAATCAAAACAGTGCTTTATACCAGGCAGCGACGACGATGCTCACGGTTGAGCGGCAAACTGTGCTTATGGAGGTGGTGACGATAGCGAACCAGGCTGATCGTAGTTGAGGTAGTCGTCTTTTTAGCTATTGTGGTTGTATCGCCTCTGCTTGTTCGATACGTTATGGACGTGCGCTTTGCATATATGACGAATGAACGTTTGCTTGTTGCGGTTATCGACGTCAAGGGGACCGAGTCCCCTTGTTCCTTCGTACGCAAATGTCTTTTGTGGTACACAGCTTTGGTCTTATTTTCTGGATAAAATGACTGCTACCAACTATGCCGTTTAATGGTTTGAGCTAGCTAGCTCAGGCTAGCCTGCGAGCAGGCACAGCTCAAACAAGCGACCGTGATGCATGATACGCACGACGGAGGAAAATCACCAGCTTACGGGTATGATTTAGTAGTTGAGACACCAGTCATGGTCTACCATCGATGCTGATCAGGATGTATAACACAACAGAGCGAGAGTTTTCGATAAGTTGTATACATCATTCATACGCGGGCGTCTTTAATAAAGTACTTACTTTCAGGGCCAATTTTCACGTACGTCAAGTGGTATTGGTTCACCATGCCAAATCAATGTATGCCAAGATGTTTGGCGGGTTGCCTAAGTGGGTGAGCAGTGAGAGGCTTTGCCCGATACTGAAAGCGTGAAGAAGAGTGGACGAAATATGGAAAAGTGTTCAGGGTTGCAGGTATGGATACTAGGAAGTGGGTATAGTTCTGTAGGACAGAGGGTCTCATTGTATGCCATCCAGGAAGGGGTACGATGAATAGATGATATTATGAACAATTCGGGTCCAGCGCTTGGACCAGTAAAAAAGACATGCCGGGTGAAGCAGTGCCTCGGTACAAGATTCCCAGACCTAGGCGCTTATAAGGCGAACGTAATGAGCTGCATGCTGTAGACGCATGGTACCAACGACGCACCCTAACCAAAACCATTACAAGTAGATCTTTCGCATTATCCTCTCTGACGTGTTTAACTTCCCACTAGGCATAATTCAGCAAAGCTCCTGTCTCAGGATAACAGCAGAGGATGAAGGATGGCAAACAGCTACCTAAATCACATCACAAGCCTGTCAGGACATTCGAGGGTTATAGTAGTACCATCACCTCCATCGCAACCTTTCCGGATGGCAAGAGAATAGCGACTGCATCTTCCGACGAGACAATACGCATATGGAGGCTTGAGGACGGCACGGAGATGACACAGTGGGTGGTGAAGCAGTGCGTCACCGCACTTGTACTCTTGAAAAACGGGGAACAGGTTGTCAGTGCAGAGGGAGAGCTCCCTGACGATTCCGATGACGACGATTTAAATGAAGTGTTGGATTGGCAGTTATGGGTACGTGATGTTGAGAGTGGGAGGGTTGTCGCAGGTCCCTTGGAAGGTCACACACACGTTGTGAAGGCTTTGGACATTTCCCCTGATGGAGAGATCTTGGCCAGCGGGTCATTCGATCGCACAGTCATTTTATGGGACACTAGCACCTGGAAGAAGAAAGGTCATCCTCTCTTCTGTGGCTCACGCATCTATGACATGCGATTTTCTCCGACCGGTCAACTTGGCGTTGCTACCAATGAAGATATCCAAATATGGGACTTGGATCAAAAGAAGCGTCTTATTACTCAATTCAAGGGCCATAACGAATTCAACGCTAACTGGAACTTTTCGCTCACCTGGATTCGTGATGGCGCACATCTCCTGTCAGCAGGTACTCGAGGCGATCCCGTCATTCGCTCATGGGACACATCCACCTGGAAACAGGCTGGTGATCCCTGGATTGGCCATGACAAAGACGAGAACATCTACCAAATCATATTGAACCCAGCGGGCACCCTTCTCGCATCAGCATCTGGTGACTGCACTGTTCGATTGTGGCAGTTTTTGACAGGCACAGAACTCGCCCATTTTAGGCATTCAGATGAGGTGATTCGTGTTGCATTCTCGGTGGATGGACGCTCTATTTTCAGTGGCGGCCTCGACAAGAAAATCTTGCAATGGGAGATACCCGAGGATGTGCTCGCAGCAGTGGAATGTGATGCTCTGGCTAGCGCGAAGAATGAGGTGACTACTCCCAACTGTAATTGCTTTCCCTTCTATGCTCAAGTGTATTCGCTTCAAGGCTGCTCGGACCAAACACAATGTGCGTTGTTTAACTCTAGATGATATATATACATACTAACTCTTGACCAGACGAAACGCCTGCTTAATGTACGTAGCTTGAATATTTTTTGGTGGCCCCGCCTCTTCACATACTTCTTAGTCAGAGATCCCTGGCCAGCGCCGAAACAAGCCAGTGAATTATCAGCGCTTCAACACGTCCCAGGGAAGGGATATTCACTCTGCATCACCTCTCACTCACGCTGAAAGCCCTTCGTTTTCTCGCTTGCTCAATCTCAAGACCTTTTTCGACGGCATCCGGCCATCATCCGACAATAAGGGGAAGAAAAAGGAATGTGAGCCGAAACGAAGAGCTCCCAAAGTAGTCGATGTTCCTCTCGGAATTGCATCACCTGTTCGTTTCATGCAATCATATTGAATTTTCGAGATCTGACCTCATCTAGGGCGATGTTGTTGGTGTGGATGACGGAATACGACCATATGTGCTCTTCTTTTGCCTCAGCTGGTTCCAGAAAAAGAAGAAGAAGCCGGAACCACCACGACAACTCTATGATGACGAACTCTATGACAGCGAATCTGAACATGCTGTTGATGTTCCCATACCTACTACACGGTAACACGAGGCTATCCACTTGTTAAATTGCTTACCTGATGCACTATCGTAGGACCCAAATTGACACCGACAAAAAAACCAAATTAACACCAATGTCTTTTTTCCAGTCACAGCCCGAGGCAGGTCCATCTTGCCTTGCACCGCCAGTTGAATTAGATGTCGTCGACACACCGATGCCTACAACCAGGTATCAAATTTTTACTCATTTGTTTGATGGATGACCTAACAGTGTCATATGATCAGAGTTGTCCAGCATGAAGACATGGAATTGACGACAATGGCTAGTCAGTCGCAGCCAGAGGCAGGACCCTCTCGCCTTGTAGGCCTCGAAGAACACGCGGGTGAACAGTCTTCATAGTCAGTTTTATCTCAAACTTTACATCGTACTTACAGCTTCATATCATCTTTGACCATGCCTGCAATGAAATTGACTGTAAATGTTCTTGCAACGTTTCACTTGGACCAGGGCGTCGACAGTTTTGAGAACTGAATATTCAACAACTCGTTCCAGACGTTGTCTACATTCCTGGTGAGCGGTGAGCTTATCTTTTGGCTGTTTTGGCTTGATCTCCCTGGGCCGTGACTCTGTGTGCGCTCACAGAACTCGGTCTTTTGTCTTTGTATCAGGGTCACCATCTTCTTCTGTTTATATGATTATGTATTGAAGCAAACTTCAGCTCGGCTCCTGGTTGGGATTTGTTCAGCATATAGTACTCAGCTGGCGTAAGTGACCATCGTGAAGTTCTTTCGCATTCCGGTGGAGTGGGGCACCCCCCAGTCAGGGGGTTGCAGAGACAGGGGGTTCTCCGGAGGTTCGAGTAGCTTAGTCAGCAGAGTGTGCCATCCAGTGCGAGAGAGTAGACACAATGATCATCCCACCCGAGCACTTAGCATATTCACTGAAGCTGGAGCTACCGCTCCATCGTGGTGAGAGAGTGGGATTTAATCTTTGCATCAGCGCATTTCTGCTTGTCACATCAGATTTCACAGAAGTCTACCAGAATTGGTTCAAAAAACAATGATTGGTCGATACAACGTCACAGCATCAGAAACATCAAAGACCAAAAACGTTATTGGACACGTGTAGAACACATTCCAGTATTATTGTCTCAGAGAAGACAATAAGAATCAACACCAATGCCTCCAAAAGCCCAAAAGCAACCAAGAGGCCCAAAGGGACAATTCATCTCGAGAAAAAGCCTAACTAATCTTTCTGATACCTCCTCATTGAACACATCAGCTGAATCATCCCCACTAGACACCCCAGAAGTTAGATCCTGAGAGCTAGCACAGAACAGCTCAGATCGAGAAGACTCGGAATACGAGTCCCTTGAGGTCCAGCAACAGCTAGACCAGAACAATGACGAAGACACAGAATCGTTGAAGGGTGCACCGGATCCAGAGCGAACCACACTCCCTACATTCGACACACAGCCAGTACAGACCCTAATTCCATGCCCAAGTCAACAAACCCAGATGGCAATCCAACCGTGGCCCATTGCGTCAATCGGATCAGCCAAAGCCCTAACGTCACATGTGCTTATCAAAACACAATCAGTGTCAAATCAAACCAAACCATTGATTAGAAACCCAGCACCACTACTATCACCACCAAAAAAGACGATAGCAATGTCCAACAACACGCCCAACTGGTTTCATGAATGGCCAGACGAGAATGCACAGAATTTCCTCAAGGAGGTAGAGCGCTACATACTGTTCAGTGACCTGAAAACAGAAGGAGGAAAGATAATGGTCTTCAGTACGCTCTTATCTGCAGGCTCAATAGCAGACACATGGTGGAACAAACTAGACAGCATGCAGAAGACGACTTGGGTGGATGTGAAGAAAGCATTCACAGCCAGATGGCCAGGAATCGCCATCGCAGAGAAGACGGGGTTAGATTATCAGCAGGAGATATTAGCATTACACCTAACAGACGAAGAACTCGGAATGCAGATCACGGTAGCAGGGGTCCCAACCTGGTCACACCTTCAGTACTGCGCTAGTCTTCATCAACTGGTCAATGAAGCAGGAGCAGCAACCATAGCTGGACTAGTCTATCAAGTCCGTGAAAACCTGCCAGTGGTGATGAAGGAACTCACAATGCCAGGAGTGGCGGACTGGGACAAGTTCCTAGAGGAGATCAAGAAGATTGACACGAACAAACTGCATGAGAAGGCAGAAGCAGCGCGGAAAAGAAAGACGTAGAGAAAGCACAGAATGCCCGTCTCACCAGATTAGAGAACATGCAGATGGATGCCATTGAAGTCATGCGCCTACAGCTTCAACACACAGGCATTGGAAATGCACAGACAAACCAAGCATACACCAATACTCCCAATCGAGCACCATCAGACAACTCCTCACCCCGCATACGCTATGTAACCAAAGGACAACCACAGAGCATGCAGCAAGGTTATCGTCAATGCCAACCGCTCACACCCAAGGAGAAGAACTTACTACGAAACTGCATCAATGACATCCCACACCATCCTGATACAGCTACTGGGAGAACCACATACAAAGAGCAGCTTAGACAATGGTTCAGCACATATGGACAAAATGGAAGAGTTACAGAGAGTACACAGTACTCGCTTAGACCAGGCAGCGCTATGATTTGCTCAGGCGAATGCTTCAAATGTGGAGCCCACGGACACATCGCAGCGGACTGCAGGGTCCCAGAAGCATCGCAACTCTCCATCCAAGAGAAAATTTGGCGCAGTATCGCAGCAAGGGCACTCGGGAACTTTAACCGTGGGAATGCAGTTCAAATAGATGTTGCGTTCGAGGATGAATATGTGCAGCAGGAACAGGGAAAAGGGAAAGGGTCGTCAGTGTAGAGGAACACCAAATGACCCATGCAGACGTTACACCTCAGCAGGAAGAACAATCTGTCCTCGTATGTGGAGAGGCACTGTACGAGGACCAATCAGCACATCCTGCCGAAACATCCATATGCACAGATTCAGCCATTGTAATGCCAGATGAACAATGTGATGTCATTGATTTGTACTCGACGGAGGACACTAAGAATGAAAAATCTAACACGCAACACTGTCTACCATTCTTACACCAAACCACGTTTCTAGGCCCAAAAGGCGAGGTGGTTAGAGTCCAAGCATTATTCAATGAAGGGGCAATGACGAGTGTCATGTGCACATCAGTCTTCAACTGCATCAAACACCGGTTGGGAAACTGACACCCATCCACGAAAACACTTCGAATGGCGAATGGCACCATCATCAAATCAGAGGCGGTCTGGAAGGGAGAAGTGATAATTGGAGGAATACGTGCGGAAGGGGAGTTCGAAGTTCTACAATGCAGAGGAGGGTGGAAGTTCTTGTTCGGAAAACCAATGCTACATGCCTTCAAAGCAGTACATGACTATGAAGTCAATGAGGTCCAAGTTTCGGGAGCGGGAGGCACAAGAATGCTACAGAACCAGTCACAAAGGAAGAAAATGAGCATCAAAGAAGTCGAAGAACCAGAAGAGACTCACATAGTGGTAAAAGAGGAGCAGAAGAGAGAACAAACCACCGTTGAAGAAACACCAAACACTGTAGAGCAAACCACATTGATCTGCATCATCACAGATGGCGAACCGATACCAGAAAACAAAATAGGACCTCTGCTGAAGGAAGTACCCACAGACTTCTTAGCTAATGATGAAGCAATATTCACAAGACTCACCCATCCACACAACCCCAAACACGTAATCTGGATTGAGAAACGAGTGCAATATGGTGAAGATCTTACAGCAGAAGAATCAGAAAAGGTAAGAGCATTAGTTAGGAAGTACGCTGACATATTTGCTTGTTCACTAAGGGAGGTACTACCGGTTCCCGGAGCAGTACATCGATTAGACATACCAGAGGGAGTAACGTTCAATCTTCGAGTACACCAACGACCACTCACCCCCCCGCAGCTACAGTTTCTACATGGCAAAGTGGATGAAATGATAGAAGCAGGAATCATCGAACATGCACCACCAGAATCAGTCAAATGCTGCGCCAACATGGTCCTGGCGAAGAAAGCCCATGAACAAGAGGGCATGACTCTCGAAGAACTCCAATGTGCTGTCAACGACCAATGTCTAAGACACAATCAGCCACCAGCATTCACACTCCCAGAACGTGAAGTAGCAGAGGGACCCATAAAGACGAACCAAGATGCAAAACCTCAAAAATGGAGGATCTGTCAAAATTTTAATGAAGTCAACCGAGTAATGAATATCGCACCAATGCCACAGGGGGACATAAGAGCCAAACAGTTACGCCTCAGTGGGCATAAGTACGTGTCCGTATTTGACTTTGCATCAGGGTTCTACGCAGTGGAAGTTCCAGAGGAATCGCAACCATACACCGCTTTTTACATTGAAGGCCAAGGATATTTTTGGTACAAACGGATGCCCATGGGACTAACAGGTGCACCATCAACATTCTCAGAGATGACGGCAAGCAATCTTCACGATATTCTGGCAGATAACACAATGGAACTGTTCATTGACGATGGAGGATGTGCAGCAAATAGTTTTGAAGAAATGATGGGAAAGCTAGAACGAATATTTCAGAGGTGTCGTGAACGCAGTATCTCCCTATCACCTACAAAGTGCTGCTTATTCATGACAGAGACCATATTTGCTGGTGCAAACGTAGGACCCCAAGGAGTACAGCCAGACTTAGTGAAACTAACGGCAGTCGTTAACTGGGAACAACCACCAGACGCACTGAATTTAGAATCATTTCTAGGACTCACCAGCCATTTCCAGGACTTAATCCAAGGGTACGCACTGCGAGAAGGCCCACTATGGAACCTAGTCAAGACAGCACCATTAACAACACTGTATATGAAGAACACTTATAGACGCACCTTAAGAAGCTTCAAACTGCAAGATCTATGGCAAGAGAAACACACAAAAGCCTTCCTAGATCTAAAGGCAGCATTAGTATCAAAGCCGATCTTACAAGCACCTAAGTACGATGGTTCAAACTTTGTAGTGACATCAGATGGATGCGCCAAAGGTTTTGCAGCTGTCCTGTCCCAATGCGCATGCATGCAAAGCCCAACTGGAAAGTGGACAGAATGCCTGCACCCAATAGCATTTGCATCCAAAAGAACATCAGCAACAGAGCAGAACTACAAACCGTTCTTATTGGAGTTTGCAGCGTTGAAGTTCGCACTGGACAAGTTCTCAGACACAATATGGGGATTCCCGGTCAAGGTAGAAACTGACTGCCAAGCACTAAAAGATGTGATCATCAGCAACTGTCTGAACGCAGCTCATGCAAGATGGTGTGACGGAATTCTAGCACACAATATTGTGGATGTAAGGCACGTACCTGGAAAACTCAATGTCATAGCTGACAGCCTAAGCTGACAATGGGAGGGCCACCTGAGGGACGTAGGACTGTTAGACGGTAGTGAATGGACAGTTAGCAAAGACTGGGAAACACACATGGGTTTGATTAATGATCTACTCCAAATATCAACTAACATTGAAAACTCAACAGCATCGGAACTCTTACAGAGGTTCGAGAACAAACCAGTATTTCTCAAAGTCATCCAAGCCATGTTACAAATCGACCAAGGAACCATGGTCCGTAACTGAAAATGCGCAAGACACCGAGCATCACAATATTTAATAGAAAACGGAAAGCTTTGGAAGTTGCAAGGAGGCACTGCAGTGAGAGCCTGCAGCAGAGTGGAGTGCATTAACAAAGAAGAAGCCCAAGCATTAGCTATGAAACAGCACAATGAGGGAGGACACTGGGGACGGGACGCAATCAAAATAGCTCTAACTGATCGAATTTATAGTCCAAAGCTAGATGCATCTATTATGGCAGCAATAAGCGACTGCAGTCATTGTAAAAACTTCGGTACGCCACATCTCCACTCACTATTAGAACCAATAATGCGCAGGCATCCCTTTGAACTTCTGGTAGGAGACTACCTCACACTCCCGAAGGCAAAAGGATATAACACCCTAGGAGTATATCTCGATATGTTCTTGCAACATGTCTGGGCATTTAAGTATAAATCAGGAGGGACAGCTAACACAACCATCGACGGCCTGGAGCAGATCTTCAAGAATTTTACAGCATCCGAAACATTCATGACAGACGGAGGAAAGCACTTCAATAATGAGGCAGTTAGAAAATTTTGTGCTAAGTGGAAGTGTAATACTCATGTCATTGCCGCATACTCACCATGGGTCAACGGTTTAGTCGAGGGAGTAAATAAGATCCTGCTACACGTGTTGAAGAGATTGTGTGCACCAGACCTAGGAGAAGACAGTCACAAGGCACTATCGTGGGACGAGCTACCGCTCAATTGGCCAGATCACCTGGATGATGCGATCACAGCGCTTAACCATCGCATTCTCCCGGCACTCAAGTTCTTGCCAAAAGAACTACTCCTGGGACAAGTGATCAACACCCCACGCACAGATCTAAGCAATAGTACATCCGCAATACGCACATTGGATGTCAGCACGCAAATGGCATACATGGCGCAACAACAACTAGATGGCTATGATGCCGCAGTCCGACATGCCATCAAATGTAAAGCTGCGTTTGACAAACAGGTCCTAGAATGAACACCAGGTGAAGTAATCTTTCATAAAGGGCAGTTAGTTCAATTTTATCGCAGCAGTTTAGATTATACATTCGAAGCTAAACGGAAACTACTCCCCAAATGGTCTCCACCCCATCGCATTGTCACAAGAATCTGAAACTCCTACAAGGTGGAAACACTAAAAGGACATGCAATCACAGGAGAAATACACGTGTGATGCCTACATGCGTTCATACCACGGGAAGGAACCAGATTAGCTGAAGAACAACGGAAGCTTGAAGAACAATTGCCAACGCAGGAGAAAGAGAACAAAAACGAAGAAAAACAGAGCAGAGACCTACAGGAGAGAGGACACAAGACAGACAAAGGAAATGAAGAAGACTAAGACAAAGAAACAGACGACGATGAAGACCAGGAACCAGAGGATAGGGAGAAAATGAAAGAATGGGAGAGGAAAAATAACGAGAATGAAAACAAAGAGGAGGATCAAGAAGGCCAAGGATGAGACGACGAGAGCAGGAGAGATCAATGAGAGGGTGACGAGGACACTGCCGGGGTTTTTTCAAGGGGGGCACTTGGAGTGGGGCACCCCCCAGTCAGGGGGTTGCAGAGACAGGGGGTTCTCCGGAGGTTCGAGTAGCTTAGTCAGCAGAGTGTGCCATCCAGTGCGAGAGAGTAGACACAATGATCATCCCACCTGAGCACTTAGCATATTCACCGAAGCTGGAGCTACCGCTCCACCAGTCGTTGCTACAAGCCACAACTGTGCTCGCAAAATCACCATGAACATTTGGCATCATTCAGAAACATGACACAATACATCCACCATCCTCCTTTGGTCGACAATGACATCATACTCTATAGCTACAGATAAATCGTGAAATACTCCAACAATCATGAAAGGTTTTAACTAAATGTTTCACTCTATTGCCAGATTAGCACATAGTCGAAGCAGTATTTGGATAACTACGTACTGAGCGTCCACTTCATTTGATTTTCGATAGTTGTCATTCGTCAGGTTTCTTGTACTAGTAAATCCGTGAGCCTGAGATGCATGTCTCGCATGGATGCGAAGCATCCCTTGTTGTACAATGGTTAGATCTTTTGCTGCCTCTTCCGCTGACTGATCTTGTTGGCATCAGCGACTCTGAAGAACTGAGATGCAACCTCCATGAGCCATTTTGGCTCAATAGTAGTGACGTTGTGACAGTATTCGCAAGTGGTCAACACCAACTCATTATAGACCAGCCATTCAGGCGTGTGGTTGAAGAGAGCGGAAGAGGGATGGATATATACTGAAAGGGTGTTCCTTCAACAAGTGTCTTGTAACCCTCTTGAGAATCCTTCTTAGCTGAATTCTGGAAGAAACCAGAACATATCGCCTTCTGCACACAGTTATAATCCTTTCCTGCCGATAGAACATCGTGTCTGTGTCTAAGAAGATAGTTAGAGTTATGAAATTAACGCATTGAGAATTTACAGCACCTGTCCATGATACCCACTAGCTGCTTGCGAATATCTTGTGCATGCCACATGCTTCTTGCCTGGATGAAGTTCTCATAGCACCAAGGATTACAAAAATTTGCGCCTTTCCAGCCATTGCATAAACATGGCCACAATGGAAAGGATCTCTTTGGAGCATCCAAATTTCACAGAGGCAATGAGCATCTTTGCAAGCGGCGGGTCCATGGGGAAGTCAGCAATCTTGCGGCCCAAACAGGTCAAGAGACCTTCGTTGTCCAATGCTGAAAGTGCATACAATGATTCCAATGCAGTTATCATTGTCTGCACTGGCGGTGGGTCCATGAAATCAAAACTAAGAAGGTCATTGATACCCATTGCCTTGAGCATCAGAATGGTATAGGCAAGATTCGTCTGCTGAATATCGGGAATAGAAGTGGGTAACATTTCGTTTCCATAGGCAACTGTATATAGAGGGTAGCACTTTCCTGGACCTGTGCAACCAGCATGAACAGAGTGCTGCCATGTTTATGCCTGGGATATAGGCATGACCACCAATGAATCCATTCCTAGTCTCAAGTCGTATGTGTTTTGCTTTGAGAACCCAAGATCAATGTCATAGTAAATCCCAGGAATAGTCAAACTGGTTTCTGCAACATTGGTGGCAATAATGACTTTACAGGCACCAGAAGGAGTGGGTTCGAAGACACGCGATTGTAGTTTGGAAGGAAGGGCAGAATAAATGAGAGTATAATAAGATCTGGGACTTTGGACCTAACGCTTTCATACGCTCAAAGAGAATTTTGCATATGATTTGGTAGTTCAGACACTAGTCGTGGTCTGCCATTAATGCTGATCATGATGTATAATGCATCAGAGCAAAAGTTTTCTTGATTCAACACTCACTTTCAACACCGATCTTCACATACATTCGTTCACCATGCCAAATTCACATATGCCAAGATGGCTAAAAGGTTGTCTAGGCATGAGAGGGTTTATGCAATACTGAAAGGGTAAAGAGTGGGCAAACTATCGAAAAGTGTTTGGGGTTGTAGGTATAGATACTAAGAAATGTTCATGGGAGTATGATCCTGTAGGATAGAGCGTCCGATTGTATGTCATGCAGAGATAAGAGATGTCACAGACAATTCATGTTCCAGCGCTTGGTGTGGTAAAAAGAACATCCCGGGAAAGCAGTGCCTGGGCACAAAGTTCCCAGACCCAGGCGCCTATGAGGCGAGGTCATGCTGTAGACGCATTGTATCAGCAATGCACCTCAGCACAGAAAGATCTTTCGCATTCTCGAATAGGTGAGTATCTCCACTACAAGTGTTGTTTTTGTGCTGAACCTGAACAACCATTCCAGTGCTGTGGTGTTGGCCATAGATGATTGCAAACTTCTGGTATGTGTGCAAGCTGCATTGGCTATCACCGAGTTTGCTGTCGTCCACAACTCTGGTACGTTAGAATTACCTCTCATACTGTGTCCAGGCTATCCCTGGTTCTCCAGTCAGGGACGCTGTCTCTCCACAAATAGACAAGGTCGTGCAAGGTGCGTCTGGTGTCCAAACCCGCTGATGCACTCATTAATTTCGCTTGCGGCTGTTACAGATCTTCTCAAGCTCTCCGATGAGATGGACCTCGATATCCTCAATCACAGCATGGAAGCTATGGTTGACTGATTCCAGAATGAGCTTCTTCCCGTGGCTTCGCAGCTCACTGCACGCCCCGATTCCTGACACCTGTGCTTTAGAGGATATATGGGACAAAGATTCCGTGTATCTCAAGATTCTAGCGAAAGAGGTTCGTCACAATTCCATATTTGTAACCTACTACTCACACAAACATTCTAGGGTGCTCGTCTGAGAGAAAAATCTGAGAAAACGGAATCAGGAGATGACGAGTCTGATATATCTGAGGAATCAGAGATCGAGGAAGAACTTGGGTTTTTCAGTCCACTCGACAACGCCAACATATATGGCACCTTCAAGCAAGCATTACAGAGTACATCGTTCATTCTCACTGTCTTATACTATTACCAGCTTACAATGACCATTTTCACAGCATTCCAGAATCAAAACAGTGCTTTATACCAGGCAGCAATGACAATGCTCATGGTTGAGCGGCAAACTGTGCTTATGGAGGTGGTGACGACAGTGAATCAGGCTGATCATAGTTGAGGTGGTCATCCTTTTTAGCTATTGTGGTTGTATCGTCTCCGGTTGTTTGATACGTTATGGACGTGCGCTTTGCATATACGACAAATGAATGCTTGCTTGTTGTGGTTATCAACGTCAAGGAGACCAAGTCTCCTTTTCCTTCATATGCAAATGTCTTTTTGTGGTACACAGCTTTGGTCTTATTTTCTGGATAATATGGCTGCTACCAACTGTGCTGTTTAATGGTTTGAGCTAGCTAGTGAGCCTGCGAGCAGGCACAGCTCAAACAAGTGATCGTGGTACGTGATATGCACGATGGAGGAAAATCACCAGCTTACAGGTATGGTTTAGTAGTTGAGATACCAGTCGTGGTCTACCATCGATGCTGATCAGGATGTATAACACAACAGAGCAAGAGTTTTCGATAAGTTGTATACATCATTCATACGCAGATTGTCTTTAATAAAATACTTACTTTCAATGCCGATTTTCACGTACGTCAAGCGATATTGGTTCACCATGCCAAATCAACATATGCCAAGATGTTTAACAGGTTGCCTAAGTGGGTGAGCAGTGAGACGCTTTGCCCGATACTGAAAGTGTGAAGAAGAGTGGGCAAAATATGGAAAAACGTTCAGGGTTGCAGGTATGGATACTAGGAAGTGGGTATAGTTCTGTAGGACAGAGGGTCTCATTGTATGCCATCCAGGAAGGGGTACGATGAATAGATGATATTATGAACAATTCGGGTCCAGCGCTTGGACCAGTAAAAAAGACATGCCAGGTGAAGCAGTGCCTCGGTACAAGATTCCCGGACCTAGGCGCCTATAAGGCGAATGTAATAAGCTGTATGCTGTAGATGCATGGTACCAACGACGCACCTCAACTAAACTGTCACAAGTAAATCTTTCGCTGTGCAAGAATAAATTTGGCTAGACTGAATAGACTAGTTCCACTTATCCTGAATTGCAAGGGAAGCTGAAACTTAAGGACTTAGTGACCTATAACGACCTTATGGCAACCCGACAGTGATAGCGCACTGAGTAAGTCTGTAACTAAGTAGCGCATTGGCGGGTGATTTTGAGAACTGCGGTGGGCAAGGATATGGTAGATAACCCTCTGATATAAGGTGCAGCGATATGAGTGGAGTGAGTATTGGCAGGCAACAAGCTGGTGCTAAACGCAACTACAGGGAGGAGCAGATATTGGCAAGCAATGAGCTGGCGCTAGGCACAACATCCGGGAGGAGCAGGTATTTGCAAGCAATGAGCTGGCGCTGGATGCAATACAGGGGGGAGCGGGTATTGGCAAGCAATGCGCTGGCGCTGGACGCAACTTCTGGGAGGAGCAGGTATTGGCAAGCAATGCGCTGGTGCTGGACAAAACGGGTTATAAGCGCGACCTTGTGAGAGTGAGGGCCTGAGTAGTAGCGCGCGACTGTGGGAACTTAATAGTGCGTGCGGACACAGAAGAACAATAGAATTTGAAGATTGCACGACTATGGAAACTACTAGGTGACTCCGCTATACGACAGTTGCCCACGGGAAAGGGAAGTAAGTAAGAACTATCTACTGCTGGTCCTTATATTGTAGTGCGTGAATATATGGAAGGCGTAGGCGAAACCTGTAGCGATGTAAGTGCGGTGCATTGTATCTGTAGGTAAAACAGAGGATTGGCATTGCGCAACATGGGAATACATGTAATAAGGCCTGCGCCAGTAGCTTTAGTGATGATAATCAATGGGAATTGACGCACCAGTGGAGGTAGGCGGGCATAGACAGGACATGGGGAGCACGATACTGACATCGGACCGGATTCTACGTAGGTGCGCGACAAGCGAGGCCAGTTATGGGAATTTATTCAATATCCACCCAGCGCTAATGTGTTTGTCACATCGCATTATCCTCTCTGGCGTGTTTAGCTTCCCACTAGGCATAATTCAGCAAAGCACTTGTCTCAGGATAACAGCAGAGGATGAAGGATGGCAAACAGCTGCCTGGATTACATCAAAAGGCTGTCAAGACATTTGAGGGTCATAAGGAGGACATCAGTTCCATCGCAATGTTTCCGGATGGAAAGAGAATAGTGACTGCATCTTTCGACAAGACAATACGCATATGGAGGCTTGAGGATGGCACGGAGATTACGAAGTGGGTGGTGAAGCAAAAAGTTACTGCACTTGTACTCTTGAAAAACAGGGAACAGGTTGTCAGTGCAGAGGGAGAGCTCCCTGACGATTCCGATGACGACGATTTAAATGAAGTGTTGGATTGGCAGTGATGGGTACGTGATGTTGAGAGTGGGAGGGTTGTCGCAGGCCCCTTGGAAGGTCACACAAACGTTGTGACTGCTTTGGATGTCTCCCCTGATGGAGAGATCTTGGCCAGCGGGACATACGATCGCACAATCATTTTATGGGACACTAGCACTTGGAAGAAGAAAGGTCATCCTCTCTTCTGTGGCTCACCCATCAAGGACATCTGATTTTCTCCGACTGGTCAACTCAGCATTGCTACCGATGAAGATATCCAAATATGGAACTTGGATCAAACGAAGCGTCTTACTCAATTCAACGGCCATCATGAATTCAACAAAGCTTGGAACGGTTCACTCACCTGGACTCCTAATGGCGCACATCTCCTATCAGCAGGTGATCAAGATGATCCTGTCATTCGCTCATGGGACACATCCACCTGGAAACAGGCTGGTGATCCCTGTATTGGCCATGATGAAAACAAATACATCTACCATATCACATTGAACCCAGCGGGCACCCTTCTCGCATCAGCATCTGATGACTGCACTGTTCGATTGTGGCAGTTTCCCACAGGTACAGAACTCGCCCAATTTAAGCACTCATCTGTGGTGTTTTGTGTGGCATTCTCAGTGGATGGATGCTCTATATTCAGTGGTGGTCAAGATGAGAAAATATCGCAATGGGAGATACCTGAGGATGTGCTCACAGCAGTGGAATGTGATACTCTGGCTAGTGCGAAGAATGAGGTGACTACTCCCAACTGTAATTGCTTTCCCTTCTATGCTCAAGTGTATTCGCTTCAAGGCTGCTCGGACCAAACACAATGTGCGTTGTTTAACTCTAGATGATATATATACATACTAACTCTTGACCAGATGAAACGCCTGCTTAATGTACGTAGCTTGAATATTGTTTGGTGGCCCCACCTCTTCACATACTTCTTAGTCAGAGATCCCTGGCCAGCGCCAAAACAAGCCAGTGAATTATCAGCACTTCAACGCGTCCCAGGGAAGGGATATTCACTCTGCATCACCTCTCACTCACACTGAAAGCCCTTCGTCTTCTTGCTTGCTCAATCTCAAGACGTTTTTCGATGGTATCCAGCCATCATCTGACAATAAGGGGAAGAAAAAGGAATGTGAGCCGAAATGAAGAGCCTCCAAAGAAGTCGATGTTCCTCTTGGAATCGCATCACCTGTTTGTTTCATGGCATTATATTGAATATCTGAGATCAGACCTCATCTAGGGCGATGTTGTTGGTGTGGATGACGGAACACGACCATATGTACTCTTCTTTTGCCTCAGCTGGTTCCAGAAAAAGAAGAAGAAGCCAGAACCACCATGACAACTCTATGATGACGAACTCTATGACGATGAATCTGAGCATGCTGTTGATGTTCCCATACCTACTACACGGTAACACGAGGCTATCCACTTGTTAAATTGCTTACCTGATGCACTATTGTAGGACCCAAATTGACACTGACAAAAAAACCAAATTAACACCAATGTCTTTTTTCCAGTCACAGCCCGAGGCAGGTCCATCTCGCCTTGCACCGCCAGTTGAATTAGACGTTGTCGACACTCCGATGCCTACAACCAGGTATCAAACTTTTACTCGTTTGTTTGATGGATGACCTGATAGTGTCATATGATCAGAATTGTCCAGCACGAAGAAATGGAATTGACGACAATGGCTAGTCAGTCACAGCCAGAGGCAGGACTGTCTCGCCTTGTAGGCCTCGAAGAACACACGGGAGAACAGTCTTTGTAGTCAGTTTTATCTCGAACTTTACATCATACATACAGCTTCATATCATCTTTGACCGTGCCTGCAATGAAATTGACTGTAAATGTTCTTGCATGTTCTTGCAACATCTCACTTGGACCAGGGCATCGACCGCTTGAGGACTGAATATTCAACAACTCATTCCAGACATTGTCTATATTCCTGCTGAGCTTATCTTTTGGCTGTTTTGGCTTGATCTCCCTGGGCCATGACTCTGTATGTGCTCACAGAATTCGATCTTTTGTCTTTGTATCATGGTCACCGTTTTTTTTTTGTTCAGATGATCATGTATTGAAACAAATTTCACCTAGGCCCACTGGTTGAAATTTGTTCAGCATGCAGTGCTCAGCTGGCATAAGTGACCATTGTGAAGTTTGTTTGCACTCCAATACAGTCTTTGCTACAAGCCACAGCTGTGCTCATGCAATCACCATGAAAATTTGGCATCATTCACAAACATGACACAATACATCCACCATGCTCCTTTGGTCGATGATGACATCTGTTAAGGTCGTACTCAAGGGTAACGGATCCAAAGGGCTTCAGCCTCAGCTTGTATGCTGTGCCCCTTTCCCGAGTATAGCCCTGTATTTCAGAATGCTATACGTATTGTATCTGAAGATCCAGATGGTTATCGTAGCATATCCAAAAGTCCGGACGACTATCGTATGGTATCCGGGTATAGAGGAAAGTAATGTATTCCTATCAAAAGACAAGGAATAGTATCATATGATATCCGAAGGTAAGGATTAGTATCGTATTCCTATCCGAAGATAAGGAATAGTATCATATACGTATCCGGATGGCGTCCAGATATCGGACGAGAGTATAAGGGCTAGTCTAGACAAGTCTAGGACTAGAAACTAACAGAGTATCGACTATCCATAGATAGAGGCGGATGCATATAGACTATTGGATACAATCCTTAAGTCTCAGAGGGTGACAAGAGTTGTTAAGACTCGAGTCCGGATAACGGAATGAGGACAATCTAAGATGATATTCAAACTGGGGTGCTATAAGACATATACAAGATTTTATATACAATAGAACTACGTGAGAGGCTATGCACAAAGTATCGCAATGTATAAGCAACGCTTATTAGAAGTCAAACATAAGCCGGGAGATAATCACAAGTGAAGCAGATCAGTAAACATAGCTGGAAGAAAGCATAACCGATAAACCGGAAAGGAGGATATACTAAATGGAGGAAATAAGCAGTGTTTAACATTATATGAACAGGATATGAATGAAGAAGCTTATCGTGACGGATCCGGTACGGATCTGTGGATCGGATCTGATTGGATCTGACATCCAGAACTTCGGATGAGAAGCGTGAGTATATGGGATATGACAACATCATACACTGTAGCTACAGATAAATCACAAAATACTCCAACAACCATGAAAGATTCTAACTAAATGTTTCACTCTATTGCCAGATTAGCGCATAGTCGAAGCAGTATTTGGATAACTACGTACTGAGCGTCCACTTCATTTGATTTTCGATAGTTGTCATTCGTCAGGTTTCTTGTACTAGTAAATCCGTGAGCCTGAGATGCATGTCTTGCATGAATGCGAAGCATACCTTGTTGTACAATGGTTTGATCTTTTTCTGCCTCTTCCGCTTACTGATCTTGTTGGCATCAGCGACTCTGAAGAACTGAGGTGCAACCTCCACGAGCCATTTTGGCTCAATAGTAGTGATGTTGTGACAGTATTCACAAGTGGTCAACACCAACCCATTATAGACCAGCCATTCAGGCGTGTGGTTGAAGAGAGCAAAAGAGGGATGGATATATATGGGTGTTCCTTCAACAAGTGTCTTGTAACCCTCTTGAAGATCCTTCGTAGCTGCATTCCGGATGAAACCAGAACATATCGCCTTCTGCACATGGTTGTAATCCTTTCCTGCTGATAGAACATCATGTTTGTATCTAAGAAGATGGTTAGAGTTATGAAATTAACACATGGAGAATTTGCATGCACCTGTCCATGATACCCACTAGCTTCTTCTGAATATCTTGTGCGCACCACATGCTTCTTGCCTGGATGAAGTTCTCATAGCACCAAGGATTAGAAAAGTTTGTGCCTTTCCAGCCATTGCATAAACATGGCCACAATGGAAAGGATCTCTTCGGAGCAACCAAATTCGACAGAGGCGATGAGTATCTTTGCAAGTGGCGGCTCCATGGGGAAGTCAGCCATCTTGCGGCCCAAACGGGTCAAGAGACCTTCATTGTCCAATGCCGAAAGTGCATACAATGATTCCAATGCAGTTAGCATTGTCTGCGCCGGCAGTGGGTCCATGAAATCAAAACTAAGAAGGTCATTGATACCCATTGCCTTGAGCATCAGAATAGTATGGGCAAGATTCGTTCGCTGAACATCGGGAATAGAAGTGGGTAACATTTCATTTCGATAGGCAACCTCTGTGTATAGATGGTAGCACTTTCCTGGACCTGTGCGACCAATACAACCAGAGCGCTGCCGTGCTGGTGCCTGGGACATAGGCATGACCACCAATGAATCCATTCCTAGTCTCGAGTCATATGTGTTTTGCTTCGAAAACTCGGGATCAATGACATAGTAAATCCCAGGAATAGTCAAACTAGTTTCTGCAATGTTGGTGGCAATAACAACTTTACAGGCGCCAGGAGGAGTGGGTTCGAAGACGTGCGATTGTAGTTCAGAAGGAAGGGCAGAATACATGGTGAGGATGATAAGATCTGGGATTTTGGACCTAACGCTTTCATATGCTCAAAGAGAATTTTGCATATGATTTGGTAGTTCAGACACTAGTCATGGTCTGCCATTAATGCTGATCATGATGTATAATGCATCAGAGCAAAAGTTTTCTTGATTCAACACTCACTTTCAACACTGAACTTCACATGCATTCGTTCACCATGCCAAATTCACATATGCCAAGATGGCTAAAAGGTTGTCTAGGCGTGAGAGGGTTTATGCAATACTGAAAGCATAAAGAGTGGGCAAACTATCAAAAAGTGTTTGGGGTTGTAGGTCAGGATACTAAGAAATGACAATTCATGTTCCAGCGCTTGGTGCGGTAAAAAGAACATCCCGGGAAAGCAGTGCCTTGGCACAAAGTTCCCAGACCCAGGCGCCTATGAGGCGAGGTCATGCTGCATGTCATGAGCTGCATGCTGTAGACACATTGTATCAGCAATGCACCTCAACACAGAAAGATATTTCGCATTCTCCTGTCTGGTGTGTTGAACTTCCCACTAGGAAAAATTCAGCTTAGCAGCTGTCTCAGGAGAATAACAGGGGATGGAGGATGGCAAACAGCTACCTGGATCACATCAAAAGGCTATCAGGATATTCAAGGGTCATCAGGATGTCATCAGGTGCATCGCAACTTTTCCGGATGGCAAGAGAATAGTGACTGGATCTCTTGACAAGACAATACGGATATGGTGGCTTGAGGATGGCATGGAGATGAGGAAGTGGGTGGTGAAGCAGTACGTCGGCACACTTCTACTCTTGAAAAATGGGGAACAGGTTGTCAGTGCGGAAGGAGAGCTCCCAGCCCATATTGGTGAAGATGATTTTGATACAAAAGATTTCCTAAATCCTGCGCTGCACTGGCAGTTATGGGTACATGAGGTTGAGAGTGGGAGGGTTGTCGCAGGCCCCTTGGAAGGTCACACAAACATTGTGACTGCTTTGGATGTCTCCCCTGATGGAGAGATCTTGGCCAGCGGGTCATTCGATCACACAATCAGTTTATGGGACACTAGCACTTGGAAGAAGAAAGGTCATCCTCTCTTCTGTGGCTCACACATCTCTGACATCCGATTTTCTCCGATTGGTCAACTTGGTGTTGCTACCGATGAAGATATCCAAATATGGGACTTGGATCAAAAGAAGTGTCTTATTACTCAATTCAAGGGCCATAACAAATTCAACAATGCATGGAACAGATTGCTCACCTGGACTCCTGATGGCACACATCTCCTATCAGCAGGTAATGAAGATGATCCTGTCATTCGCTCATGGGACACATCCACCAGGAAACAGGCTGGTGATCCCTGGATTGGTCATGATGAAAACAAGGACATCAACCATATCACATTGAACCCAGCAGGCACCCTTCTCGCATCAGCATCTGATGACTGCACTGTTCGATTGTGGCAGTTTCCTACAAGGACAGAACTTGCCCGGTTTAGGCATTCAGATGATGTGATTCATGTTGCATTCTCGGTGGATGGACGCTCTATATTCAGTGGCAACATCGACGGGAAAATCTGGCAATGGGAGATTCCTGAGGATGTGCTCGCAGCAGCAGAAAGTGATACTCTGGCTAGCACAAAGAATGAGGTGACTACTCCCAATGTAAAATTCTTTCCCTTCTATGCTCAAGTGTATTCGTTTCAAGGCTGCTTGGACCAAACACAATGTGCGTTGTTTAATTCTAGATGATATATATACATACTAACTCTTGACCAGATGAAACGCCTGCTTAATGTACGTAGCTTGAAAATTGTTTGGTGGCCCCACCTCTTCACATACTTCTTAGTCAGAGATCCCTGGCCAGCGCCAAAACAAGCCAGTGAATTATCAGCACTTCAACATGTCCCGGGGAAGGGATATTCACTCTGCATCACCTCTCACTCACACTGAAAGCCCTTCGTCTTCTCACTTGCTCAATCTCAAGACCTTTTTTGACGGTATCCGGCCATCATCCGACAATAAGGGGAAGAAAAAGGAATATGAGCCGAGATGAAGAGCTCCCAAAGTAGTCAATGTTCCTCTCGGAATAGCATCACCTGTTCGTTTCATGCAATCACATTGAATTTTCGAGATCTGGCTTCATCTAGTGCGATGTTGTTGGTGTGGATGATGGAACACAACCATATGTACTCTTCTTTTGCCTCAGCTGGTTCCAGAAAAAGAAGAAGGAGCCGGAACCACCACGACAACTCTATGATGACGAACTCTATGATGACGAATCTGAACATTCTGTTTATATTCCCATACCTACTACACGGTAACACAAGGTACCGAGGCATTGACGGTGTCTATGTCAACTGGCTGTGCAAGGCGAGATGGTCCTGCCTCGGGCTGTGACTGGAAAAAAGACATTGGTGTTAATTTTGTTTTGTTGTCAGTGTCAATTTGGGTCCTACAATAGTGCATCAGGTAAGCGATTCAAAAAGTGAAGAGCCTACTACTAGGTATTAAACTTTGTTCATTTGTTCGGTGGTTGACCTGACATGGTATCGCAGGGTCAGAATCGACCAGCATGAGGAAATAGAACTAAACTCTATGGCTGGTCTGTCACAGCCAGAGACAGGACTGTCTCGTGTTATGGAACGCATGGGAAAGCAGTGTTTATAGTCAGTTTTATCTCTTAAGCTTTCAATCATACTTACAGCTTCATATCATCTTTGACCATGCATGTAACAACCGTGACCTCAACAATTGACGGTGAATATTCTTGGGGCTTTTTACTTGGACCGGGGCATGGACAGGATTGAGAACCGAACATACCTTAACTCCTCATTTTAGACTTAACTTATGACGCCTCTGCGGTACCAGTGTACTTGGTAATTTCTAACTGGTTGCCCTCAGAACATCAGCATTATTTACACAATGGGCGTGTTCATGGCGATTCTCAGATACCTGTCACAGCCCATTGACCAAAACATGGGCACAAGTGACATTGGCAGGATCGCTTGCCACATGCAACATTTGGAGCTCGAAACAATGAGGGCGCTAGCCTGAGTGCAGAGTATAAAATAACAAGGAGCAACAGATAGTCCGCGCCGTCAACAGCAGCATCTGATAGCCTTTCCCATTTTCTCTCATGCTCGATGTACATGAGCTTGGTCTCCTGCTTGTAGTATCATCATATCGTCATGTTGCCTACGCGAAGGTGTGCTTGTAAAGGGATCTATCGATGGATGCCCCAAATTGCTTGCAGTACTAGGATGTAGACTAGCCCCAGACACAACAAAAGTAAGTTCTTTAAGGCAGGTATGTGTGCATGTGCTCACACAGTGACTTGTCAAGCATTCCTTGTTAAAATTTCTCCAGCAAGAACATTGAAAGATTTGATGAAGAAGACCGCTCCCGAACTCACAATGAAGCCCAACAGATCAGATTGCGAGGAATACATGTTGCCCACAATCGTGGATCCAAACAACAAAGATCATCCAGCAAGAGAATAGCGACCGAGTCTGACAATAATACAATGAGCATCTGGAGGCTTGAGGATGGTATGGAATTGAAGATTCAAAAGAAGTGGGAAGTGAATGTGGGTACTGCGCTTGTTATGATTTCCCCGATCGCTGGTCATCTCTTTTAAAGGCTCTTTGGGAGTGGTGATGTGGGAGAGGTAGGAGCTGGTGTTGTAGCTGTACTCAAGTGCATTAGAGCGTTCAGGTACGTTTTTTATTGTGTTTTCTTCCATATCACTCTAATCAACACGCAGATTCTACCAAAAAGCTGATGTTCTGCCAAACATTCAAGTTATTGCTACCCTTTTTCCTACCCTCGTCACTATCGCTGATGGCATGCTCAATACCTTCCCATCCCAACCTGCGTCCCAGGAGATCCCTGCCATGCTGCACCTTATTCCTCAAACGTACAAAACTGCAATTAAGTATCGTCATCCTCTCCCCACACCAGCAGAGCCCAGAATCACTCGTTCCCTGGGGAAGACTCTTGTTCCACATTGTAGGGATGGCTATCCCCATAGAAGGTGTTCCAACTGACGAGGAAGATCGGGAGAAATGTGAATGGTGGAAGGCCAAGAAGTGGGCATATGGAATCCTCAATCAGCTGTTCCATCAGTGAGTATCTTCTTTATACGTTATATGTGTTTCTGATAGCACGGTATATTTGGACATCCCTCTCAGCTTCCGTCACAAATGCAGACCGAGTATGGTGTATTTACAGAGCACTTTGTGACTGCCTTCGCTTCCGAAATCTTCAAGGTGTACCTCCACTAAGTCGAACTATATGTTTCAGGACAGGCATGGCTGGGCAAGAAATGCTAATACCAGATTTTCCAGTTCTTCACTGAATGGTTCACATTGGTTTTCGATCTCTTGGATTGCGCTGATGCATTTCTCCACAGTATTAAGCCAAAGTCGACGTGGATACTTCTGAAGCCCCAAGTTGACAGCTTTGTGGCTAACTTTGCATTCCCCTAGTTCACTTTCAAAGCATCCAAACAAGCTATGTGGGAGGCCGATCCTGTAGAATACGTCCGTGCTAGTGTCGGTGAGTTTACATAGTCACTCTCTCTGTTATCCATGCCAGTGTCTCACATGCCAAAGACGAGTATGAAAACTTCTTGTCCCCCGTCAGTGGTGCGACCTCGTTCCTCCTCTCCCTTGCAAGCAACCGCACAAAACATCCTTCCTCTCAATGCTTCAGTTCATCAACACTGTCTTGCGATTGTACGTCCCTGTAACTTCTTCTCTTACACCCATGAACTCACAAGTTATGATATAGAAATCCTACACCAGCCCAGCGCATCGGCGCACTTACAATGATGTCAGTCCTCGGCCCCTTCATCGTCCGCCATCCTGATGTCAAGGGAAGCATCGAGCAATTCATGGTACAATACGTCCTGCCCGAGTTCACATTGCAGGAGCTGTACTTACGAAGTGTGGTCTGTCTATTTATTTCCCTAGAACTTCTTGAGCTGATGTGGTTCAAGCATGTGAGGTGTTTGGTGTAGTGACCAAGGCCAGTATTACATGGACTACTGAATAGGCGAGTATCTCCACTACAAGTGTTGTTTTTGCGCTGAACCTGAACAGCCATTCCAGTGCTGTGGCATTGGCCATAGATGATCGTGAACTTCTGGTACGTGTGCAAGCTGCATTGGCTATCACTAAGCTGCTTGTCGTCCACAACTCTGGTATATTTGAATTTTTTTCTTCCTCTCATACTGTGTCCAAGCTAACTTTGGTTCTCTAGTCAGGGACGCTGTCTCTCCGCAAGCTGGCAAGTGTTACGAACTGGGATGGGTTCTAACAACCTAGACTCAGAAGAGAGCCTTCATGGTTGAGTCTGGTCTAACGACACAATGACAATGAAGTCTGCTTGCGAAGTTAATAGCTAACAGCAAGGTACAACCTTGAAGTTAGGTTCAAAGGTTTAAGACTAACGAAGAGGAGTGCTCTCAGTTAGAGATCAGTTCAGACGACTAAGCTTGGAAGGCTTAGATGAGGGAAATCAAGTATCAGGTGAAAAACCCAGTAAGATTAAAGTAAAGAACTACACAGTACAAAGGCGCGTATTTATAACGGATCCTAGGAGAGATTTAGGGTAGGCGTGACAACAGGAGACGTCTACCAAATTAAGTATGTGTGCGCAGCAAGAGATGAACAGTACAAGAAAGGAAATGCGAGTCATCTAGCGACGGCGATAAGCGATCGTGATGTAATACAATGAGTAAAGAAACGTGAATAGGAGGCAAGCCTACTGTAACAGCAAGGTCATGCAAGATGCGTCTGGTGTCCAAACCCGCTGATGCACTCATTAATTTTGCTTGTGGCTGTTACAGATCTTCTCAAGCTCTCTGATGAGATGGACCTCAATATCCTCAATCACAGCATGGAAGCTATGGTCGACCAATTCCAGAACGAGCTTCCTCCCATGGCTTCGCAGCTCACTGCGCGCCTTGTCCTATAGTCACTACTATGATACGCTGACAGCATGTATATAGTGCGAGTCTTACCTATGCCTTGCAAGAGAGGGTCTGGCACAGCAGAAAGAAGCAGCTCTGGACAGCATTGATGTAGAATCACTCATGATGGATGGTGACGATGATAAAGTATATGGCGCTATGGGGGTTGCCAAAACTATCAGGACTGTACATGTACTCTTGCCATCACATTTGTTCGGTGTGTCTCATAGGGATGCACAGGTTGTCTCATGCATTGACTCCTCACCTGAGATTCTGTTGCAAGTGCAGGAAGTGATTATACCCATCATCCGGTTTACCCTTGAGAATAAGTTGATCGGTGCATCTCCTTTTTCTGTTGCTTGAAGGGTAACACTGATTGTAGCGTTTGTAGATTTGTTTGATAATATGTATGACCTTGTAGACGCCCTTACCTTCCATCTTCATGCAAGGTACTACCTGAATACAGATTACCAAAACAGCATCACGTTGATAATATTACAAACTTCGCCAGCATAGCTATAAACCCACCACAGTACTAGATGCTCAAGCTTGGAGATATAAAAGCCTGGATGTTACAAGTGCCAATACAGTATTGACAATTAAAGATTAGCTACCCTGAAATTGGCCAAGTTTATGTCCTTTTCCAAGCGTGAAAGGACTCTTTGACAATTGGGACACGGGTTTGCGAGCAAATCCCTGCGCATAGCGAATGTATTTGGGACATGTAACTTGTTCGGTAGCCCATTTATGAGAGCCCTTATTGGTTTGACGGCAATACCTCTGGCATTTTCCAACATCACTACATCTCCAAGCCTTCATAAAGTAGGTGAGTTGTAATAAAGGAGTGTCTGCTAAATAGGACGACTTACGACTCAATGAACAACGCTGGAAACGTCTCTGCACAATGTCCGATGAGCTGTCCACCAAAATGCAAATAACTCCAATTCCTTTCATCTTCTTCGGCCAATCCGTCAGTAAGAAGCATGTCAAATCTTCTTATTCTTGCTGCATTTTTACGAGGTTGGCTGGGTCTATCCAGGTTACTTCCAAGACAAACTTGTTTGGTAGTCCCTTGAGTGAACCAAGTGATATGCACCATCTGCGGCACACGCCATTGGTGGACACACAACGTCCAACACCACTTGCAGTAGAGGATTACCAAAGGATAGTAGTAATTAGCTGTGGTGGCATCTGCAGGGACCTCTCCGGTCACAGAAAAGATCCAGAGGAGATTTGAGATTACACTCCGTGCCTTGGTAGCTGACTGTCAGTCCAGTGTCAGCTGGAAAGATATTGTCCCTAGACCAGGTGTGAGTGTGAAGTGGGGTGAGCCTGACGCACTTACAGTAGGTTTTCAATTCTCTCAACAACATTAGGAAAGCTCATGCACGTTGAGTCATCATTGATGACCTCATAAATGTCGGGGCTGTCCCTGATGTTTCTGAACAATTCTACTATCTGTAAAAGATATGAGGTCAAAATCTCCACTAACTTATAGTGGAAACCATACCTGTCCTCGACTGAAGTTGAAAGCAACCTGCATGTCTATGCCAAACACTGGATAAATTGGCATCCTGATGATTCTTGTGAGTGAAGTAAGAGATGACTGTGCAAGCTTGAAAAGTTGTGCTTCGCAATGTGAACTGGGGATATTGACACAAAACCTCGTTCTTATAAGCAGGGCAGAAGGTAAGTCAGTCATTAGTTCATGTGAGCAATTACAGGGCTTACACGAGTGCCGTTGAGTTGGAAAGTGTGTGGCAGGGTTCTGGTAGGTCCTGCCAAGGTCGGGATGTACCTTGACGCGACTACAACGTACCTTGACCTGTGTCAATTAGGTGACACGCTAGAGGTAGGGTTTGAAGTTTACTTCACATATAGCTTCAAGTTCCTAGATGTTCCTAGTCCTGGTGCTTCAACATGCCTTGACATAGGCAGTGAAAGCGTTCCAAGTTCCTAGCCCCTCCTTTTATTGTAATACCGGTACCGGGCGCTCATTGATGCATCCCCGATTCATTTATTTGATGATAAGTTATGCTCAATCACTGCTGCTAGTCGTCGATAATATTGCAATTGATGAGGCAATAATGGCAACAAGTTCAAGTTGAGACCAACGAGTCAATCTGACTAATCCGAGCACAAAGTACTTCCAAATCTGATGTCATTGGAGGTGCTCTCAATCTGTCTTGAATGTCTAGGGATGTCTAGGATTTGTGACAGCACCGCGCTTGATGGGCACACCTGACCCTACATATACTTCATTGCCCCTAGTTATCATTTTCCCACCGTTCAGCCTAACACAATCTATAAAAGCCACACCAGTCAGACTAGAGGCCTCACCGTTCCATCTCAATGAGTACCCCTGTATGTTTCTCTTTGCTTACCATGTTACGTTATGTTGACTCCTACTTGTCAGATTGTTGAAGATCTTCCTCAGGTAACATGATAAACGCACACAGCTCAGTGGAATGCTCATTGCCCTCTGCAGGATGCTGACCCATCCACACTGAGTCCCCCTGGATGGACCACAAGACCCAATCTCACAGATCCTAGGACTGTGGAAGAGATGTTTAAAGATTCCACCAGTTTGACAGCAACCCTTGAGCTTGCAGAAGACGAGGGCTCACGCTACATTTTTTCGTCGGACCAGGTGTTCTATGTTTGGAACACAGCGAGTGAGCAAGGATGGAAGATTGTGGGTGAAACGAGTCGCAATAGTTTGTATGACTTTGTTAAAACGGGAAGAGGACTGAGGCTTGAAGAACTGCTGGATTATCAAAATGATCTCGAAGGATGATTGTTCTTGCGTTTCACAATTTGTCATATGTGGTACATGTTTGGTGTAAATTCACTTACCCAAGATTGTAATTTTAGTACTTGGGCTATATACTCTGTCTTCACTCTACATATCGCTTTACATTATCACGTATTCGTGCATGAAGTCCCTCGACGGTCTTTTCCCTTGCAACATATCTCAGGATCTTTTTTATTTTGGGAAGGTACGGAAGTGCAGGTGCCACAGTTGCACTGACAATCAAAGATTAAGTACGGTAAAATTGTTCAAATTTATGTTGCCCAGGCGGGGAAGGACGATTTTACAATTGGCACACGGGTCCTCGAGCAAGGTTATGCGCAGCTCTGTGTTTGGGACTTTGAACTTGTTCGCCACCTCATCACCGAGAGCCTCGAATGGTTTGACAGCAACACCTCTGGCATCTGCCAGCATCACTTTATTCCCGAGCCCTCATAAAGCACATCAGTCACAATAAAGGGGTGTCTGCTAAATAGGACCACTTACGACTTGATGAACAATGCCGGAAATGTTTCTGCGCAATGCCCGATGAGCTGTCCACCATCACCTACATAACTCTTCTGCCTTTCATCTTCTCTGGCCAAATCATCCTTCAGAAGCCTGTCAAATCTCTTTGTTCTTGCTGCGTCTTTACGTGGTCTCTTGGGCGTATCAAGATTACTTCCAATGCAAACTTGTTTGGTGCTTCCTTGAGAGAACCAAGTGATCTGTACCATCTGTGGCTCCTTCTTGCTGTTGGCACTCAACATCCGACACCACTGGCAGTAAAGAATTGCCAAAGGATAGTAGTAATTAGCTGCCGTGGCATCCTTGGGAATCTATCCAGTTACAGAAAAGATCCAGCCGACGAGGTCAAAAAGGGTTTCAAGTTCAAAGTCCGTGCCTTGGTAGCTGACCACCAGTAGATCTCCATCCGGACAGACACTCTTCCTCTCCCTAGATCAGGCATGAGTGCAGAGCGGGATGAACCTGTCGCACTTACTGTAGTTTTTTGATTCTCTCAACAACCTTGGAAAAGCTCTTGTGTGTCGGGAGATCATTTATGACCTCATAATAATCTAACCTGGCACTAATGTCATCAAACAATTCTACTATCTGTAAAAATATAGGGTCAAAAGTTCCGCTATATAGCAGGAAAACCATACTTTTTTGGCATCCAACTTGAAAGTGTCCTTCATCTCTTTGTGGAACGCTTGATGAATTGACATCCTGGCAATTCTGGTGAGTGAAACAAGGTGTCAACTGGCGAACTGATGAGGGTATTAAAAATCCATCTGGACCTCTTCAGCTCCCCAAAGCTCCCACAACCAAGGCAAGTGCATTACCTCACTTACAGCAGCGGTCAAGACCTCCATAGTAAGGTATGTTTTGCTCGTATATATAAGTACCTTGCCTTCAACAGCTTTGCTAATGCCCACTTACACTAACCTCATAGTCTCCCTCTGCCTATTACACCTGGCCTCCAACCGGAACCCTCCCACAGCTGCAGGAAGCCTGGCGCTACCTCCACTTTACCCCCATGCAAGAATGTGATCTCTGAAGGTTCTCCCACCAGTTCCTACCTTTGCCCAGTCAGCAGGAAAATGACCGAGGCTTATTTTACTAAACTGTTCGACTTGCCGTTTACGAATATGAGAAGTTGTCCCATAGTAGTTCCAGAGGGAATACTCATTTTTTACCTGGAAAGCGAGTTCCTGAGTGTGACTAAGGATGGCAGTGGTACTTATGTTTTGGAATATCTGGCGATGATCATGATGCCGATGAGATATGAGCAGTAAAATCCTCTATACCTGTAGGCCTGGAAGATGCGGTTTGGGCCGGAAACGTTGATATGAATAACTTTGTAATGGCGTGATGATGTTGTCAGCGGCATAATGTAGGATGAATTGAGTGGAGAGAGGACCAGATTTGGCAGAGAAGGACAGTGGTGGGCCCATGAGGCCATGGCTACTAAAAGCCTGCCTTCAATCACTGGAGAAGGACAGAGGTGGCTATAGAGGCGGGTGATGAATAACCCAAGATATAGGTTGAGTTGATGTTGACGGTGCTATTCACTTTCACATTGGCGAGCACCACTGCACCAGAATGTGTTTGTGCTGCCGCTGTTCCTTGAGTAAGTCAGGGAAATTTGCAGTTGATGAGGTTTTCAAGGTCCTGTATCGTGATCAACGTTTTTACAATACATACCTCTTTTTGGGGAGCCGAAGTACTTTGGAAGGGCAATGGCGCAATGAGTCATCACTCTAGTAAAGGCCACCCCAGTCAGACTAGAATCCTCACCATTTTCACCAAAATTTCACTGTAATGAGCCCCACTGTATGTTTTTCCCTGCTTACATGTTATGCTATGTTGACTTCTGCTTGTCAGGTTGTTACAGATCTTCCTGAGGTAGCACGATACGTAGACAGCTCGCCAAAATGCTTATTGCCCACCGCAGGATGCTGCGAAGGGCAAAGAAGGGCTGAAATTTGAAGAACTGCTGGATTATGGAAGTGATCTCGAAGAATGAACATTTGACTCAGAATCTGTTGTATATTACATGCTTGACCCTTTCTCTAATGTTCTAAAGCATCCTCCCTCCTAGGATTTTCTTCCTTGTGTACTGTCGAAGGCACCACACAATTGATTTGATTTGTTCATCCAGCCCAATGGCCTCCCGATTTTGTCATATCTACCTCGTTATTGCTACCATCATTCTCACAGTACTAGTGTTATGCAGGTTTGTCATGACGTAGGCCATCACCATGAATACCGGGATAATAGGCTATGAGCTCTGTCATGACCTGTGTTCTTGATGACCTATACAGCAGTGTCACTAAAGTACTAATCCACCACTTCTCCACTCATATATTCTGCATCATCATCCACTGATTGGCATCAACTTGAATGCGATGCAAATCGCATACATATTATTAAAAAAGTCTCTCGTGAAGATCTTGCTGCTGCTAAGTCATGGGCCATTGCTGCTGAAGAGACAAACCATGGCTCTGCATTGCTTGCATATCAAACTGCATTGAAATTCCTAGATCAGCATGTCGCTCTTTTGTCATCTTTGTCCCGTCATTTTGATGTCATCAGGATGGCCATGGCATCCCTTGCTGTGGACGCTCTCTCATGTAGCATTTGTCATTGTGCGCTGACAATTGCTGTGGAACTTGTGGAGCAAGGTCATGCAGTATTCTGGACCCAGTTGGCACGATTGAGCTTGCTGTTTGATGGACTTTTCCTGCCTGGTGACACCGGCACAGCCTTGGTGGAAGAGTTTAAGCAGCTGAGCTCTTGCCTTCACACCACATTTGATCAGTCCACTGAAGATCAGTCTTCACATATCCGACAACTGGCCATCAAATGGAACAATGTCCTCTCCCACATCCATGTGCTCCCCGACTTTTCTCACTTTCTCCTCCCTCCCCTGTTTTTAGGCTACGTCATTGTTATTCCTTTGGCTTACACAACCTCCCAACGCCTATGGTTTTTGTTACAATTACAATCTTTCAAAATGTGTCGCTGAGCAGGGGGCATCTGACGCGAGGGTACCGCACTTCTTACGCATCGCCTCATACTATCTGCCCCGTTCTTTCTAGAACTCATCATCTGTCCTAGATAAAATCCGGCTAGCTTAATAGTTCTCTTCCTGCATCCATCTGCTCACGGAAGTGTTGGTTCAGATAAGCGAGTCGCCTTAGTACACCTTTCAGCAATGTTGAAATTGTATAATTAGAGGCTATAGTGTACACAATAAAACATGCGTCAGAATTGCAAGCAACAAGATTCATCAATATAATGTAGGAGAATGGGATGTGAGAAAACCAAAGGCGCAATGAAACTATTCACATCCAGCCTGGCTCATCCATGCTCTACAGCACTCCAAATCATCCAGGTAAAATGTTCAAGTGGCTCCCTTTTATGCTGAATATAATAGACGACACCCACGTCACGTATTTGAAGGACATCCGTTACATCCAGAATGACATCCCTTGCTGCATCCATCGCCTTGGATACATACACCTGCCAGGGAACTTGCTTGGTGGTGTTTTCTGGCATGCAAGTTGATGGCACAGGGCAGCGACAATCAGAGTTCCATCAGAAATGCCGTTTTTCTATATCTGCTTCAGCTTTGTGATGGCAAGTGATGGTGATGATGAGGCCATCGAGCAATATTTGCCGACTCAGCTTCAGTATGAGTAGTGGAACCCAGGAAGTATCTGCAAGAGCCAGAAGAGGAATGAGAGGTCATCTCTTCGTTTTCATCTTCGTATGAAAGGAGGTTCTTGATAGGCATTTGGAGAGGAAGAAGGTGGTGGTGGGCTTCCAGATATATTGTCCAACACATGATCGTAGCCAGGAGTGACTGGAGAAACTGGACTCGAACCAGGAGACAGGTATTCAGCATGGATATATGCGCGTGAATTGGAGCTTGTAGTGAGTTTGACGAGGCTTCCTTGATCAACTAATGAGATTCCGATGCATGGCTCCGATATATCGTGGTGGCCTTTGGTTCCAGCTGACGGAGTGCTGGATGGCGTGCTGATGTTACTGGAAGACGCAGACATCGAGTGACAGATGTTTAATCTCTTCATCCCAACCTTCCAGCTGATTACAGTTAAAAGATTAGCGAGTGCCAGTTCTTCAGGAGAAAGACTTTGGAATGAGGTTTAGATGGGATGAACAATCATGTTTTCAAGTCTCTTACGTACTACCTCCAAGAATGGTAATAATCGACTTTTTGAACGATTCTTGAAGGGCCTCTGACAGATCTATTGGGGCAAAAGAGTGTATACCACAAACGACTGTGTAATAAAAAGAGCGCCTAACACAATAGCTGCATGCAGCTGTATATTTTTTGACCGCAAGGAAGCCAAGCACCAGACCACCTGTACATTATTGTACAGACAGTATGATCATGATGGTCCTCAGCCCCTTCATCGTCCACAATCCCGATCATATCAAGGGAAGCATTGAGCAATCCATGGTACAATACGTCCTGCCCGAGTTCACATCGCAGGAGCGGCACTTATGGAGTATGGTATGTCTATTTATTTCCCTAGTTCTTCTTGAGCTGATGCAGTTCAGGCATGTGAGGTGTTTGGTGTAGTGACTAAGGCCAGTATTACACGGATTACTGAAGAGGTGAGTATCTCCACTACAAGTGTTGTTTTTGCGCTGACATTGATCCTGCTTAGAACTTGAATAACCACTCCTGTGCTGTGACATTGGCGCTGGATATCATGAACTCAGTATGTGTGCAAGCTGCATTGGCTATCACCGAGTTGTTCGTCCTCCACAACTCTGGTATGTCAGAATTTTTTTCTTCCTCTCATACTGTGTCCAAGCTAACTCTGGTTCTCTAGTCAGGGACACTGTCTCTCTGCAAGTTGGCAAGGTCATGCAAGGTGCATCTGGTGTCCAAACCTACTGATGTCCTCATTAATCTCGATTGCAGCTGTTACAGATCTTCTCAAGCTCTCTGATGGAACGGACCTCGATATCTTCAATCACAGAATCACAGCATGGAAGCTATGGTTGACCGATTCCAGAATGAGCTTCTTCCTGTGGCTTCGCAGCTCACTGTGCACCTGGTGAGCGCCTTGTCCCATAGTCACTACTGTGATATGCTGACAGTATGTATATAGTGTGAGTCTTACCTACGCCTTGCAAGAGAGGGTCTGGCACAGCAGAAAAAAGCGGCTCCAGACAGCATCGATGTAGAATCACTAATGATGGATGGCGACGATGATAAAGTATACAGCGCTATGGGGGTTGCCAAAACTATTGGGACTGTACGTGTACTCTCGCCATCATGTTCGTTCAATGCATCTCATAAAGCTGCGCAGGTTGTCTCATGCATTGACTCCTCACCTGAGATTCTGTCGCAGGTGCAGGAAGTGATTATACCCATCATCTGGTTTACCCTTGAGAATAAGTTGATCGGTGCGTCTCCTTTTTTTATTGCTTGAAGGGTAATGCTGATCGTAGTGTTTGTAGATTTGTTTGATAATATGTATGACCTTGTAGATGCCCTTACGTTCTGTCTTCATGCAATATCACCGAACATGTGGCCGGTGTTCGAGTTGACTTATGACCTCTTCAAGAGCAATGCTGTTTATTTCCTTGATGGTGTGGCCCACTACTTCTCGCTTGTGTTTAGATTGTTTTGCTCATGGAGGTGACAACGTGCAGAAATGCTCCCCTTGCTGGACAACTTTGTATTGTATGGTACAGAAGTGCTCAAGGCATGGCCTGACTACAGGTTAAAGGTACTGGACATGTACCGCACGGCTATGACGAGCCCACAGCTGGGGGATAACGACAAGATTCACGGATGCAAGCTGGCAGAGTCCATGCTTCTTAACTTTCACGGACATGTAGACGATGTAAGCCTTTATGTCCATGATTCTCACCTGTGACTCTCTCTCATCATTCTTCTGCAGCAACTTCAAGACATCATCACAATCGCCACAGACCACATTGACAAAGGCGAGACTGCCTCATTCCACCTTGCCAACCTCAAGATTCTCATCAACGCTGCCCTCTACAATGCCTCCTCAGCTCTTCATTTCATGGAGGCCTACAAGCCAGGGTTCTCATGCACGTTCTTCAAGCGCTGGAGTTACGGTTCTATTCTTTTCCCATGTTACTAATCATTCTACACTATTCTATTACCTTCTATCATACGATTCTTTCTCATTGGACGATTTCTTTCCAACTCCATTTCATTTATTGAAGCTCCGCTTCAAACCCTTTATATATACCTTCTTTCCTTTGTACATACTCTTTAACTTGACCTACACAGACCAGGGCCTGCAATATACTCCTTAACTCGCACGACTTGTATCTAGGGATACGCTAAGACTGATTTGTTTACTGTTTAGACATCATTTGTGATGCTGAGCATAACAAAAGGTCAAGTTAACTTCTACCTGTGCCGTTGTCTTACTAGGATATGAAAAGCAATAAAATCACCAATTTCAATATCCTACCACGGTCAACGGTTCAGACAATTACCAACGGTCGATAACGTGGTTGTTCGTGGGGAATAGGTTTGTTGAGTTCTCTAAGCAAAATACTAGTGACTAAAGGTGGAGGGAAAATAAGATCAGTAACTGGCTTGATGCAGTGCTTATGATCTTCTACTAAGCTAAGTCAATAACTGGCTTGATGCAGTGCTATGACTTCTCTGAATAAAATGGTGCAACAGAATATAATGACTTAAAACTGTATCCTTCTTGGATATTCCTTATCCTCAACAATGGAGATCAAACTAAGATCAGGCACTATCAAGACGACCCAATACGTGACTTCGAAACCAACCCTCTGCTGCTC
Organism: Suillus cothurnatus; assembly: GCA_016758765.1. Lineage (NCBI taxonomy): Eukaryota > Fungi > Basidiomycota > Agaricomycetes > Boletales > Suillaceae > Suillus > Suillus cothurnatus. The sequence continues at coordinate 385,352 of JABBWL010000049.1, read as the reverse complement.
AGGCACTCACGATGAGTATGACGCAGACCAGAACAGAATACACCCTCTTGATGTAGTCTTAAGTGGCCAAGCTCTTAATATTGTTGACTGACTGCAAGCCTTATTTGTCTTCCCTAATTGCTGAAAATACTAATATTCTCCCCACAGAACTGTTTCTGTGTCTAAAAGAGAACCTGGAATGTACTGTGTAAGATGGCTCAGATGTGGCCTCAGATGCCTTGTATGATGTTGCAAATGATGTCAAAGGAATGGAGGAAATAACTTAATATTTCTCTCAAATAGTCACTCAGATATTCACTCACTGAGAACCTAGGGAATTTTCCCTATGATTCCCCTACTAATTCTTAGGTGTAAAAGATGGGTATTGTTATTTCAAAGGGGAGAAAGTGAGCCCCTTATATACTACTCTACTGGTGGCTATGCTAGAAATTATTGGTATACAAGTAAAATACCTAGAATTGTTGAATAAAGTATTCTGAAGCACTTTGGCAGAGGAACCCATATTGGGCATCCTTGGGTCAAGTAGCAGTGCTTCCTGTGCAGAGCTAACCTAATTTGGAAGTCTCAGGTAAAGTGCTTGAAAGGCTGTGTGCCAAGACTTTGCACTGCCTAGTTGCTGTGCTCTAGCCACTAGCCCTAAAATAGACATTCTTAGTGCTCTTTTACTGAATACCTTAATTCTGAGTTTGTTCATATTTACAGACAACACATTACTCAAATGATGTTGTGTTTGTTTACAATTCTTCAAAGCAAAATTCCCTACATAGACATAACTATGTCCAGATGTAGAATTGCTAATATTTTAGATGTTGGGGTGTTTCTGTAAAAGTATCTCAAAAGATGTGAAAATGTGTGAAAAAATTATGAAAGGTGTGGGAAATTGCTGACTAATGAAAATTAAAGGGTTTTGAAGCTGTTTTCTGACCAAGATAAGTATTATTGTGAAGAGATAAGTTGTAAAGTAATGTTTGTAGGCTCAGATATTATTGAATAAAATTCTCCTTTGATTAGAAAAATTCAGGACAGTATAGTGGACTATTATTAGGAGCTTGTATAGTGTAGAAACTTAGATGAAAATATGTCTATGACCATGTACAAAGCAGAATTTGTGCATGTCACCATACTCTGTATAGGTGCCAGAACCAGACACCATTTTGACCATCAGAACCCCACCTCCAGGCTTCACCTGGAGCAATGAACTCAGAACCTTTACTAAGGCAGACTCTAAAGGCAACATTCATACACTTGCCATCTGGAGAGAGCATTACAATGCTCTAGCTCCCGAAGGAACCTCTTGGAATTTCTTCACCAAGTCTTATGAAACCAGAACCAGAAAGAATCCTGCCGACTCTACCATGTCCACCAAAGAAATCGGCAAAATCCCCTCCACCTTTAATGGCGACACCAGAACCATGACTGGCTGGGCTCTACAGCTCCAAGCCTATATTACCCAGAACAAGGGAATCTACGAGAATGACGAGAAGAGAATTATCCTTGCCTTGAGTCTTATGATGAAGGGAGAAGCAGCCAAGTGGGCTGAGGCGAAGCTGAAGAAGGCCACTGAAGAAGAAAATTACAGTACCTTCAAAGACTTTTGCACCGAATTCCAAGCCACCTTTTTCCCCAAGAACATTGAGCAGACCACCATTAAACGGATCTCTATGCTCAAGCAGACTGGCAGCGTAGCTGCTTATGTATCCCTATTCCACACTATCATCGCTGACACCAAAATCACCGATGAACAGACCAAGATCCTATTCTTTAGGAACAGCCTCAAACATGATCTAACGTTGGCCATACTCAATTTTGAAACACTCCTGGCAACAGTCGAGCTCTGGATGGAAAAGGCGCTAGATATAGAAGTAAGAAAGACATTTACTGCCGCACCTACATACTCCAAGGCAAGAGACCCTTATGCTATGGATGTTGATAGAATGGGAAGGGACGACGAAGAAGAGGATGAAGAAGAGGCACCACATGCCAGAAAGACTTACCTATCTCCCCAAGAACGAGAAAAGAGGCGCAAGAACGGCCTTTGTTTCAAATGCAGTAAGAAAGGACTTATCAAAGACTGCCTGAATCACCCGACCATTACCATGGTCAAGAAAACCCAAATGGCAGCAAAACCCATGGCAAACTCTGATGATGCTGACTACAAAGGATTCCTAGAGTGGAAAGCATTTAAGGCGAGGCAGGCAAAGAAGCAATCCAAAGAAGCGGATTTTGCTTAGGGGAAACCATACCGGTGGTGGAATCCCCTAGAATAGGATTACTTGTACAAAGTGTTGGCAATAAGAACTCTATTTCATTACCAATTACTATTGTTTCGACTAAATCCGACAGAACCACCGAAGCAAAGGCACTAATCGACTCTGGCACAGAAGGTGAGTTTATTGACTGGAGCTTTGTATGCCACAACCAGATCAAAACTCATGATCTCGATAAACCCATACCCATATGAAACGTGGATGGTATGCTCAATAAAAATGGAAAAATAGCTAAGTACTGCAATCTATCTTTTTCTATTCGATCTATTCACATGAAGGCACATTTCCTTGTAACCTCTTTAGGAGGAGAGGACGTGATCCTCGGAATTTCATGGCTAAAGAAAGAAAATCCCGATATAGATTGGACTGCGGAAGAAGTCCATTTACGCAAACAAAGCATCAAGCTGACTATTGAAGAAGTCGAAGAAGAAGACGTCTTTTACGATGCACTAGAAGAGTTTGATGAGGAATGGAATCCTGCTGAGGAAACCATTCCAGAATCCTCTTTCTCCCACGAATGCATCCCCAACCTCCTCCCTACCGAAGATGACGAAGACAATGAAGACGAATTCGATGAAGTATTCATTAATGCCTACGCTTAATACTTCTCAACAGTTCGCTCAAGACTTCGCAAAACCAAAGAAAACTTTTGAAGAACTCATACCTGAAGAATTCCGAGTCTACAAAGACGTATTTGGCAAGCCAACTATTGGTACCCTCCCTCCTAAACAAAAATTTGACCATGGCATTGATTTGAAAGAATCCTTCGAACCGTGTAAGTGTAAGATTTATCCGCTTAACGCTAAAGAAGAACAGGTTATGAATGAATTCATCAACGAACACCTCAAGAAGGGAACCATCGTTCCCTCTTCTTCTCCACAATCCTCCCCGTTCTTCTTTGTGGGAAAGAAAGACGGTTCTCTCCAGCCTTGTCAAGATTACCAATATCTGAATGAACACACAGTCAAGAATAACTACCCATTACCGCTGATCTCAGATTTATTAGATAAACTGAAAGACGTGAAGATCTTTACCAAGATGGATATCCGATGGGGCTACAACAACGTACATATGAAAGAAGGCGATCAATGGAAAGCTGCTTTTGCTACCACCCATGGACTATTCAAACCTATGGTTATGTTCTTCGGCATGTGCAACTCCCCAGCTACCTTTCAAAGTATGATGAACAACATTTTTGGCGACCTCCTCCAAGAAGGATGGTTGATTATCTATATGGATGATATTCTCATTTTCTCACCTGATTATGAAACTCACCAGAAACAAACTCATAAAGTATTATCTAGGCTCCAAGAACACTGTCTTTATTTAAAACCAGAAAAATGCACGTTCAATACTGACAAAATTGAGTATTTAGGTATGATCATTCGACCTGGCTCTATCACTATGGACCCTGCCAAGCTCAAGGGAATTTCCAAATGGAAAACCCTGAACTCGGTTAAGGAAGTACGCTCTTTCCTTGGATTCGCTAACTTTTATAGACGATTCATTGCCAACTATTCCACTCTTGCAAGACCGTTGATCGATCTTACCAAGAAAGATATACCCTTTGAATAGACGCAAGAATGACAGAAAACCTTCGAAAAACTCAAGAAATGTTTTACCACTGCTCCGGTGCTACAGATACCTGACAAGTATAGACAATTCACTATTGCCACCGATGCATCGCCCTATGCAACTGGTGGCATATTATTACAGAAGAACTCTAACGGAGAATGGCTCCCTTGTTCATTTATCTCACAATCGTTTAACCCTGCAGAATGTAACTATCAGATTTATGATCACAAACTTCTCGGCATCGTCCGTGCCCTCAAAGCGTGGCGACATTATTTACTTGGTTCCCCTCACCCTGTTGTTGTATACACCTGACCACAAGAACCTCCAATATTTCAGAGACGTTCAAGACTTGAACCAACACCAAGCGCATTGGCAAACTTTCCTTTCTCAATTTGAACTTCTTATTACCCACATACCAGGAAAGGACTTGATTGTCCCTGACCTACTATCTCGTAGATTGGATTACCTTCTGGATGATTATGTTGAAAAGGACAATACCTCCATTCAACTTCTCCCTGACTCCCTTTTGTGAATGTTATTGACACTTCTTTTACAGACAGATTACATATTTCTTCCTCCATTGACCCTGTAGTCCAAACAGCACTTAAAGTGCTTACTGACTTGACCACACCACCCCCTCTCCACTCAGCTCTTTCCAATTGGAAATTGAGCAACGGAATTCTCACTTACAAAGGACTTACTTACATACCCCCCAGAGAACTCTGCCATGAACTCACTACCCTCCATCATGACTCCCCCACTGCTGGGCACCCTGGATGTTTCAAGACACAGGAACTCCTTTCACGCGACTACTGGTGGCCTGGATTATCCACCTTCGTCAAGAACTACGTGGATGGCTGTTGCATCTGCCAACAGAACAAAGTAAACACGCACCCGTCCTCACCTCCTCTTCACCCTATCCCAGCTCCTATTTCGAACCAACCTTTTTCCCATGTATCAGTTGACCTGATCACCAACCTACCCCTTTCCGACAACTATGACTCTATCATGGTCGTTGTCAACCACAGACTTTTGAAGGGGGTAATTCTCACTCCCTGCCATAAGACTATTGATGCTGAAGGTGTCGCAAACATCTTCTTTTCCAAAGTATTCTCTTGTTATGGACTTTACAATAAAATTATATCAGATCATGGACCCCAATTCGCTTCCCGATTCCAGATTGAACTCGGCCAACTCCTCGGCTACAAGAACTCCCTTTCCACCGCCTTTCACCCCCAATCTGATGGAGAGACTGAACAAGTCAATCAAGAACTCGAAGTCTACTTACGTATCTATTGTGCAAACGACCAAACAGGCTGGGCCCCAATGTTACCCCTTGCAGAGTTCGTCCATAACTCTCGACACCATTCTGCTAGAGGCACATCCCCCTTCTATCTTATGATGGGTTATCACCCACACCACCTTCCCAACTCCCATCTGAGATCTGACATCCCAAACATTGAACAACGACTCTCTCTTTTGAACCATGCTCGAGACAAAGCGCTAGCCACCCACGAACTCGCACATAATACCATGAAACAATGTATCACATCCTGTTTTGTCCCTTTCGCTAAAGGTGACAAAGTTTGGCTAGAAGCCAAGAATCTTAACCTCAGATACCCTAATTGGAAACTTGCCCCTAAATGCGAAGGCCCGTTCACTATTATTGACGTATTATCCCCTATCACCTACTGACTCGCCCTACCCTCTCAGTGGAAGATTCATCCCTGTTTTCCACGCCACCCTCTTATCCCTGTATAAAGAAAACAACACCCATGGCCCTAACTTTATTACACCATTACCCGATATTATTGACGGCGAAGAAGAACAAGAGATTGAAGCGATCATCGCACACTGCGGATCCTCATCTCAATGATCTTATTATGTGAAATGGAAAGGTTTCCTGAGTTCTGAGAATGAATGGATGACCGAATGACAATTGGGTAACGCACCCAACATTCTCTCTGACTATAAATCCCGATTTCATCTTTGATTATTTAATTCGCAGTGCGAATTACCCTTAAAATGGGGGTAATGTTACGGTTCTATTCTTTTCCCATATTACTAATCATTCTACACTATTCTATTACCTTCTATCATACGATTCTTTCTCATTGGACGATTTCTTTCCAACTCCATTTCATTTATTGAAGCTCCACTTCAAACCCTTTATATATACCTTCTTTCCTTTGTACATACTCTTTAACTTGACCTATGCAGACCAGGGCCTGCAATATACTGCTTAACTCACATGACTTGTATCTAGGGATATGCTAAGACCGATTTGTTTACTGTTTAAATGTCATTTGTGATGCTGAGCGTAACAGCTGGTTCGTAGCGATCAACAGTGACAACAAGCTCCCACACATGCACGACAAGAACTAAGTATTTTGGCGCTTTGTAAGCTGTTGGAGATGGAGGCTGGTGCAATTCCTGGAGGGATTGAGGGATGGATGGCCTGGGATTGTGGGTGGTGCTTTGAATATTTTCAAGGCGCTGCCCCAGGCTATTGTGAGTGGGTTGTGTATTGTTGGTGTGACTTGTAATTTGACTGGTGGTGTGATCTTGTAGAGCGCAAGGTGTTGGAGGATCAGCTGGTTGAAGGGAGCGATGATGAGGATGAGGATGAAACCAGATATCTCAATCTTGAGGGAGATGAAGATGGTAAGTGTATGTTGCCTTGTTGCCTGTTCCGATTCCTGACACCTGTGCTTTAGAGGATGTATGGGACGAAGATTCCGCGTATCTTGAGATTCTAGCGAAAGAGGTTCGTCACAATTCCATATTAGTAACCTACTACTCACACAAGCATTGTAGGGTGCTCGTCTGAGGGAAAAATCCGAGAAAACAGAGTCAAGAGATGACAAATCTGATATATCTGAGGAACCAGAGATTGAGGAAGAACTTGGGTTTTTCAGTCCGCTCAACAACGCCAACATGTATGGCACCTTCAAGCAAGCATTACAGAGTATGTCATTCTCACTGTCTTATACTGTTCCCCACTTACAATGACCATTTCACAGCATTCCAGAATCAAAACAGTGCTTTATACCAGGCAGCGACGACGATGCTCACAGTTGAGCAGCAAACTGTGCTTATGGAGGTGGTGATGATAGCGAACCAGGCTGATCGTAGTTGAGGTAGTTGTCTTTTTTAGCTATTGTGGTTGTATTGCCTCTGCTTGTTCGATATGTTATGGACGTGTGCTTTGCATATATGATGAATGAATGTTTGCTTGTTGTGGTTATCAAAGGGGACTCAGTCTCCTTTTTCCCTCGTATGCAAATGTCATTTTGTAGCACACAGCTTTGGTCTGCTTTTCTGAATAAAATGACTGCTACCAACTGTGCTGTTTAATGGTTTGAGCTAGCTAACAAGCCTGCAAGCACAGCTCAAACAAGTGCTTACTAAGCAGGTGAGAGTAGCGAAAAAATGTTATAATTTGCAACTGGGCATGCAGTTGTGGCCTCACTTGTGAGTGTATTAGCACTTGGATACAGTGATGACAAAGTGCAGCTGGAGGTTTGGAGTACTGTTGGAGGAAAATCACCAGCTTACAGGTATGATTTAGTAGTTGAGACACCAGTCATGGTCTGCCATCAATGCTGATCAGGATGTATAACACAACAGAGCGAGAGTTTTTGATAAGTTGTATACATCATTCATATGCAGATCATCTTTATAAAATACTTACTTTCAGGGCCAATTTTCACATACGTCAAGTGATATTGGTTCACCATGCCAAATTAACGTATGCCAAGATGTTTAACAGGTTGCCTAAGTGGGTGAGCAGTGAGAGGCTTTGCCTGATACTGAAAGCATGAAGAAGAGTGGGCAAAATATCATCAGTGAATTCATGAGTCCAAGATATTGTAGCCATAATAACTATAGAAATATATAAATTTGCTTCTGCAAAATAAGGCCATTTATGCTCTGATAAATTTGATGAGTTGATACATAGGCATGTATGTCTACAAATTTGAGTACCCTCAGGCATTCATGGCAAGGGCACAACATAGTAACTTGACGACCAGCAAGTGATGGTAGTGTGATGAGGTTCCCATTGTCAAGCATTTTCATTTTCCCTTATTTTAGGTTTGAATTACAAGGCTATATTTTACCTTATCCTACAAAGTGGTTTTAGTGTTGAACCCAAACATATATTATCTTCCACACTTGTGAATATCCAGAGACTTTGCACCATCATGGTGAACAAGGGATTGTAGGGCAATTATGTTCTCAAAGTTAAACATGTTCATTTGTCATGATCTAAATGTTAAATTACAAAGCTATCCATGGCTTTATCATAAAAAGTAGCTTTAGCCCTGGTTGTCAAATCAGTTATAGCCTCGGAGGTTGTGACTATGTTGGAATTTTGTGCCTTCCCAGCCTATAAGGGACGTATTACATCTTCAAGGGCACCAAGGAATGTTAGGGTAATCATGTTTCACTTGTTGAATAATCTCATCTTGCTTGTTAATGCCTTGGATTACAAGGCAATCCAAGGGATTAGTGCTAGTCATCCAAAGTAGAATAGTGCAGGGTTCATGAAGAATTTGTGATGCTTGTGCAATACCAGACAGCAAGAGTCCATGGGGTACTCATATCAATAGCATTGCTTGTTCTCGTCACTCCTTCTCAAATTAAAAATTTGCAAGCACTCGTTGGCAAAGTGGACACAGAACTGATTGAAGAAGTTGGCTACTGGTCATGTTCTGTGGCCCAGTGATATCAAAAAAGACAGACAAGTCGCTAACTTGACAGTGGGGGAACGTATCCCTGAAATGATAATTGCCGCATTTGCGAGTACTATGTTTTCACCATCTAAAATACCACCTGCATTCCCTTCTCGTGTCCCTCCAACACTCACTTTGACCCCATCGACCTCTTCCAATTCCTCCCCATGTCAATGCACCCTACCACCACCGCTCAGATCAACCCACCCCAAAATCACGCTCTCCGTCATCTCAACACCTCGGAGGTGTACAAGGGTTATGTGATGGGGAATGCACACCACTGAAATGCTCCACTTCCACCAAAATTCAATGCAGTGCAGGGACATGAATGTCCTCATGTATGTGAGGCCAACCCTTGTGAATATTCAAGCGGTTGAAGTGGCGATACCAGATTCCCGAGTGATTGTGAGTGGGGATGGGCTCTTTTACCTCCTCCCCCACCTCTACTCTCACCACCAGTTCCAACAGAGACAGATACACCCCCATCCCCAGATACTGCATATGGCCTACTAATGCTTGTCATCTCCAAAAGATTTGAATAACTCCCAGTCCTCAAGCCCCTGCTATGCCAACCAGAAAGTGGCTTCATTGCGAATATCAGCAACATGCCTCGCGCACAAAATGCAGGCGATGGATGGGTATATGTTTCAGGGCCTGATACCACTGGAGGTCTGTGCGTCTCTAAACCAGAAACTGCAGCCAGAGCAGGTCTATGTGAATGCGGGACGGAGATAGTCACAGGCAGCCCCATTTTTCCCACAGATGCCGCTCAGGACTAGGGGCGCACACAACAAGCCGACTTGGGACTTGCCTTCGAGACCAGAATGGAGGGCAATTGCACGAAGTATATAGGAGATGAATGATGGAGAGGTAGTGGAGGGGAGGTGCTGCTGAGGGTGAGCAAGACTGGGAAAGGGTATTTGCTTGCTTTGAGGGTGAGGGTGAGAGTGATGTTTCTCGCCTTTGAAGAAGGACCAATTATATGTGCAATGACTGTATATTTGCCCAGAAGAGTTAAAGGAAATTCTAGGTGAAATTTTCAATCAGAGAAGAAGGTTGATATGAAAGAAAGCACATACAATTCATGAAGAGGATATGGCACGCGAGTATTGCCATGAGATTGAAGATTTATTTCTTTGATGATGTTGCTTTGAAGAGAGTGAGGACTACATGTCCAGAAGGCAAAACAGATTTGTGCCATTGTGCCTTTAAGTGCAAGGACAGCAGAGTTGACTATATATATTTGACATTTGTCAGGTGGCGTGGACATGTCATCATGTATGCAACTGAGAGCAACGTGAGAGCTGTGCTAAGATGGACATCCACAGGTGCAGAAGTAGGGAATTGAAGAGAGGATGGACATGCCATACTGAATGCCATCTTGGTGGAGACCCTGGTTGGGATGATTTGGAATTTAAGGAGAGTTATAGACGTACAAGTCAAACTCACCTGGCACTTGGTCCTAGTCCTGAAATTTATGTTCCTAACAATCATGAGTGACAAAGGAAGCATTGACCAGGCAAGACTTTAGTTATTCTTATAATAAAACTCACAGCTTTGAAATATCATCATTCATCCTAACATTACTGGTGGCACAGAATGAGCCAGCTGCTAAATCTTAATCAATTTAGTCTGTGCTTACTGCACTCCAAGACCGATTGAATACTTACAAAATGATTTTTGTTGTGATTGTGGTCATGTTTGAATATATATGTAGTGTTGATCATGGCGGAAGGAAGTAAGATGGAAGGCACTGTTTAGAGTCTTTTGAACTCCGAAGTGATCATATCGGCCCAGACTCTGACACAGTATATTTTGAGCTGGCAATGCAGGAAATATCTACAGGGCCCTGAAAAATACTTGACTGTTGCATGCAGGAGATGCAGGAATGTCATGGTTGCAGTAGAGCAAGGTAAATTTGATCTTATCCTTGGAGGGTTTGGATCGACATACATCAGCGTTCTTTGTTTTATATTTGTATCTACTATCTCCTTTAATTTACTACATCAACCTGTTCACCGGAGATCAGCGCCCATTGGACCTGTGTGCGAGGAGTCAAAGCAATGCCTGCTTCAATTACTAGTGAGGATATTCAGTCAATGGCACTGCGTCATGAGGTAGGATAGCATTACTACATGGAAGGGGAATACTGAGGTATGGTAACATGAAATAGTTTGCAAAAAAATGAACAAGAGAAGCTCAGATTACACTGCGGTTCCACCTAGATGCTCATGAGCAGCAACCAATTGACGCTGAAGTTGCAGGTTGGTTGACTTTCACAGACCCATCTGCATTGGAAGCACCTCCCGATGAGACACCTGAGCCTGCTTATGAGTTGATGAGCTGAGTCTTGCAGTCTCTGTACATGCAACAAACCTTGCAATGGTGAAGAAGGCCTCCTCTACACCTTCATTTGCCTTTGCAGATGTCTCCATAAACTTCATGCCAAGTTCTTCGGCAAGTGCATGTCCCTGGACTTCTGGTACGGTTCGCTTGTCTGTCCAATCTGACTTATTACTGACGAGTATCATGTTGACACCCTCTGAAGCATGTTGTTCGATGTTAGTATGCCAAGTGCAGATACCTAGAGATGATATGGATCAGGGTGTGACAATAGTGGTGGAGATGCTAATAGTACATACTGTCATATGATTGTTCATCTGTGATGTTGTATACAAGAAGAATGCCCATTGCTCCACAGTAGCACACAGTTGTTATAGCTCTGAACCATTCCTGGCCAGCAGTGTCCCACTGTATGATACGGGTCAGCTTGGTAAAGCGCTCATGTTTGTATTGGGATGACAATACACACAATTTGAAGCTTAGTGCACTTTCCATCTAGCTCAATTGTGTGGATCTTGAAGTCAATACCGATTGTGGTGATGAACAATGGCATCCACTCATCATCGCAGAAGCGGAGTAAGAAGACAGGACTTCCCAACACCTGAGCGACAACTTAAAATTGGAACAAACTAGAACCACATAATGCACCTGAGTCGCCAATCAAGAGCAACTGCAAGCAAGTTATGCATGCAAAGTCTGAAGTATGCTGCATGCTTACCTTGATGAGGAAGTCATAGTATGGAGGAGGCATTCTAGAATTAGCTAATGAGAGCTTCTTGTCTTTCTACAAAGTCAAACCAGATGAAGTCTCAAGTAGATGGCCGGTGAGCAGGTATTCTTAATGATAATTGTTAGTGTGTCCCTGCGACTTGCTTGTTGCTGAAGTTCCAAGAGTATTCAGATCCTGCGGGAGTAGCTGCTGCACCAATTATGTAATACAAGATGAATAAGCAAATGAGACTCGAGTAGGGTGTTCACAACTGATTGCACAGAATCCATCGATCGAACTGGATGTCCCTAGTAGAGAAGTGAGATACAGTGCAAAAAGGAAGCGCAGATGACTTGCCTTTAACCTTACATGTATTACTCTCATCCGTACCCCCAATGACAACCGAAACCCACTTAGAAAAGACAAGTGATAATGAACAAACACACTCACATGATCATCATTAGTAGTTCTTTTCATCAAGGCATCACTGACAATATATTTTCCATTAGGGGACATGGCAACAGCCCAGACTTCCGAGTTGTTGTCGCGCAAGACTGGGTCTCTGACTGGCTGATTGGTTATGTGAACTGAGTGATTAGTACTGGGCTATCACTCCTTAGCATCTTGAAACTGGCCATCTCCTAAGGCATCCAACTTGTCTCAACTTGGTTGATTAGTCCTTGAGCCTTTCCTGTGGGTGTGGGGTCCATGCATAACACTCAGATAGCCATCCTGAGCATCCATTTCATTAGACAGTATTCGTCTTTGGACTGCGCTCTTATGTTGCAGCATTCAAGGTCCATTCTTCTTTCATGCTAGATCCAGGATTTGGGACCCACTAGATGGCAAAGTTGTCACTTTACATCTGTCACCCCCATCTCAATCCAGGATGCACAAGTCCAGGGTGCAGGTCAGCTGGTGCACTAAAAAGATGGCTTTCAGCAAGGGAAAGACAGGAAATTGACAGCATTGGCATGACCCTGAACAACAATGAGCTCTTTCCCATTGATATGTGTACCATCATATGACGCAGAGAAAACATGGGCACCGTCCTTGGACCAACACAATGACTTGACTGATACTCATGTCCCTCGATCTCCATGTGAAACTCCCCATTCTCTGACCGACTACCTTATCCTCCCACCACTCATGAATTTGTTTTCTTGTGGAGAGTATCTAACAGCACAATCCACCCCACGCCCAGTCTCTATGGGCAGTGGTAAGTATCTGGGTTCCAGCATCGTATGGTGCCATTTTGTGATCCACTTGTCATCTCCAGGTATTGGGAGACCAATCGACACACCACACTGCATCATCATACCCCTCCCACGAGTCACCGACCATATTGCCCTTCCTGGTGTTCCACAGCTGTAGCCTGCCATCTACGCTTCAGCTCATGACCAATAATTCATCTGGAGATATTGCCATTGAACCTACAGCTCTTCCGTCAGTAATCCAAGGCCTCCCCACTGGATCTCCATCTATTGTCCACTGACAAATTGAACCCTCACGTGACATGATTAGTATATTGCAACTGATGCCCAAGCAGGTAAGGCTCCAAATGAGTTTGAAATGACCCTCAATGACATTCCCTGGTGGGTGTTCAGGTGCTGGTTTCTTCCAGTTATCCTGGTATTGTGATTGATGAAGTACAACTGACTGAGTGGTGGTGAGATTTGTCATTCACATCTGGGAACGAGTTGTTACGGGAATATCTATGTTTCACCATGACTTCCTCATTGCTAGTGGCACGTTGTCTTGTTACTTGAGGGTCTTATAGGTTGCTCAGAATACAATGACTATCACAATTTTACTCGATAAGACTACAGGTGCCAGCTGCCTCAAGTTCATGGTCAACGGATTTTCTACTTCTCGGTTGATAACGTGCTGTTCGTGGGTGGTCAAAGAGTGATGAATCACCTTCTTTGTTGGTCTCTTCTGATAGTGAGGAAGTATATATATTTTTGTCAGGTTACTCTGAACCTAGTAGGTAATATTAGACCTCTGCTGATGCTGGCTAGATAATATGAGTCTCTTTTCCTGTAAAAGAGAGAAAGCTGAACTAAAATGAATAGACAAATACGATAGACTGTTGTATAGGCGATCCCTGTAAGATAGTATACAACTAATCTGACTAGATTACACCATGGTTTTCTAAGGCAACACTAGGCCTTCACTTTCTTCTGGATCTCACACTAGGAGACAGAAAGGGGAAAACACCTGTTCAAATTCTTACTGACTCTCACATGGTTTGAGAGAAGAATGGAAAAGGGAAAACTTAATTATTGTGTGAGAATGGAGTCCTTATATACATTTTGGAAACCATCCTTACTAAGCAATGAGTCATCACTGGATTGGTAAGAATGTGCTTACAAACCAAGCCTTTTGGTGTGCTGAATCAGCTGCTTACTAAAGTACATGAGTAAAATATTACAAAGCATAGTAAAATCTTACAAAGCATGACGAATCATGACCAAACATGATGAGTCATGGAAAAATCCTTACAAATCAGATTATTACCAGTCACATGACATGCTTACAAACATATCTGAGTGGTTCACTGATGTAATCAAGTGGCTGAAAAATAGAAAGAGACTGGAAACTGATGGAAAACTACAAATACAAGTAAATAAATGAATCAGAATAGGAAACTAAACTTATGATAGTGAGAAATATATCCTAGTATACTTCCCTAATCATCTCCTTCTATATTCCTTATCGTATATGTCATGGTATGGAGTGCATACCATGCATGACAACATTCTTCGCTTACCCAGTTGCACTCCTGGTAAAAGTCATTTCCATGAAGCCATCGCAAGTGTGTGATCTTGATAGTATATTCTGACATCAAAGACCTCATGTTAATACCACTCAGGAGGCAGAGCTTTATTGCCACCTGGTTCTAGTTGAGTAAGTTAATAGGTATCAAAATACAGATACTCACCCTCCCAAAGTGCATTCTGGCAATATTGTGCACCATATAGTGGCGGATCCATCTCCTTCATCTGGCGGGGTGCACAGACCACTAGTGAGTTCAACATCACTCCTTGTTTTCCACCTCTCCATTTTGCTGGTGTACTTGACTCAGCCATGATGCTGACGAAGGGTTTTAATCACACTGTCTGTACAGACGTGTCAACAGAACTTGATAATATGGACAGTAAAGAGAGCTGGTGAAATTGATGCTAGATGTTAGCTGCACATGCTGTATTTTCAGGCACATTTTTAAACCGTATGTTGATGGGAGTGCTTCAAACGTCAAGGCAATTCTATAGATTGCTGCACATTATGTCAATTTCACGAGCGAGTGCCAAGATATGAAGATGCAGCCATGACAGAATAGCACGCCAGTCAATTGTGGAAATGCAGTAATTGACCTCCGTCAGGTGCAATGGGGTAGTGGGCTTCAAGTTTGCGCCCTGGCACATCAGAAGTAACATGTGGATGCCACTCCAAGGTGATTATAAGATTATGTGCTGTATGTAAGCAATTTTCATTAATTATAGTCTGAAATTTCGAACATTTGACCTTCCTTGAGTCCTATTCACTTATGCTATTTGATGTGCCCTGAGCAACTCGTTAGCAGGGACTTCAATGAAGAAGAGTGGCCACATACTGGTGTCAAGAACCATTGTAAAATAAGCTTAAATTGAGATTGAATGTGACTTATGACACCCTAAGTTGATCATTGACCTTGGACGACTCAAATACTAGGTACCACGGTTATGCAATGGAGAATACGCAAGGAATGTCCTAATTTACTCTCAGGAGTAAATTGCACTCTGATTGGTGTGAGGATTGAGTATGCAATTAAAAGGTGCACAAAGTTGGTGGAGGGAGCCTTCAGGGAGCCAATTTTGAGGTATGCTAGTATTAGCTGGAAGGTGCTAAGTGATGCATTGTTACATGACTCTCATGTTCACTGTACATGTGTGATGAATTTGAATGCAGAGAAAGAACTTCTTGAGCAAGTGCAAAAATTGGTGGTTAGAAACAACCTACGGTAGTACTAGTGATGACACAATCAAAAGACTTTGAGGCACCGCCACTTTGTGAAGACATTTTGATGCGAGTAAGGCAGAGTTCGGCCAGCATATTTCTGCAATAATTTTCATTTGTGACAGAAGGAAATTAAAATGACACTTATGTTCTTGGCCAAATTGAAAGTAGAATATTAATTCCAGTCACAACTACTCACAAGCCAGGTACAACCTTGCCAATTAGGTTTTCAGAGAGCATGAGGCATGTAAATTCACTGACTGGAATCATGCCTGCAATTTAGTTTGAAGGTCTATCTGAAGACTGGAAGCCATGTGGTACTTCTCATTGAGGGACAGTAAGATGGCACTGCTGTAGATGCTGCATAATAATGTGTGGCAGATCTTGTAGATGGGGAGCAGATGTGTAATAGCTAGGATTCAGATAGGTGTGAACCTGTGGTGCAGTCTGCATGATGCTTCAGTATAGATCAACGGTGAAATTGATATCAGGAGTATCAAATCTCAAGGTTCAGCTTTAGACAGTCCTTCTGTTGTCGAACAAGAGTGGACAGAACTCTTCAAATACTTGATTTGGCAGATAGAACACTTGAGGGCCCTGTGTGCAAGCTTGGCCTGGTAGTTGTATGGTAAGTGTGAACCATTGATTCAACCATTACCTCAACTTACTTGACACATGGATTGTACATGGTAGTACAAGTCACCTTTGACAGACCACCATGAAGGTGCATGTTCTGGATGATAACAGGAATTGGTGAGGTCATTATCAGGCTACTTCATTTGTGACACACCTGAAGAAGAATTTTGCCCTTGATGAGGCCATCCTCCAGATCATCTGCATTGGCAATGCACTTGACGTACAAAAATATGCCAGCTTGAAGAGATAGGAAGACATCTGGCACAATCTGGCCCTATGATTACCTTGAATGCCTGCACTGGTGAAATGATGGTGAACCTTCAATATCCATCCGAGGGTGGAGTCACGGTAGTACAGGTCACATCAATTGGTATTGTGAAAATAAACACAAACAAGAATTTTTGTAGTATTAAGGCTCCTGGAATTAAGTCCTGAGATATGGTAAACAGTATGTAGCAATGGAATTTAAATTGTGTGGGCATTCAGGACTGTCAGAAAGAGACATCTACATCCTCAAACTCGTCATTGAAATTGGCATCCTCATATCCTTCACTGTCATTATCCCCAGCACCATCATGCAACTCCCCATTGCTCAACTCCAAGTCATCATTGTATTCTTGATCACTGTCCTCATGGTTGCATTCATCATAACCCTCATCATCGCCAGCTACTTCATTGTCCACATCCTCATCATTACTACTATTTGCAATGTCCATGGCATTGATCTGTACCACCGACTCGGAGCAGTCCCTTGTAATTTTCCGCAGCATTGCTGAATGTCCCACACCAAGATGAGTATAGCACAGGAACATATCTCTATCAACGAATCTGGCACAAAGGTTGAGGTTAATGCATCACAAAAATAGATGTTTGCACTTACATGCCAACATAGTGCTCTTCCCAGTCATCCAACTCCTCCCCAGGACGTGCCAGTGATTTCCCGTACCGAAGTGAACCTACACCGCGTCCAGAAGAAAAGGCAGGAATCAAATGAGCTCCTTGGATTACCTGTCCTGGGTCAAGGAACCCAAATGCATCTGGGTCAGATTCCTCCACAAACGTAATCTTTGGGAGACAAGCATGTTTTATGCTAGCTTTGTAGTTCTGCAAGGTTGCTAACCACCTAACCCAGAGCACTTCAAGATACTGCTTCATGGGTTGACCCACAACATTAAGCCAAACCTCCATATGAAACACTCCTAACACATGGGCATACCAGTATGGGTGGCTGGGTGTTACCTCACCTGAGAGCACCATAATATCCCCGTGAGTTCTGGGGTTGATGGTGTCATATTCATGCCTCAAGTCATAGGTTGTGTAGTGCACTTGCATAGTCTGCACCAAGTAAATTGTGTTATCGGGGATAACGACAGAGTTGCGTTCCATATCTGTGAAGGTGTGGTCACAATAGCTAACATCTAATTCTCGTAGTTGATAGAGGATGTGGTCCTTAAGTCTTGGTAAAAAATTCTGACAATCGATGTGAGTAGATTATACTATTGGTATGTATAAAATGGAAGGCAATTTCTACCTTAACAGCTGGATCACCATCATGTTCTCGGAGGAATATAAAAAGCTTTATTGGGTTGTTTTGATTAGTCACGATATAATGATGTTGTTTGAGGAGCATTGGTGACGGGGAGTTGACTCATGATTGACTGCCAGAGGAGGAAATGCCTACTTCTGCTACACGGCATAGTACATGATGCCTATGCTCATGCTTAGCTAGCTGCCCCGGAGTATCTATCTTGCTCATCAGCGGATAAAATGCCTTGAGCACTCTGTGAGCAAGTTCTCCCTGACCAAACTTAGTTTCAAGTACAAACTATGAACGCAGATGGCACGTACAATCTGGGTAGTGAAAGAATCAGTGGTCCTGAAGAGTTTGATCATTGTCGCATAATCTCCCATTGCATGAAACTTATAAGTGCCTAGATTGAACATCTTGATCCTTGCTCCACTAGATTCTAGAGGGTTACCATTCGTTTCAGAGTGTTTAGCAGCCCTTCATTGGTGAGCCACTTTCTCTTTGGGCAATTCCAGAGTGTTGAATGTGGCACAGGTAAAGTTTCAAAATTTCTGTAACTTTTTCGACAGCTGCTTGAAGGTTTCCTCAAGAAATTTGATCATAGATTCTGAGTGAAGCCTGAGCTTGGCAAGTGCATGCCACTGCGCAAATCAATACAACAGCAATTGCACAACTGCATCATGACCAGTGGGAAACAATCCCTCAAAGACGGGAATGGCACACTAATGATGAGAGCTGTTAGCAGATCAAATTCAGAAACAAATACCCTGAAAACAAACCTGTAAAATGTCTTCAAAATCACGTGCTGCTAATCTTTTCATCTCAGATGTATTATCTGAAAATCTGCGAATGATGCCATTACCGAAAGGCGGCACTTGTTGAAACCTGGAGCAAAATTGAGAGTTGATTGAAATGACCTGTTAATAGACGACAGCTCTCCTTACAAACTCCTCATACCTGCTGTCCAGTCTTGCAACAAGTTCATTACCCCCAGGAAGGGCATAAAGCAACCTAATAAGGTGCATGAATACTCCCTTCCAGGTACCTAACTCACACTCGTGCATGAAGTCTACAACAAGCATCTGGAATGGATTGAGACTGAAAGGTCCAAGCTTTGCGACAAATTGATTCTGCAATTGAATATAGGAATTGACCACAAAAGAATAGAAAAACAGTTTTGCTCACGAGAATAGGTACCCATGACCCTTCTCTGAGGGTATGTTCTACCTTTGCCCCATCTACGGTGTTTCCACATCTGTAGATAAAATCACGGGCCTGGATAACCTTCAACATAGTGTACACTCAAAGGTTGGTTAGATGGCTTTTCATATCCTTTATGAGCCTGAGAGAACTAAACATTTTTTTTGGTGTGAGACACCAAGGGCATGGACACAAGCCCATATCCTTAATAGTAGCAATTAAAACCCTGTAAAATGATGAATGAATCAAATTTATTAGCAAATTCACAGAAGAATGTACTTTTCAGGATAGTCCGCGGAGTAAGTGAAAATTCAAGGAAAAACCCTCTGTGCTATTCCATCAGCACACTTCAGATCAATACCATGGCGATATGCAAAAAGGAAATTGTCATCCAATAAGATTTCCCAGCAGGAATGAAATAGCTCCCTGCAGCAGTGAGTATGCACGGATGCCATGCCAGTTTTTGATATACCCGATAGGCTATATATAATATCCTTCATGCTGTCAGGAAGCTAACATCGTCAACAGTAGTAGACAAAAATGTGATATTCAAGAGGACTTACCGAAGGTAAAAACCCAACCAGGTGACATGCTCCCAATTGGGGTAATGATTGTGCATATTTTGTCAGATTTCCAAAATACATATATAATGGCCAAGCTTTCACAGTCCCAAAGTTTGCCAAATGAGTGGCATTGGAAAATAACATGAGACCTGCAATGACACATTCCAGTGAGCACCCAGGCTCTTTCAGAAGCCTCTGAAGACTGTCCTGAGCTTCCAGCCATGTGTCAGAGGTGTAGAGCTCATCAAAAACTCGTTCTTGGTGTCCATCCAAAGGATCTTTCCACAACTGTTGGAAAGGCAAGAGATGGAACAGCCTTGCTTGCACATCTGCGAATGCCACATGTACAACTTCAACAAGAGGGCAATAGTGGAAACCATGAATAGTATAACGCTGAGGGTCATCCTCCTTCAACTTCGCTGGAATGTTAATAGTGATGCTGGTCTCAATCCAGTCATCTGGAAAAACAACCTTTCTTCCCTTCTCATCCTGGTCCAGTTCTTGTAAGCTCCGCCTCACTGAAAAGTTCTCCAGATGCTTGTGGTCAAAATCTTCTGCCAGGATTACATCTCTGACAAGGTGCAAAACTTTAGTTTTGGATATTAAATGACTACCGGAATTCATCCAGGACATGAGACGATAGATCATCATGTTAGGAAATGGGTAGGGTGGTGCAAAGATGCTCAGTGCAGGATCAGGTCCTTGGACAGCTGTTGGAGATGTTTTGGCAAGTAATGAGGATGGAATGAACCGATCCGGCTCAAAAGAAGGTCGACGAGGGTATAGTCGACAGAGTCCTAATGAGTTGAAGGATGTCTGTAGGGTATCTCTTAGCGTCAAAAGAACGTGTTGAATCCTGGATTGGGCAGGTAGTGAAGCCACTTGAGCTGATGTGATACTGGTTGTAGTATTGTCAGAATGGTTGAGATCATCATGCGAAGGGTTAATATCATCAAGAGGTCTCGGAATTCATCCCCTTGAAAGTGCAGGTTCTTCTTAAAAATTGAGCAATTGAGAACACGTCAGAACTTGAAACAAGACACAAACCTGAAGGGGTATAGTCCCCCATGTTCCCTGAATTTCCATTCATTTCAACATCAAGATCATCATTCTGTTGGTGATCCGTGTCGAGGTGGCATTGCAATTCTGCAACCCTCGAGGTATCACATAACTCGTGAGCCATAGACATTGAACTCAGAAGTTTACAAGGGGTAATTGGTTTGAGACTAGGATGGTCTCTCACATGTCAGACGGCAGAGATTCCCTGACATTGACACTAATTGAATACTATATTCCAAAGCAAACCTAAAGCTACTCACTGTTCTGCAAAGCCTCGGACCCAAATTCGAAAAGACAGCATCCTTTGCATGATCTTGTCTCCTCTGGTTTGTGAGAGTACTGGTCCCCCTGTAGAAGTGACAGGATGAGCAATGTCTTGTGAGTCCGCTGTGACAATCTAGTTTTCTTTGGGCTGATATTAGCTATACTTACTTACCTTTACATTCATTACTTTGTGGCTTATATAAGCCATGTTTCCCTTTCACCAGTACCAGTCTGAAGTTTGATGATTCACTACCTCTGAGCTTGAGCCTAGATCAGAAACCCTTTAGGGTCAAACACTGTCTTCTAGGACATAGCAGCTAGGCAGGGTATTGGCCACATATTGGTTAGGGAGTGATCCTACTACCTAGCCAAGTTTGTGCATCACACCACGATTGTCTGTTGCCCTCTCCCAGGAACAGCCTGGAGTATTGCAGGCTACCATCAGAAGAAAGAAAAAAATCCTGTCCAAATGATTTCAGAACAGCACATTGCGCCGCACTTTAAGGTCTAAGTAGCACTGTAGCAGACAGCAGAAGACTGACACGCAATTAATCTGGAGGTTGTACTTACATAATTGAGTGTGAGTTCATTATTTGGCGTCACCAGTTGAGCAATAACACAGAAAAGTGTAATCTTTGTTGGCTAAATGTCCTTGATCATACCAACGTGCTAGTGATGCTTTCAATGTGTCCTGGTAGCCATTCTCAGCATTGTCTAGAGCATTGTAATGGACGCCTCACACGTTATCCTTGGCAAGCTCTTCCTCTGTATATCCCTGAGCATCGGCTGCCATGCCTCACACACAAGGGCAGCTCTACGTAAAGCAGCCATCGAGTTCCACACCGATATGACATACATTCCTCCCAATGTGAGGACTGAGGTCATTTACAAGTGATGTCTATTAGAACACACCCATGGTGGTCATCAGACCGAGTCAGCTTCGTTTGGGCACAGTGACCCATGCCTTTCCTGGATCATTTCTTGACATGGCGCGTGTTCCCAGAAATGTTCGATCATCACCAAAGCTGCATTATCTTGGAACAACCATAAGTATGTATTGATAGAGTTGCTGACAAGAACACGTACAAACTCGATGCATGCAGCATGAACTTCAAGTTGCTTCTAAACCTTTAAGTAGAATTAGTCCAAGATCGATGCTTTGAAAGAACAAACGTACTGAGCCTTCCGGGCACTCCCCACAGCCGCTTCATTCTCGCCGAGGTAAATGAGAGTCATGGCAAGATGTGACCAGTTTGAGATACTGGTGAACAATAATTTGGCGGCCTGGTAAAGTTCATACTTGAAGCACTTCTGTCCGACCTGCAAGATGTCAGCAACATTGATCATGGTCAAGAAGTCCTCTGTGCCATGGAGACAGTCAGCCTTAGCATAAGTTCTGTGTCAATCTTGGGTTTGTGAAGTGTCTTGCAAGCAATTTGGAGGAAGTGAACAAGATCATCATGTTTTGCAGCGTGACTCGAAATTTCAATGGCCCCAGTGAAGTTGGAGGGGCACTCGTCCTCAGCCTTGATATATGAGTCTGAGAAAAACATGAATGACAATACACACAACAAGTTACAAATAACTCACCAATGACATCCTTGATGCGAAGACCATCGAGCTGAGCCTTGGCAAGTCTGCTCCACACTTGCCATTGCAAGCTGATTGTGTTTCTTGTAGATCGTCAGTGCCTGTTCATACAATCCATGATCAGTCGCAATCTTTGCTATTTCTCTGGCTTTGTAGTTTTGGAGCTTGTTGATGAAGCCAACGACCTTCCTCTTGTCTGTGCAAATTGAGGGTCAGGAGAAGAAGGTTCTTGAGATTGCGATTGTCACTGAACAGAGGGGGCTCAATGACTAATTTCTCGCGAAGCTCAATCACCTCAATGGGGAGATCAACCAAGAGGAATGCCTTGACAGTTACTGAGACATCATCAAGATCTGTGCACTCTGGGAGTGCAGTCACGACGATCTAGTCAATGTAGGGTGAGTCTCAAGAATGCATGATCAAATTTGTTCAATTCAATCTCACCTGATAAATGAGAGCCCTGTGGTGAATATTGTCATGGAAAAGAACCTGTGCCTGAAGCTCAGGCTGACAATGTTTCATGAGGTACTGAGCTTTCTGCCTGCTTGAAAATCAAGTTGTCGTTGATAATATCAATAAGCTCATCATCACAGAAGCCCTTTGCATAGGTGATGTAGGTAAGGTAAAGATCCCTGGCCTTGCAGAACTTTCCGACAACCAGTGGCTCATACAACTATAGAACAAGTGAGCACACTGGTTAAGCTCATTCGCCAGATGGCATGATTCACATTGTTTTTCTTCAGGAACGTTTCTGGTTTGTTGTTGCTGTCGATGAAAATCTTGGCCAAGGCATTGACAACTGCTGGGTCCTGGCTGACAGATGCACGCGAACCTCCAGCCAAGGCAGAATGAGTTTCAAATGGTTGGGTTGCTCAACTTCATTCACAAGCTCATCAATGGGGAAATTCCCAGTGATGGGGGCAAGTAAACCCTTGATGGTGGTCTCCGAGCAAACCCCCAACAACCTGAGACATTCAGACCAAGTTAACGTGCTGCACATACACCTCAATGAACTTTGTGAGTTTGTTTTGGTACAGGTACAGAACCAGGTCATGCATGAAGTCGAAGTGGTCATAGACAATGATAAGGGGAAGTTGATCCGGGAGCTTCACCCCTTTCAGGAAGTTCTTGTAGTGGTTGCTTTCTTTGTAGATTCACTCTACCTCACAAATTTGACCCGTGCGAGTAGTAGGCTAGATGTACTTGAAGTGCACTTCGGGATCCTCACTGATATTAACGATGGAGCTAGGGTGGTATAGTAGAGGCCTGCATTATAGTTAGCGCTCATTGACCACTCACTCTAGTCACATGCAATGGAAGTCATCTTCAAATGTCTTGAAATATTCAAACATCTCAATGAGCTTCACAGAACCCAAGATGTCAGAGTGCTTGGTAGCGATCTGGATTACAACCTGCAACTTCTGCCAGATGTTAATGCGCAGCATATCCTGCATGCATGACATGGACTGCAATTGAAGTAATTCACCAGCCAATTCAGAAATGTCAGGCCCCCACCCTCTGTTGAAATCGATAAATCGAGAACTCACCTCTGGTTGTAGACCGCTGGTATGAAAAATAGCGTGCTTGATGTCCGCTAGGCCTTCATGGTGCACTGATGCTTTCCTGCAGGTAAATGAGACATGATCAGCATTCACGGTCAAACATCACTCACTCGTTGGAGTAAGCCTGCCTTCTCGCAAAGATTGGCAATTCGTGGTCTATCATAGTTGGTAAACATCTCATTGCCAAGGATGGTATCTGCAACTTGAGGAGTATGGACGAGATTCATCCCGAGCAAGCAAGTTTACAGATGGCCTTGCTCAGCTTTATTATCCTTCAATGCATTGAGAAGGAATGAGGTTGCGGGCTGAATCACATTTTGTGACATCAAGATGTCAATGACCTAGAAAAATGACAAATAAGAAGCCGATCATCACATAGATAGGAAGTCACCTTACCCTCCATTCTCGTCATTGACTGACTTGTGAATTCAGCCCCCTTCTCTGGATTTATCCTTGTGATATGCTGTAAAAGAGAACTATAATCCAGGGTGTAACCAACTTTCTTCGAATATGGGGTGATCTTCTCAATTTGTCCAGTTTCTGCAAAGCAATGACCTTATTGGGAACGTTCGCTCGTAGGTAGACACCCAGCGCCAGTGTCATGTCATGTATGCATAATGTCCACCAGTTCCTTGCTGTATGTGAGTTCCAAAGGAAACTTGAGCAAGAGCAAAACATGTAGAAGAATAACCTCACCTTGTTCTCCTTGAGCCACTTCTCAAGTAGCCATTTCCTTCCCTGTCGCAACACTGGGCGCGCAAGTTTGAGGGACTCAAAGTGCCCTTCCCCAATAAAATATCAAAGTATTGTAAAATCAATGACAAGCCACCAGGAGGCGCTGGAGCTTGTTTAAAGGACTTGATCTTGCGCAGTCCAAAGTATATCCTCCTATGTGGCAACATACATTGAAATAGGAATGGTCGATAATTTGAGACCTACCAGTAATCTTGGAGAGTTTGCAGCAACTTTTGCAGCCTTGCTGTACTATCCACTAGAGAATAATTGCTGGTACCTGCAAGTTGATGAAAAGTTATCAGTGCCAGGGGAGTTTGCATGATGAAATTTGTGTTACCAGAGATGCATCTCATATACACACATGCATCGCTATCCATGTTCTTTGCTGAGTGAGTGATGAAAAGAGTAGCTTAACAAATAGTTCGGATGATGCATGATTGTCATGGTGTCCTGCACAACTGATGAGCGCTGGTCCGAGTCAGCATTAAGCAAACACCATGGCCCCAATAAAGTTAGACGCTTACATAAGCTAGGAACCCCTAAACACTAGTCACCTCTCTGTCCACATAATTTCTATCGACACAGCACATTGGAATCACTGACTTCTAGAACAGAGTGCAACTTGTGTAGTTTAAACTATTCAGAGGCCACACATAAACCACTTAATCAAAAATTTCCCAAGAATCTTGAAGAGTTCAGAGTCAAGGCTTAGTACTTAGCTCATGCCTTTTCATTCAATGTCGACGGTCTACTAGTACTATAGCAGTTTATATCCTGATACGTGTATCGCACGTAACAACCCATTCAGATTTATTGTTCAGTATGCTATTTAGTCTACTCGACATTGATCAGACTGATGAAAATCCATTTCTCCAGTTGAAAGACTCAATCTTGCCATGGCAGTAAGTCAGTGACTGTGCCCTGGAATACTGCGTGACCACATACATTAATGATTGATATTTCACAGCTCTCATGAATATTGTATTGTTGTTTCCATTCGCTCCTACTATTATTCCTGCTAACATTGTGTATTATGCTACCAGGTTTGTTCTAGCCATATCTCCTTCATGAACAAGTGGCTTCCCATCACCTCATGCCATCTACAAAAACCATGACACTGTTCAATTCTTCCTCGCCATCCAAACCTCAATAAACAAATTCTTCCACATTCTTGATATCTCCACATCACACGTCAGCTCTCATATGTTAGCCTTCGTGCCCTCCATTTGACTCTGCCTGCTCTGTTGTTCACCATACTTGATTATGTCGAAGGCTGTCTGCCAGTCAGTACCTGTCTTCTCCCAGCAAATACACTTTTGAGTCTTGACTGGATGTTAAAGACCGTGGCACGCGGGTGCATACAATCTCTCGGAGGGGTGCATATGACTGACTCAGAAGGGCTTTGGCCTCAGCTCGTACGCTGTGCCCCTCACCTGAGTACGGTGCCCTTAATTTCGGATAAAGTCCAATAAGGTCCTAACGAAGTCCAGAGGACTCCGGAGGCAGACAACTCTGGTGGAGCGTCCGAAGGACTTCCGGATGAGCGCGGGAACCATCCGGATGAGTGCGGGAAACTTCCGGACGAGTATCAGAAACTCGGATGGAGTTCCATCTACTTGATAGGAAGTAGGATAAGTGCGCGTATCAATCCTTGGTGAAGGCATAGGGTGGGTATACTGCAACGGACACAGTCCGAGGCAGGAAGAGTGGTCCGGAGTTCCGGATAGGGGTTCCGGAGCGAACGCGGACGGATATAGACTGCCCTTAGGTAGAGATGGAGTTGGATAAGGATTGGAAAGAGTGTAAGTATCGGAAGACAAGACTTTAACCTAAGGATACAATCCTTTAGGCTTAAGATAGAATCCGGAAATGGATGAAATCCAGAAACGCGGAAGAGCGGAGCTCTGGCCTAGGGAATCAATCCCTAGGCCCAAAGGGTAGAGAAGGGGTCCTTACAACACTAATGTGTGAAGACAAGAATGCTGCAAGACAATGTAATATTCAAACTGAGGATCTATCGAGAAGTACAAGAGTTTATATACTGTAGGTAGCTAATGGAATAGTCAGAGGCAGTGTCCGAGGCTATGTACATTAGCACAGTCAAAGGATAATGGATCAGTAAGCGTATCGGATAGGTAAACAACCGAGTACCGGTAATAGACAAGTAGCGAAGATATCGGGTAAGTATAGAACCGGTTATCCGAAAGGTAGAGAATACCGAATAACGGAATAAGGCTGTGTTAACGTTATATGGACAGGTAATGAATAGAAAGCTTATCGTATCGGATCCGGAGCGGATAGGCATTTGGATAAAGGAATAGGCTGTGTTAATCTTATATGGACAGGTAATGGATAGGAAAGCTTATCGTATCGGATCTGGAGTGGATAGGCATATCAGATCGGACGGATGAGCGGTAGTTGGTAGTTGGACAACTGCGATAGTGGATGAGACTGGAACTGGTTATGGATGAAGTCTAGGATCCTAATCTAAGGATTAGTCCATAATCCGACTATACGATAGGTCCAGGATCTGGGATATGACACTGGAGCAGGATTCAGAGATATATCAAAGTTCTCCTGGTCGGTATTGGTGCCAATATCTTCAATCTTCCTCTTGTAAGTCTGACAAGCAAAGGTAGGGCAAAAAGCTCGAGCTTGTATAACCCCACTGCCGATGCGACTGGCTTCGGCTTGCTGACCTCTCGTTAGTACAACAAGGTCAAATGAGGCTGCAGATACTGACTGTACTTTTGTTTTCTTTCTGTTCTTCAGGTTGCCCAATGCGAGTGTCCACTATGTTATCATTGCTCAGATTGAAATTCTGCAACTGCTCAAGTATAGCACCATGATGACAGGTGCAAGATGTGTGAGACCTCTTCTTCTCGTTGGTGGAATCAGTGGCTGATATAGAAATTTTGATTTCGTGCGACACATCAGTATCACCAAGTTGCATAAGAAGTTGAGTGCTGGGACTACCAATAGGAGATGATGGAGGGGTTGGAAAGTTTTCCAAGGACGAAGGGGGAGGGGAGATGGTACTATCTGTTGGTGATTAGGTTGTGAAAGGGTCTGCAAAAGATGATAAATCTGGCTCCCAGAAAACCGATGTGTCGTCACTGCTGCCAGATGTAGAAAATTCAGACACACAATCAGCTTGGACATGTGCCATCATGTCTTCGATCCAGGAGAGTTGAGTAGTTGAAAAAGGGGCATAGTGAGACATAGCCGCCATCAGGAAGGCTGGTGTTAATTTGAAAAGTCAAAGCTGGCCCCGGTGAGTTCTTATAATTGTGTTGCTAGTGACGGCATATACACTAGCAATTGTTCGTTTGCTGAAAAACTTTTCCGCATACGAGTTAATAACAATCTTAATGACCACATCCTTAGCATTACAACGAGCGAGCTGCACGGAATTCATTTCAAATCACATTACATAACAGGCAGCGACCAAATTTGATTTGATTTTGAAGCCCACAGATTCCAAAATTGGTAATCACAAATGTGATGATTGTAATAGATCACCCTCACACGTGGGCTAGGGGCCAGCCCTGTGACACCAAACCCCTTCCAGAATGTGCCATCCTGCAATCACTCAGATATATCATCTGAGCGACTTTGTCAGACAGTCATGTCATGGTAACAAGAGTGGAACCAACCTGGAAGAATGGACCATATTGACAGTTTCCTGAAGATCTAGTCTACTTGTGCTGAAGTCCACAGTGAGACTCTAGTAGTAATTGTGACACACCCGTATGTGATAACTTGGTCCGGTATCTGAGTCATGACTTGACTCAAACACCTACTATTCACTTCAGAGCAAGTCCAGGACAGCTATAGCCAGGTGTTGTACATTGGGGGCACGATTGCATGTGAGTACCAGTACTCCTGAGCCTAGATGTTAACAATAGCTTGAATACTTAGGTGATGGGAGTGAACGCTATCATGTGGGCCAGACTACAGTACAGCCTGAGCATGTACCATACCGGATGCTACTGTAGTCTGCCTGAGCCAGTCCAGGACTCAGATGGCTACAGTTGGGTGTTGTGCACTGGGGGCACAATTATGTGAGTACTTCCAAGCCTAGATGTTAATGATAGCTTGAATACTTACTAGGTGAAGGGGGCGAATGCTATCATGTGGGCCACAGACTAGTACAGTACATCATCAGGTACAGCCTCAGAGATGGTCACCGTGACACAGCCAGCTAATCAGGGCCATCTGAGCCTCATTGGTACTCCAGGACAATCCGATACAATCTGAATGCAACTCAAATCTATCGGTGTGATGGTAGCCAGCTGATTACCTACCAGTACTACTAGTAGCATTGAAGAAGGTCAGCATTGGATTGCCTTTTGTGAGAGGAGTGCACCAAGCGCCTACTATTACTACTTAATTCAGGATCCTGAAATAGAATGAGCTCATCATAAGGCACAGCATGAGGGTACCCGAATTCTGCACCTTGACAGAACACCCTGTGTCATATCATACTAGTAGCAGTTTATGACAATATGTTTCCTCTCTCAGGGTTGCTTCCATGTGTTACCATTCACACGGGCCAGACCCTCATGGTAAGTTTTCAATCCCCGCCAAAACCAAATATGGTAATCACTCCATATCCAATACTGCCACTTCCTGCTCATGGTATAGTTCCCATCTGACTCGATCGAAGTTTGTGTCAAGATGGAAGTTCCCACAAAAGCAGTGAAAATGAAAGTCTGAATGGTTATTTATCACTTACTGACGGAATCCCTAGGGCCTAGCATCCACCCTCAACATTAAAAAATGAACTTTTGCAAAACTTCATGTATCACACCAGGACCACTGTCCACACCTCCTCAATGCCCTTGTTATGCTCCCAAGCTCAGTCCTCCTCCGAACTCCCCATTGTCGTTCAGAGGTATGATTATTTATAATATGATTTAAATATACTTATATACCAGTGATAGCGATGAGCATGGTCTCAGAGACAGACTCAGATCCTGAGGACAGCTTTCCTTTGACCCCTGATTCCAAGTGTTCAGGTGGCACATATTACCACCTTAACACACCTTCAAAGGCTGAATTG
Organism: Suillus cothurnatus; assembly: GCA_016758765.1. NCBI lineage: Eukaryota > Fungi > Basidiomycota > Agaricomycetes > Boletales > Suillaceae > Suillus > Suillus cothurnatus. Next base: position 355,521 of record JABBWL010000049.1, on the reverse strand, counting down.
TGGACTCCAAGTCATACAAAGCATCCCAGCGACAGCCACCATCAATCTTTTCATCCTTACCCCCAGCCACCCTGTTTTCAAAATATGCATACTTTTGATAACCTACTGGGCAGACCTGACTGTAACAATCAATCAGAAGCTCCAGACAGCAAGGTAGGCCCTCTGATCTCAAAATGTACATGACTTTCATTATATGCATCAAATTTCTAGACATATGATGTACTTTTAAGGCACATGGATGGGCTTAGCCCTAAATCCTGTCACTATGTTGTTCATTACAAGGAAGCAGTTTGCGAACGCCAACGTATGCACCTATTTACGACATACTAGGAACTTGAGGAAATGAACAGGCTGTGGACTCTCCTTTTGTCTCTATATGCCAAAACAGAAACGGAGTTTCATAGAGCAGAGCACGACACTCAAGCATTATTGAACACACTTGTAACCAAGCAGTCATTGTCTCGTGTTGCAGAAGATACTCAATATCTCGACACAGTCCACCAACACAACAAGACATCTCTTCGAGAAACTGATACTCAACTCGATCTTCTAAGAGATCATATCTTGCAGGGGCCACCAGTCAGGTCATCCGCTGGGGGCTTGGACAATCCATCAAGTTGTATTGGAAGTAGTCCCAGTACCAATGATAACTAGTCAGTGTTTGATTTCATAGAGTAATGTCATCATTGCAATGATGTATGCCCAGATATATTGATCGAGACACTTGCACACCCGAGTTAGTACAGTATGTACTTATTGCTAGGATCTGTAGTGCCTGTGCCCTAGTAGCAAGTTCGTGACCCATTTTCTTCATAGCAGACAATGTATTTCTTATCAATGACTCAAAGTTAAGGAGGCTTGTACTGTTTCTGTTGCAGAGAGTGAAATATGAGCAGCCAAATGTCTTGCCGACACTCTGGTAAGGGAACACTATACTGGTGATGAGGATGATGATGATGATGGCATGCGATGACTCGATGCATTGACAACTCAGCACGGATGGAGAGAGAATCCACAAATGAGCCTCTCAGAGTTGTGCTTCTTGCTCAGGCAAATGACTCTGAGGATCAGCTCATTGCCATTTCACCCACATTGGCCCAGGTGACCTTGGAGCACTGACAACAGGATACACACAGCCACTGGCACGAAGCAAGCTCAAGTTCAGAGAGCTTCTGCTGCCCACCTTTGTTCCAGTAGTTACTCATACTCGGTGTTGGTAAGTCTTTGCTTGTAATCTTTGCATTTCAGGGGGTTGGTACACAATTAGTATGATGTGCCACTGCATCTATGCCCACAACACCAATATCATAGTATATACTGACTGATAGTAGTAAGTGTAGGCATTCAGATATGGCATGAAGGTAATCAGACCCTCAAACAGACACAAGTCAAGAATGCCAAAACTACAAACAACTGGAGGCAGCTACTCTTGTAATAATAATAGGGATACAACGCTCATGATAACTAGAATGGTCAGATGCCACATAAAATAATGGTTCCAGAATATTTATGCAACTTGAATGGACATGAGTTCATCAGATTTGGAAGGCAGATCCGAGTTACACTCAATAGCATTCACTTGATATACGAAAATTTCAAACCATCCTTGTATCAATAGTATGGGATCGTTTATGCTCACTCAGTCCTGGCCTCAGATCAGCGGGTTTGATTGTGCTACAGAGTACTACAGAGTGCTCCATAGCAAACTATGTTTCCCTGATTTAAACCCTGGCCACTCAGGCTCCCCTAAAGTACAAAGATCGATATTTTACTATCAGTGATTGATATTGATGTAATGCACTCCCCAAAATGTGGCCTCGATGAGTCTCATTTCTGCAGGCTGAGAAAATTTGGAACATGGCATCTGCAGCAGTTTGTATGTCTGAGGCTTTCCATTGAATCTTGATCTATGATTACTGGTTCGTACCGCATCGCTCCTATCAGAAGCATAGTTGATTGCCTTATTTGGGGAACATGAATTAGCAGTAACATTATGTCAGCCTACCTTGCATGGAGAATGATATTGACAGTAACATTAAGGTATGCTTCCGAACATCATCATCCCCTACAGTAAAGATTGAATGTTTCATTCTGCTTACAATCACCCTATTGGATTTAAAGCATGTGCCTCATTACTAGTACTCATTGCTTTGCAAAATGAGTTCACTTGTGTCGTAAAACGATGGCTTTCCTATTGTAGTCCAATTGTATTGCTACTAGTCGCTGACATGCACAAATTCTGCTTTGTACATGGTCATAGACATATTTTCATCTAAGTTTCTATCCTATACAAGCTCCTAATAATAGTCCACTATACTGTCCTGAATTTTCCTAATCAAAGGAGAATTTTATTCAATAATATCTGAGCCTACAAACATTACTTTACAACTTATCTCTTCACAATGATACTTATCTTGGTCAGAAAACAGCTTCAAAACCCTTTAATTTTCATTAGTCAGCAATTTCCCACACCTTTCATAATTTTTTCACACATTTTCACATCTTTTGAGATACTTTTAGAGTAACACCCCAACATCTAAAACATTAGCAATTCTACATCTGGACATAGTTATGTCTATGTAGGGAATTTTGCTTTGAAAAATTGTAAATAAACACAACATCATTTGAGTAATGTGTTGTCTGTAAATATGAACAAACTCAGAATTAAGGTATTCAGCAAAGAGCACTAAGAATGTCTATTTTAGGGCTAGTGGCTAGAGCACAGCAACTAGGCAGTGCAAAGTCTTGGCACACAGCCTTTCAAGCACTTTACCTGAGACTTCCAAATTAGGTTAGCTCTGCACAGGAAGCACTGCTACTTGATCCAAGGATGCCCAATATGGGTTCCTCTGCCAAAGTGCTTCAGAATACTTTATTCAACAATTCTAGGTATTTTACTTGTATACCAATAATTTCTAGCATAGCCACCAGTAGAGTAGTATATAAGGGGCTCACTTTCTCCCCTTTGAAATAACAATACCCATCTTTTACACCTAAGAATTAGTAGGGGAATCATAGGGAAAATTCCCTAGGTTCTCAGTGAGTGAATATCTGAGTGACTATTTGAGAGAAATATTAAGTTATTTCCTCCATTCCTTTGACATCATTTGCAACATCATACAAGGCATCTGAGGCCACATCTGAGCCATCTTACACAGTACATTCCAGGTTCTCTTTTAGACACAGAAACAGTTCTGTGGGGAGAATATTAGTATTTTCAGCAATTAGGAAGACAAATAAGGCTTGCAGTCAGTCAACAATATTAAGAGCTTGGCCACTTAAGACTACATCAAGAGGGTGTATTCTGTTCTGGTCTGCGTCATACTCATCGTGAGTGCCTGAGCAGCAGAGGGTTGGTTTCGAAGTCACGTATTGGGTCGTCTTGATAGTGCCTGATCTTAGTTTGATCTCCATTGTTAAGGATAAGGAATATCCAAGAAGGATACAGCTTTTAAGTCATTATATTCTGTTGCACCATTTTATTCAGAGAAGTCATAGCACTGCATCAAGCCAGTTATAGACTTAGCTTAGTAGAAGATCATAAGCACTGCATCAAGCCAGTTACTGATCTTATTTTCCCTCCACCTTTAGTCACTAGTATTTTGCTTAGAGAACTCAACAAACCTATTCCCCATGAACAACCACGTTATTGACCGTTGGTAATTGTCTGAACCATTGACCATGGTAGGATATTGAAATTGGTGATTTTATTGCTTTTCATATCCTAGTAAGACATCGCGGTAAGTCTGACCTTTCGGATTGCTCAAATTTAGCTCACAGGACTTGTTTCCAACCATTTTCTCATGCAGACTTTTACCAACACTAGCCAACCGTTGGCTAGTGATTCAGAGATCTACCCCAATCATCACAATAATTCAGAAAACACATGCATTGACTCTGTACTATTGCAGCCTTTGGTATTACAGCCTGGGTACTATGGTCACCAGCACGATGGACAGGCTCAAGCCTCTGGCTCTGGCTTGTATCAAACTCATCTGCTTCCCCCCACCAATAATCCGATCTACCGTGACGATAATTCCTATGATCCCTCCACCAATCCATATGCAGCCATGGCAGTAATGCTAATGACATTGCCATGGCACATCCCTAGTTATCCTCAAGTGCAGGTCCCACTGCATCTCCTTGGCTATGACCAACCACCTGCTGACTACCAGTTCTATGAAAATATAAATCACAGTTCCTTGCCCACAAGCCTGCAGATGCCTAGTTTCGGTATGCCACCATCACCAACCCACCCTCCGAACCATGAGAAACTCATGTTTGATGTTCTGCATCCCCCCTTCAATACCGTAAACAATCCATTCGAACTGGAGGCTCCCGCATTTATTCACCCTCTAGATGACCAAGTGCCCGAGACGCATGATGATAGCATGAACATCGGTCCCATGCGTTCTCACATTGTATCAGTACAACCATGCTATCCTTTACCAGGTCTTAGCGCCTTCCTCCCTGAATTCACGCAACTGGTCCTTTCTAAGGATGGGGATGCGTTATTACCAGCTGGTGCTGAAGACAAGTGTTTTTGAGAGTCTGTCATGGATGCGTTTCTACCACTAGATAATAGAGACAAGTCTCTTCGAGAGCCCATCATGGGTACAGAAAACCCTGAAGACAACTCAACATTTTGCTATTATTGAGGGCCGAGCGACCAGCAAGGAAGGAAGGGGAAGGTAAACAATCAGGCTTTTGTTGCTTATTCACTAACAAAATGCCAGGGTGGGCTCAAGTGTGTGGCACGACCTCACCTTCTATTCGACAATAAAAATAAAATCCACCAACACATTGTCAGGTCTGCAAAGAGAGCGATAATGAAACACACACTCAATGTCACTGCATTGACAGAGGAGGGGGATAGAGTGATGCTGGCTACCAAGAAGTTGAAGGAGGCAGCCCAAAAAAGGATGGGTGAAAGTAAGTATCATCTGTTTCTTGATTGACATTCCATTTATGCGTCAGTAGAGCAGGGAGCCGAATGGGTGTCACACAACTCAGGGATGTTGTACATGGTCTTATCCGAGCCATGCAAAAGCATCATGCAAACATGCAGAAAGCATGCGGACAATTTAGTCGTCGATGGATTTGGCCTACATCTTTCAATATGGTCAGATGCTTCTGAATCTGCACACCAGGAAACACTAATCACGCACCTCCTTGATGATCAAACCTTTCCTCCCAAGTTTGTCATGAGATTGGATAAAGACAATGAGCGGTACTTCCTTGAAAATGAGGTCATGCTCAATGTCATGTTGAACACTATTCGGGAGCTTGCTCTCTCCCAATATGTGGAAGAACTCGATAGTCTTGCTTGCATTGCTGCTGTTGCAGTTCGTTGTGCCTTGGAGAAGGTTAAGTATAGAATATCTGCTGATGTTGAATTTTCAGGAGCAACTTCAACTTTTAAAGGGCTGTACAACAAACTGATGGATTACATTGAAGGGATGATCAAGAAGTGCCCAAGACTGCAGGAGTGATGGGAGGATTACAAAAAATGTATTAAGACTAGGCTGGCTCAGTACAAGTGATTGTTTACATTGAATTTGACTTTGGCTCGTGCAGTTGATGCGTTTATACTGTGTATCAAGACCTTTCATCTTCTGCTCACTGTGATATAAGGAATGACCGACATTTGAAATCTTCCTCACTTGTGAAGGACATAGATAGTGATGCATGTATGAACATAAATTATGTCTATGGTGACTCAATTTTCATCATGCAAGTCTCCCTGGCGCTGATTCCTTGTCATCATGCAGGTACCAGCAATTATTCTCCACTGGACAGTACAGCAAGGTTGCAAAAGTTGCTGCAAATTATTCAAGGGCAGGTCTGAAATGTTGATCATTAATGTATGTGGTCACGCAGTATTCCAGGGCACAGTCACTGACTTACTGCCATGGCAAGATTGAGTCTTTCAACTGGAGAAATGGATTTTCATCAGTCTGATCAATGTCGAGTAGACTAAATAGCATACTGAACAATAAATCTGAGTGGGTTGTTATGTGCGATACACGTATCAGGATATAAACTGCTATAGTACTAGTAGACTGTCGACATTGAATGAAAAGGCATGAGCTAAGTACTAAGCCTTGACTCTGAACTCTTCAAGATTCTTGGGAAATTTTTGATTAAGTGGTTTATGTATGGCCTCTGAATAGTTTAAACTACACAAGTTGCACTCTGTTCTAGAAGTCAGTGATTCCAATGTGCTGTGTCGATAGAAATTATGTGGACAGAGAGGTGACTAGTGTTTAGGGGTTCCTAGCTTATGTAAGCGTCTAACTTTATTGGGGCCATGGTGTTTGCTTAATGCTGACTTGGACCAGTGCTCATCAGTTGTGCAGGACACCATGACAATCATGCATCATCCGAACTATTTGTTAAGCTACTCTTTTCATCACTCACTCAGCAAAGAACATGGATAGCGATGCATGTGTGTATATGAGATGCATCTCTGGTAACACAAATTTCATCATGCAAACTCCCCTGGCACTGATAACTTTTCATCAACTTGCAGGTACCAGCAATTATTCTCTAGTGGATAGTACAGCAAGGCTGCAAAAGTTGCTGCAAACTCTCCAAGATTACTGGTAGGTCTCAAATTATCGACCATTCCTATTTCAATGTATGTTGCCACATAGGAGGATATACTTTGGACTGCGCAAGATCAAGTCCTTTAAACAAGCTCCAGCGCCTCCTGGTGGCTTGTCATTGATTTTACAATACTTTGATATTTTATTGGGGAAGGGCACTTTGAGTCCCTCAAACTTGCGCGCCCAGTGTTGCGACAGGGAAGGAAATGGCTACTTGAGAAGTGGCTCAAGGAGAACAAGGTGAGGTTATTCTTCTACATGTTTTGCTCTTGCTCAAGTTTCCTTTGGAACTCACATACAGCAAGGAACTGGTGGACATTATGCATACATGACATGACACTGGCGCTGGGTGTCTACCTACGAGCGAACGTTCCCAATAAGGTCATTGCTTTGCAGAAACTGGACAAATTGAGAAGATCACCCCATATTCGAAGAAAGTTGGTTACACCCTGGATTATAGTTCTCTTTTACAGCATATCACAAGGATAAATCCAGAGAAGGGGGCTGAATTCACAAGTCAGTCAATGACGAGAATGGAGGGTAAGGTGACTTCCTATCTATGTGATGATCGGCTTCTTATTTGTCATTTTTCTAGGTCATTGACATCTTGATGTCACAAAATGTGATTCAGCCTGCAACCTCATTCCTTCTCAATGCATTGAAGGATAATAAAGCTGAGCAAGGCCATCTGTAAACTTGCTTGCTTGGGATGAATCTCGTCCATACTCCTCAAGTTGCAGATACCATCCTTGGCAATGAGATGTTTACCAACTATGATAGACCACGAATTGCCAATCTTTGCGAGAAGGCAGGCTTACTCCAACGAGTGAGTGATGTTTGACTGTGAATGCTGATCATGTCTCATTTACCTGCAGGAAAGCATCGGTGCACCATGAAGGCCTAGCGGACATCAAGCACGCTATTTTTCATACCAGCGGTCTACAACCAGAGGTGAGTTCTCAATTTATCGATTTCAACAGAGGGTGGGGGCCTGACATTTCTGAATTGGCTGGTGAATTACTTCAATTGCAGTCCATGTCATGCATGCAGGATATGCTGCGCATTAACATCTGGCAGAAGTTGCAGGTTGTAATCCAGATCGCTACCAAGCACTCTGACATCTTGGGTTCCTGTGAAGCTCATCGAGATGTTTGAATATTTCAAGACATTTGAAGATGACTTCCATTGCATGTGACTAGAGTGAGTGGTCAATGAGCACTAACTATAATGCAGGCCTCTACTATACCACCCTAGCTCCATCGTTAATATCAGTGAGGATCCCGAAGTGCACTTCAAGTACATCTAGCCTACTACTTGCACGGGTCAAATTTGTGAGGTAGAGCGAATCTACAAAGAAAGCAACCACTATAAGAACTTCCTGAAAGGGGTGAAGCTTCCGGATCAACTTCCCCTTATCATTGTCTATGACCACTTCGACTTCATACATGACCTGGTTCTGTACCTGTACCAAAACAAACTCACAAAGTTCATTGAGGTATATGTGCAGCACGTTAACTTGGTCTGAATGTCTCAGGTTGTTGGGGGTTTGCTCGGAGACCACCATCAAGGGTTTACTTGCCCCCATCACTGGGAATTTCCCCATTGATGAGCTTGTGAATGAAGTTGAGCAACCCAACCATTTGAAACTCATTCTGCCTTGGCTGGAGGTTCGCATGCATCTGTCAGCCAGGACCCAGCAGTTGTCAATGCCTTGGCCAAGATTTTCATCGACAGCAACAACAAACCAGAAACGTTCCTGAAGAAAAACAATGTGAATCATGCCATCTGGCGAATGAGCTTAACCAGTGTGCTCACTTGTTCTATAGTTGTATGAGCCACTGGTTGTCGGAAAGTTCTGCAAGGCCAGGGATCTTTACCTTACCTACATCACCTATGCAAAGGGCTTCTGTGATGATGAGCTTATTGATATTATCAACGACAACTCGATTTTCAAGCAGGCAGAAAGCTCAGTACCTCATGAAACATTGTCAGCCTGAGCTTCAGGCACAGGTTCTTTTCCATGACAATATTCACCACAGGGCTCTCATTGATCAGGTGAGATTGAATTGAACAAATTTGATCATGCATTCTTGAGACTCACCCTACATTGACTAGATCATTGCGACTGCACTCCCAGAGTGCACAGATCTTGATGATGTCTCAGTAACTGTCAAGGCATTCCTCTTGGCTGATCTCCCCATTGAGGTGATTGAGCTTCGCGAGAAATTAGTCATTGAGCCCCCTCTGTTCAGTGACAATCGCAATCTCAAGAACCTTCTTCTCCTGACCCTCAATTTGCGCAGACAAGAGGAAGGTCGTTGGCTTCATCAACAAGCTCCAAAACTACAAAGCCAGAGAAATAGCAAAGATTGCGACTGATCATGGATTGTATGAACAGGCACTGACGATCTACAAGAAACACAATCAGCTTGCAATGGCAAGTGTGGAGCAGACTTGCCAAGGCTCAGCTCGATGGTCTTCGCATCAAGGACATCATTGGTGAGTTATTTGTAACTTGTTGTGTGTATTGTCATTCATGTTTTTCTCAGACTCATATATCAAGGCTGAGGACGAGTGCCCCTCCAACTTCACTGGGGCCATTGAAATTTCGAGTCACACTGCAAAACATGATGATCTTGTTCACTTCCTCCAAATTGCTTGCAAGACACTTCACAAACCCAAGATTGACACAGAACTTATGCTAAGGCTGACTGTCTCCATGGCACAGAGGACTTCTTGACCATGATCAATGTTGCTGACATCTTGCAGGTCGGACAGAAGTGCTTCAAGTATGAACTTTACCAGGCCGCCAAATTATTGTTCACCAGTATCTCAAACTGGTCACATCTTGCCATGACTCTCATTTACCTCGGCGAGAATGAAGCGGCTGTGGGGAGTGCCCGGAAGGCTCAGTACGTTTGTTCTTTCAAAGCATCGATCTTGGACTAATTCTACTTAAAGGTTTAGAAGCAACTTGAAGTTCATGCTGCATGCATCGAGTTTGTACGTGTTCTTGTCAGCAACTCTATCAATACATACTTATGGTTGTTCCAAGATAATGCAGCTTTGGTGATGATCGAACATTTCTGGGAACACGCGCCATGTCAAGAAATGATCCAGGAAAGGCATGGGTCACTGTGCCCAAACGAAGCTGACTCGGTCTGATGACCACCATGGGTGTGTTCTAATAGACATCACTTGTAAATGACCTCAGTCCTCACATTGGGAGGAATGTATGTCATATCGGTGTGGAACTCGATGGCTGCTTTACGTAGAGCTGCCCTTGCGTCTGCTTGGAAGATTCATCCCCTCCAAGTTGATGACCATTCACAACCCTTATGTTGCTGCTAAGGTTTCAGCTATAGACATCCTGTTCAGGTCACTCAATATATCTATGATGCAGAAGTTATTCCCTCCTTCCACCGTTTCTCCTGTGCTAATGTCAATACCCTAAAAAGGTATTCTCATCTAACGTCAATATTTAGTGATGTCCTAAATAGGTGTATGCTTTTTGGGCTAGTATGGGCAACTTGGACTCCTGGATGGTATATAAGATGGGTCGGTGCATCGCTCTATCCACAACCTTGCGCTTTCCCTTCTTCAAGAGACCCTACTCTAATCCTTCTTCTCTTCCCATCATCTTTATGGCGGACATCAAGCACCAAGAGGACGAAGGCAGCATAGCACAAATGGAAGGCCAGCTGGACAAACCCAGCCACGAGTCTACAGCAGCAGCAGCATCTCTGAAGGCTCAACAGAGATGCAGAATTGCACAACTGGAGGAGAAGTTGGAGACTCTCGAGGCAGGGCGTGCCTCTAAAGAAAGGTATAGTCACTGCTTCATTGATATGAAGCTGGCTTTACTCACCATTTGCCAGGCAGTTGAACTATTATTTAGCTGAAGGAAGGGTGATTAGGCATGTCATCACTTTGTTTGACAAAGTTGACGACCTCGTTGCTGAAAATGACTGAAGATGTGACTTAAATGATGATGAAGAAAGTAATGTCGAGTAAATATTTCGCCCTTCAAGCTAGTTTGCAAGTGCTAATCATGTGCTTCATTATATAGCCAAGATCAACTCCAAGTGGGGTACATCGCCCTCACCCATACCTTGCCGTGGTTTCATAAAAAGGCGTGGAAATGGAGTATGATGAATATGCACACATGACGAAAATGGTTGGATTTCTATATGTCAATGCTGGGCTTTGTCGTGTTTATAACCTTTCTTTAGCTTCAGCAGGGGGCTGATAGTGCCCGAGGTGACAATACCTCGAAACTCAAGGCACTCATTGCTGAATGGGTAAATCATGAATTCAACCCAGATCACTGAGTCGACCCTAACAACAAACATTCCCATGGTTTTATCAACAACACATGTGGCAGGCTGCTCTGCCCAGCTGAATTTGATTGGAACAACCCAGTGTAAGTGTGCGTGTTCAGAATACTGTGAAAAGACACTCATTATTCAGCAGTGTAAAGGCAGGTATTTGAGATCGCTCAGAAGGCTATATTGTGACCAATATGTCCTTTCCAGCTTTCCTGTATGACAAATACCAAACCAATCCAGACGATCTGGAGGAGGGGCTTTTTAAAGGCAAAATCCTTCTTCAAGTTTGTCACACCCAAGCAGCTCAATGGTGATCTCACAAGTTTTTGCAGGGTTACAAGGCTGTATTCACACCACCATCCTCAGCCAAGGACATTGAGGGTGATGGTGATGGGGCGGATGTCATCTGAAACAACAGACTTGCTAAGAAATCTTTCACCAGTGTCAAAGTCAAGAAGCATGTAGCACAGATCATCAAAATGAAAAAAGTCACTCCTCATTCTATCACTTACATCATGTGCCAAGTAAGTCATTTGGCAAAGTTAATGATAGAAATGCTGACCAAATTGGCAGGTTCAATTTGCACTCTCTTCTGTCACCTCATGGCGGTCCATTGATGGGGATTTTGACTACATACAATTTTGGCGGACCATCATCGACTTCTTTGAAAAGGCCCCCAGTCGAGAAGCGCACTGCCAGGTCGATAAGCTCCTTGAGTGGTGGACTAGGTGTGTTATGTAATGTTCCTGTTGTCTCAGTAAACTTTACCTAACCTCTGTCATCCAGGAAGGTATTCAGAAGGAGTCACCATGATAATCTTAGCAATACAGCAAAGGCCAACATGTCCGTCAATGCTCTCACAAGGCAACGGGCACAGTGCAATGATGCTGCATTTGACTCACCCTAAGCTCTGCAACTCCTAGCTCCCTTACAATTGTAGTGTTATCTATATACTTTATTCTGCATCTAATATGACGATGGTTGCATTTTGTGTTATGTTCGATTGGCTGAATTCAAGACCAGCAGCATGACCACGAGGATCTCTACATTTTATAGTATTTATTATAACAATCTAAGCTCCAGTTTGCAGATTCGCATGCTTGTGTTCGATGCTGCATCCAGGAAATACAGTGCAACTTTGGCTATGTCTGCATTTTCAAGTATTCGTGCTAATGTAACAATTCAAGTACCAGATCACAAACCCGCCTATATGTTGTCAATAGGCCAGATCTTGGATATGCAGTGCGACTACGAGGATCTGTTTACTGTATAGTCTACATGCGAACATCACAATTGGAGTACTAGATCGTGAATCCACCTGTGTATGTTTGGTAAGCTGGATCCAGGACATGCAGGGCGACTACGAGACTCTGTATATTGTATGGACTTCACACTGATATTACATATTTCATAGTCTCCACGCGAACACCACGACTCAGGCACCAGATTGAGGGCCCGCCTGCGCATTTTTGATAAACTGCATCAAAGGTGCACAGTGCAACATTGGGGACCCATACACTGTATAGTCTACATGTGAACATCACAATTGGAGTACTAGATCATGAATCCGCCTGTGTATGTTTGGTAAGCTGGATCCAGGACATGCAGGGCGACTACAAGAGTCTGTATATTTTACAGACTTCATGCTGATATTACATATTTCATAGTCTCCACGCGAACACCACGACTCAAGCGCCGGATTGAGGGCCCGCTGAAGGCACAAAGACTGACTGCAGCATGCACAATCAATCTCTAGATGTGAGATCAACAACACTGCTGGTGAGGCAGAATGTTGGGTCTCACTGCACCTAGGCTGCTATGCCTGAGACAGGTGCGTTTGACCCTAAAGGGGACTGCTACCACACACAGAACCAGAAATAAGAGTTGACTCAAGTAGACAGGGGGCACACACAAGGATATGGAGAGGCGCGAAGTGTGTGGGTGCATGAAGGCGCGCAAGTGATGTGGGAGGTAAGGAGCAGTGTAGGGATTCATAATGAGCATGAAGTGACATGAGTGAAAGCAAGCGCAATATAAGGCAAGAGCAAAAGTGAAGCAGGCAGGAAGCAAGGCTTGATTAGGCGATCTAATCTAAGCCAAAACACAATAACCACAGGGTGCATGCCCTAATGGTGACTACTACTCTAAAGTAAAACCCAAACGCTAGGGAAGTACAGTAAAGGGGAGTAATGGTGAATAGTAGTGCTACCATCAGGCTTTATACTAAGTAAGTTCTCATCAGATGCAGAAGGGATAGGGAGAACATGTGTGATAGTATGTAATGACATGTAATAGCGCTGCAGTCCTTGTTACACTTGTGCAGCATGGAATATGATGTACCAAAGGGGTGCTTGGACATGGATCAGTCCTCCTGGATGATAGGCGATAGAGCGTGGGAACACACACTAAGCACAGGCATGAGAAGGCGTAGGCATGGGAAGCGCATAAGCACAGGAAAGCGTGCGCCTTTGGTGCGCTATACAGGGAAGTGTCATGCAACTCCATAGTGCAAATGATCAAATGACAGCTCATGTAAATATGGCCTTTTCATGCCCACAGAATTATGATTTCTTACACCGCCTGCGCATTTTTGATAAACTGCATCAAAGGCACACAGTGTGACATCGGGGACCCATACACTGTATAGTCTACACGTGAACATCACAATTCGAGTACCAGATCGCAAATCCACCTGCATATGTTTGGTAAGCTGGATCCAGGACATGCAGAGCGACTATGAGATTCTTTGTATTGTATGGTCTCGTGTTAATTATAGCACAGAAAGTATTGGCCTGCAAGATAAGCATTTGGAGATTGTCCAATGGTAAGCGGGGAACCGAGGTGAGACATGACTCTTTGCTGCAATGTTTTCTGCTCAAGTACTATGCAACAAGTACATAGTGTCCGTGCATGCCTACAACTTCTTGGGACACAGACACAATTAGTATACCACTGCTAGCTATTATTCTACCAAATCAGATTGTCTCAACACTTGAAGTATCATATAAGTTGATCATTTCCCATTTGGTGAACACATGTTGCGCTGCTGCGAAATGGTACAGAATCTTCGAATGCATTCCCAACTGATATATAGTATGTAATTATTAGTGATTTAAAAATAATGATGTTAATAACGGCAGCAGGACTCAAATTTCAGGCTCACTCGCTCAGTGAACAAATTCTTGTTGCCTGGAAGATATGAGCTTTCACTCTTACATGAAAGATTGTCATACAGTTGACGAAAATCAGCCATTTCAAGAAGGTGGTGTTAATAGCTGAAGCAGGACGAAAATTCCTCTATGTTTGAGTTTGAGTGATATCAGGAGCTTTTCCTAATCATCAATCATCGTAGGAGAATGAAGAAATGACCTTCCCTCTATAAGACCAAATATAACAATGTGATGCTCGATAGCAGAATTGTGTTAGTTCTTGTGATGATGTACTATATATAGTGATGTATTCCCTTCTAAAACCTTCACCGGTTCACTGATGATGGAAAAGTGTTCAGGGTTGCAGGTATGAATACTTGGAAGTGGGTATAGTTCTGTAGGACAGAGGGTCTCATTGTATGCCATCCAGGAAGGGGTACGATAAATAGATGATATTATGAACAATTCGTGTTCCAGCGCTTGGACCAGTAAAAAAGACATGCCGGGTGAAGCAGTGCCTCGGTACAAGATTCCCAGACCTAGGCGCTTATAAGGCGAACGTAATGAGCTGCATGCTGTAGACGCATGGTACCAATAACGCACCTCGACTAAACTGTCACAAGTAAATCTTTCGCATTATCCTCTCTGGCGTGTCTAACTTCCCACTAGGCATAATTTAGCACATCGCCTGTCTCAGGATAACAACAGAGGATGAAGGATGGCAAACAGCCGCCTGGATTACATCAAAAGGCTGTCAAGACATTTGAGGGTCATAAGGAGGACATCAGTTCCATCGCGACTTTTCCGGATGGCAAGAGAATGGCGACTGCATCTATCGACAAGACAATACGCATATGGAGGCTTGAGGACGGCACGGAGATGACAAAGTGGGTGGTGAAGCATTGCGTCACCGCACTTGTACTCTTGAAAAACGGGGAACAGGTTGTCAGTGCGGAGGGAGAGCCCCCAACCCGTATTGATGAAGATGGTTTTGATGAAAACGATTTATTAAATGAAGTGTTGGATTGGCAGTTATGGGTACGTGATGTTGAGAGTGGGAGGGTTGTCGCAGGTCCCTTGGAGGGTCACACAAACATCGTATTTGCTTTGGACATTTCCGCTGATGGAGAGATCTTGGCCAGTGGGTCATACGATAGCACAGTCATTTTATGGGACACTAGCACCTGGAAGAGGAAAGGTCAACCTCTCTTCTGTGGCTCACCCATCTATAACATCCGATTTTCTCCGACCGGTCAACTCGGCGTTGCTACCAAAGAAGATATCCAAATATGGGACTTGGATCAAAAGAAGCGTCTTACTCAATTCAACGGCCATCACGAATTCAACAAAGCTTGGAACGGTTCGCTCACCTGGACTCCTAATGGCGCACATCTCCTGTCAGCAGGTGACCGAAATGATTCCGTCATTCGCTCATGGGACACATCCACCTGGAAACAGGCTGGTGATCCCTGGATTGGCCATGACAAAGACGAGAACATCTACCATATCATATTGAACCCAGCGGGCACCCTTCTCGCATCAGCATCTGATGACTGCACTGTTCGATTGTGGCATTTTCCCACAGGCACAGAACTCGCCCAATTTAAGCATTCAGATATGGTGGTTCGTGTTGCATTCTCGGTGGATGGACGCTCTATATTCAGTGGCGGTTGGGACAAGAAAATATCGCAATGGGAGATACCCGAGGATGTGCTCGCAGCAGTGGAATGTGATGCTCTGGCTAGCGCGAAGAATGAGGTGACCACTCCCAACTGTAATTTCTTTCCCTTCCATGCTCAAGTGTATTCGTTTCAAGGCTGCTCAGAGAAAACACAATGTGCGTTTTCCAATCCTGCATGTGATGTATATCCTGACTCTTGACCAGATGAAACGCCTGCTTAATGTACGTAGCTTCAAAACCGTTTGGTGGTCTGCTTCAATGAGATTTATTTCTTAGTCAGAGATCACTGGCCAGCGCCGAAATAAGTCAGTGAATTTTCAGCGCTTCAACACGTCCCGGGGAAGGGATTTTCACTCTGCATCACCTCTCACTCACGCTGAAAGCCCTTCGTCTTCTCACTTGCTCAATCTCAAGACCTTTTTCGACGGTATCCGGCCATCATCCGACAATAAGGGGAAGAAAAAGGAATGTGAGCCGAAACAAAGAGCCTCCAAAGTAGTCGATGTTCCTCTCGGAATAGCATCACCTGTTCGTTTCATGCAATCATATTGAATTTTTGAGATCTGACTTCATCTAGGGCGATGTTGTTGGTGTGGATGACGGAACACGACCATATGTACTCTTCTTTTGCCTCAGCTGGTTCCAGAAAAAGAAGAAGGAGCCGGAACCACCACGACAACTCTATGATGACGAACTCTATGACAACGAATTTGAACATGCTGTTGATATTCCCATACCTACTACACGGTAACACAAGGCTCTTCACCTTTTGAATCACTTGACAGATACAATATCGCAGGACCCAAATCGATACGGACAAGAAGATAAAATTGACACCAATGACTTTTTTTCAGTCACAGCCAGAGGCAGGACCATCTCACCTTGCACCGCCAGTTGACATAGACAGCGTCAATGCCTCGGTACCTACTACCAGGTATTGACTTTGTTCATTTGTTCGATGGATGACCTGACATGGTATCATAGGGTCAGAATCGACCAGCATGAGGAAATAGAATTAAATCCAATGGCTGGTCTGTCACAGCCAGGGACAGGACCGTCTTGTGTTGTGGAACGCATGGGAGAGCAGTGTTTATAGTCAGTTTTATCTCTTAAGCTCTCAATCGTACTTACAGCTTCATATCATCTTTGACTGTGCATGTAACAACCGTGACCTCGACAATTGACGGTGAATATTCTTGGGACTTTTTACTTGGACCGGGGCATGGACAGGATTGAGAACTGAACGCACCTCAACTCCTCATTTTAGACTGGACTTATGACGCCTCTGCGGTACCAATGTACTTGGTAATTTCTAACTGGTTACCCTCAGAACATCAGCATTATGTAATGGGCGCGTTCATGGCGATTCTCAGATACCTGTCACAGCGCATTGACCAAAACGTGGGCACAAGTGACATTGGCAGGACAGCCTGTTACATGCAACATTTGAAGCTCGAAACAATGAGGGCGCCAGTAGATGACAAGGAGCAACAGAGATAGTCCACACCTTCAACAGCAGCATCTGATACCTTTTTTCCATTTGCTCTTGTGCTCGATGTGCATGAGCTTGGTCTCCTGCTTGTGGTGTCATCGTATCGTTGTGTCGCCTCCGCTGGCCATCAAAGACGAAGGTGTGCTTGTAAAGAGATCTATCCACGCATGCCCCAAATCGCTTGCAGTACTAGGATGTAGACTAGCCCCAAACACAACAAAGGTAAGTTCGCTTTGAGACAGGTATGCATGCATGTGCTCACACAGTGACTCATCAAGCATTCCTTGTTAAAATTTCTTCAGCAAGACGAAAGATTTGACGAAGAAGACCGCTCCCGAACTTACAATAAAGCCCGACGGATCCAAGGAATACATGTTGCCCGCTATCGTGGATCCAAACAACAGAGATCATCCAGCAAGAGAATAGCGACCGAGTCTGACGATAATACAATGAGCATCTAGAGGCTTCAAGTTGGGGATGGTATGGAATTGAAGATTCAAAAGAAGTGGGAAGCGAAGGTGATTACTGCGCTTGTTATGACTTACCCGATCGCCAGTCATCTCTTTTATATGACGTGAAAAGGCACTTGTGAAGTGGAGATGTGAGAGAGGTAGGAGCTGGTGTTGTAGCCGCACTCGAGTGCGTTAGAGCGTTCAGGTACGTGTTTTATTGTGTTATCTTAGGTTATCTTCCATATCGCTCTAATCAACGCGTAGATTCTACCAAAAGCCGACGTTCTACCAAACATTATTGCCACCCTTTTCCCTACACTCGTCACCATCGCTGATGGCATGCTCAATACCTTCCCATCCCGACCTGCGTCCCAGGAGATCCCAGCCATACTGCACCTTATTCTTAAGACGTACAAGACTGCAATTATTGTCAACTTTTCCCCATACCAGCAGAGCCCATAATCACTCGTTTCTTCAAGAAGACCCTTGTTCCACGTTGTGGGATGGCTGTCTTCATGGAAGGTGTTCCAACTGACCAGGAAGATCAGGAGAAATATGAATGGTGGAAGGCCAAGAAGTGGGCGTATGGAATCCTCGGTCGGCTGTTCCATTGGTGAGTATCTTCTTTATACGTTATGTGTTTCTGATAGCACGGTAGCTTTGTAAATCTCTCTCAGCTTCCGTCGCCAATGCAGAGCAAGTATGGTGTATTTGCAGAGCACTTTGTGACTACCTTCACTCCTGAAATATTCAAGGTGTACCTCCACCAAGTCGAACTATATGTTTCAGGACAGGCATGGCTGGGCAAGAAATGCTAATACCAGATCTTCCAGTTCTTCACTGAATGGTTCGCATTGGCTTTCGATCCCTCGGATTGTGCTGATACGTTTCTCCACAGTATTAAGCCGAAGTCGACGTGGATACTTCTGAAGCCCCAAGTTGACAGCTTTGGCATTCACCCAGCTCACTTTCAACACACGCAAATAAACTATGTGGGAGGCCGATCCCGTAGAATATGTCCGTGCCAGTGTCGGTGAGTTTACCTAGTTGCTCTCTCCTGTTATCCATGCCAGTGTCTCATATGCCAAAGACGAGTACGAAAACTTCTCGTCCCCCGTCAGTGGCGCGACCTCGTTCCTCCTCTCCCTCGCAAGCAACCGCACAAAAACGTCCTTCTCGATGCTTCAGTCCATCAACACTGTCTTGCGATCGTACGTCTCTGTAACTTCTTCTCTTACACCCATGAACTCACAAGTTATGATATAGAAATCCTACACCAGCCCAGCGCTTCGGCGCACTTACGATGATGTCGGTCCTCGGCCCCTTCATCGTCCGCCATCCCGATGTCAAGGGAAGCATCGAGCAATTCATGGTACAATACGTCCTGCCTGAGTTCACATCGCAAGAGCCGTACTTGCGGAGTGTGGTATGTCTATTTATTTCCCTAGTTCCTCTTGAGCTGATGCGGTTCAGGCATGTGAGGTGTTTGGTGTAGTGACCAAGGCCAGTATTACATGGACTACTGAATAGGTGAGTATCTCCACTACAAGTGTTGTTTTCGCGCTGAACCTGAAAAACCATTCCAGTGCTGTGGCGTTGGCCATAGATGATTGCGAACTTCCGGTACGTGTGCAAGCTGCATTGGCTATCACCGAGCTGCTTGTCGTCCACAACTCTGGTACGTTAGAATTTTTTTCTTCCTCTCATACTGTGTCCAGGCTAACTCTGATTCTCTAGTCAGGGACGCTGTCTCTCCGCAAGTTGGCAAGGTCGTGCGAGGTGCGTCTGGTGTCCAAACCCGCTGATGCACCATTAATTTCGCTTGCGGCTGTTACAGATCTTCTCAAGCTCTCCGATGAGACGGACCTCGATATCCTCAATCACAGCATGGAAGCTATGGTCGACTGATTCCAGAACGAGCTTCTTCCTGTGGCTTCGCAGCTCACTGCACGCCCCGATTCCTGACACCTGTGCTTTAGAGGACGTATGGGATGAAGATTCCGCGTATCTCGAGATTCTAGCGAAAGAGGTTCGTCACAATTCCATATTTGTAACCTACTACTCACACAAGCATTGTAGGGTGCTCGTCCGAGGGAAAAATCCGAGAAAACGGAATCAGGAGACAATGAATCTGATATATCTGAGGAATCAGAGATCGAGGAAGAACTCGGGTTTTTCAGTCCGCTCGACAACGCTAACATATATGGCACCTTCAAGCAAGCATTACAGAGTACGTCGTTCATTCTCACTGTCTTATGCTGTTCCCCGCTTACGATGACCATTTTTACAGCATTCCAAAATCAAACAGTGCTTTATACCAGGCAGCGACGACGATGCTCACGGTTGAGCGGCAAACTGTGCTTATGGAGGTGGTGACGATAGCGAACCAGGCTGATCGTAGTTGAGGTAGTCGTCTTTTTAGCTATTGTGGTTGTATCGTTTCCGCTTGTTTGATACGTTATGGACGTGCGCTTTGGATATATGACGAATGAATGTTTGCTTGTTGTGGTTATCGACGTCAAGGGGACCGAGTCCCCTTTTTCCTTCACACACAAATGTCTTTTTGTGGTACACAGCTTTGGTCTTATTTTCTGTATAAAATGACTGCTACCAACTGTGCCGTTTAACGATTTGAGCCAGCTAGCGAGCCTGCGAGCAAGCACAGCTGAAACAAGTGATCGTGATGCGTGATATGCACAACGGAGGTAAATCACCAGCTTACGGGTATGATTTAGTAGTTGAGACACCAGTCACGGTCTACCATCAATGCTGATCAGGATGTATAACACAACAGAGCGAGAGTTTTCGATAAGTTGTATACATCATTCGTACGCGGGGCGTCTTTAATAAAATACTTACTTTCAGTGCCAATTTTCACGTATGTCAAGTGGTATTGGTTCACCATGCCAAATCAATGTATGCCAAGATGTGTAACAGGTTGCCCAAGTGGGTGAGCAGTGAGAAGCTTTGCCTGATACTGAAAGCGTGAAGAAGAGTGGGCGAAATATGGAAAAGTGTTCAGGGTTGCAGGTATGGATAGTAGGAATTGGGTATAGTTCTGTAGGACAGAGGGTCTCATTGTATGCCATCCAGGAAGGGGTACGATGAATAGATGATATTATGAACAATTCGGGTCCAGCGCTTGGACCAGTAAAAAAGACATGCCGGATGAAGCAGTGCCTCGGTACAGGATTCCCGGACCTAGGCGCCTATAAGGCGAACGTAATGAGCTGCATGCTGTAGACGCATGGTACCAACGACGCACCCTGACCAAAACCATTACAAGTAGATCTTTCGCATTATTTTCTCTGGCGTGTCTAACTTCCCACTAGGCAGCATAGCGCCTGTCTCAGGATAACAAGAGAGGATGAAGGATGGCAAACAGCTGCCTGGATTACATCAAAAGGCTGTCAGGACATTTGAGGGTCATAAGGAGGACATCAGTTCCATCGCAACTTTTCCGGATGGCAAGAGAATAGCGACTGCATCTTTCGACAAGACAATACGCATATGGAGGCTTGAGGACGGCAGGGAGATTGCGAAGTGGGTGGTGAAGCATTGTGTCACCGCACTTGTACTCTTGAAAAACGGGGAACAGGTTGTCAGTGCTGAGGGAGAGCCCCCAACCCGTTTTGATGAAAATGAAGTATTGCATTGGCAGTTATGGGTACGTGATGTTGAGAGTGGGAGGGTTGTCGCAGGTCCCTTTGAAGGTCACACAAACGTTGTGACTGCTTTGGACATTTCCCCTGATGGAGAGATCTTGGCCAGTGGGTCATTCGATCGCACAGTCATTTTATGGGATACGAGCACCTGGAAGAGGAAAGGTCAACCTCTCTTCTGTGGCTCACCCGTCATTGACATGCGATTTTCTCCAACCGGTCAACTCGGCATTGCTACCAAAGAAGATATCCAAATATGGGACTTGGATCAAAAGAAGCGTCTTACTCAATTCAAGGGCCATCACGAATTCAACGAAGCTTGGAACGGTTCGCTCACCTGGACTCCTAATGGCGCACATCTCCTGTCAGCAGGTAGTCGAGATGATCCCGTCATTCGCTCATGGGACACATCCACCTGGAAACAGGCTGGTGATCCCTGGATTGGCCATGACAAAGACGAGAACATCTACCAAATCAGATTGAACCCAGCGGGCACCCTTCTCGCATCAGCATCTGGTGACTGTACTGTTCGATTGTGGCAGTTTTCGACAGGCACAGAACTCGCCCAATTTAAGCACTCAGATGAGGTGATTCATGTTGCATTCTCGGTGGATGGACGCTCTATATTCAGTGGCGGCCTCGACAAGAAAATCTCGCAATGGGAGATACCTGAGGATGTGCTCACAGCAGCGGAAAGTGATCCTCTGGCTATGTATATTCGTTTCAAGGCTGCTCAGAGAAAACACAATGTGCGTTTTCCAATCCTGCATGTGATGTATATCCTGACTCTTGACCAGATGAAACGCCTGCTTAATGTACGTAGCTTCAAAACCGTTTGGTGGTCTGCTTCAACGAGATTTATTTCTTAGTCGGAGATTCCCGGCCAGCGCCAAAATAAGCCAGCGACCTATCAGCGCTCCCAGGGATCGGCTACTCATTCTGCATCACCACTCACTCACACTGAAAGCCCTTCATCTTCTCGCTTATTCGATCTCAAGACCTTTTTCAATGGTGTCCGGCCGTCATCCGACAATAAGGGGAAGAAAAAGGAGTGTGAGCCAAAACGAAGAGATTCCAAAGTAGTCGATGTTCCTCTAGGAATAGCATCACCTGTTCGTTTCATGCAATCATATTGAATTTTTGAGATCTGACCTCATCTAGGGCGATGTTGTTGGTGTGGATGACGGAACACGACCATATGTACTCTTCTTTTGCCTCAGCTGGTTCCAGAAAAAGAAGAAGGAGCCGGAACCACCACGACAACTCTATGATGACGAGCTCTATGACAGCGAATCTGAACATGCTGTTGATATTCCCATACCTACTACACGGTAACACAAGGCTCTTCACCTTTTGAATCACTTGACAGATACAATATCGCAGGACCCAAATCGATACGGACAAGAAGATAAAATTGACACCAATGACTTTTTTTCAGTCACAGCCAGAGGCAGGACCATCTCGCCTTGCACCGCCAGCTGACATAGACACCGTCAATGCCTCTGTACCTACTACCAGGTATTGACTTTGTTCATTTGTTCGATGGATGACCTGACATGGTATCATAGGGTCAGAATCGACCAGCATGAGGAAATAGAATTAAATCCAATGGCTGGTCTGTCACAGCCAGAGACAGGACCATCTCGTGTTATGGAACACATGGTAGAGCAGTGTTTATAGTCAGTTTTATCTCTTAAGCTCTCAATTGTACTTACAGCTTCATATCATCTTTAACTGTGCATGTAACAACCGTGGCCTCGACAATTGACGGTGAATATTCTTGGGACTTTTTACTTGGACCGGGGCATGGACAGGATTGAGAACCGAACGCACCTCAACTCCTCATTTTAGACTCGACTTATGACGCCTCTGGGGTACCAATGTACTTGGTAATTTCTAACTGGTTGCCCTCAGAACATCACCATTATTTACATAATGGGCGCGTTCATGGCGATTCTCAGATACCTGTCACAGCCCATTGACCAAAACATGGGCACAAGTGATATTGGCAGGACAGCTTGCCACATGCAACATTTGGAGCTCGAAACAATGAGGGCGCTAGCCTGAGTGCAGAGTAAAATAACAAGGAGCAACAGTTAGTCCGCGCCGTCAACAGCAGCATCCGATAGCCTTTTCCATTTGCTCTCGTGCTCGATGTACATGAGCTTGGTCTCCTGCTTGTGGTATCATCGTATCGTCATGTCGCCTACGCGAAGGTGTGCTTGTAAAGGGATCTATCGACGGATGCCCAAAATCGCTTGCAGTACTAGGATGTAGACTAGCCCCAGACACAACAAAAGTAAGTTCTTTAAGGCAGGTATGCGTGCGTGTGCTCACACAGTGACTCGTCAAGCATTCCTTGTTAAAATTTCTTTAGCAAGAACATCGAAAGATTTGACGAAGAAGACCGCTCCCGAACTCACAATGAAGCCCGACAGATCAGATCGTGAGGCATACATGTTGCCCGCAATCGCAGATCCAAACAACAGAGATCATCCAGCAAGAGAATAGCGACCGAGTCTGACGATAATACAATGAGCATCTGGAGGCTTCAAGTTGGGGATGGTATGGAATTGAAGATTCAAAAGAAGTGGGAAGCGAAGGTGATTACTGCGCTTGTTATGATTTCCCTGATCGCTGGTCATCTCTTTTAAAAGGCTCTTGGGGAGTGGAGATGCGAGAGAGGTAGGAACTAGTGTTGTAGCCGCACTCGAGTGCGTTAGAGCGTTCAGGTAAGTGTTTTATTGTGTTATCTTCCATATCGCTCTAATCAACACGTAGATTCTACCAAAAGCCGACGTTCTACCAAACATTATTGCCACCCTTTTCCCTACACTCGTCACTGTCGCCGATGGCATGCTCAATACCTCCCCATCCCAACCTGCGTCCCAGGAGATCCCAGCCATACTGCACCTTATTCTTAAGACATACAAAACTGCAATTATTGTCAACTTTTCCCCACACCAGCAGAGCCCAGAATCACTCGTTTCCTGAGGAAGACTCTTGCTCCGCGTTGTGGGTATGGCTGTCCCCATAGAAGGTGTTCCAACTGACCAGGAAGATCGGGAGAAATGTGAATGGTGGAAGGCCAAGAAGTGGGCGTATGGAATCCTCGGTCGGCTGTTCCATCGGTGTGTATCTTCTTTATACGTTATATGTGTTTCTGATAACACGGTAGCTTTGTAAATCCCTCTCAGCTTCCGTCGCCAATGCAGAGCAAGTATGGTGTATTTGCAGAGCACTTTGTGACTACCTTCACTCCCGAAATATTCAAGGTGTACCTCCACCAAGTCGAACTATATGTTTCAGGACAGGCATGGCTGG
This sequence comes from Suillus cothurnatus, assembly GCA_016758765.1. NCBI lineage: Eukaryota > Fungi > Basidiomycota > Agaricomycetes > Boletales > Suillaceae > Suillus > Suillus cothurnatus. Next base: position 330,825 of record JABBWL010000049.1, on the reverse strand, counting down.
GCAAGAAATGTCAATACCAGTTCTTCCAGTTCTTCACTGAATGGTTCGCATTGGCTTTCGATCCCTCGGATTGTGCTGATACGTTTCTCCACAGTATTAAGCCGAAGTCGACGTGGATACTCCTGAAGCCGCATGTTGACAGCCTTATGGCTAACTTTGCATTCCCCAGCTCACTTTCGACGTATCCAAACAAGCTATGTGGGAGGCCAATCCTGCAGAATACGTCCGTGCTAGTGTTGGTGAGTTTACCTAGTCGCTCCCCCCTGTTATCCATGCCAGTGTCTCATATGCCAAAGACGAGTACGAGAACTTCTCGTCCCCCATCAGTGGCGCGACCTCCTTCCTCCTCTCCCTCGCAAGCAACTGCACAAAAACGTCCTTCCTCTCGATGCTTCAGTTCATCAACACTGTCTTGCGATCGTACGTCCCTGTCACTTCTACTACACCCATGAACTCACAAACTACGATATAGAAATCCTACACCAGCCCAGCGCTTCGGCGCACTTACGATGATGTCAGTCCTCAGCCCCTTCATCGTCCGCCATCCCGATGTCAAGGGAAGTATCGAGCAATTCATGGTACAATTTGTCCTGCCCAAGTTCACATCGCAGGAGCCGTACTTACAGAGTGTGGTATGTCTATTTATTTCCCTAGATCTTCTTGAGCTGATGCGGTTCAGGCATGTGAGGTGTTTGGTGTAGTGACCAAGGCCAGTATTACATGGACTACTGAATAGGTGAGTATCTCCAATACAAGTGTTGTTTTCGCGCTGGACCTGAAAAACCATTCCAGTGCTGTGGCGTTGGCCATAGATGATCGCGAACTTCCGGTACGTGTGCAAGCTGCATTGGCTATCACCGAGCTGCTTGTCGTCCACAACTCTGGTACGTTAGAATTTTTTTTCTTCCTCTCATACTGTGTCCAAGCTAACTTTGGTTCTCTAGTCAGGGACGCTGTCTCTCCGCAAGTTGGCAAGGTCATGCAAGGTGCGTCTGGTGTCCAAACCCACTGATGCACTCATTAATTTCGCTTGCGGCTGTTACAGATCTTCTCAAGCTCTCCGATGAGACGGACCTCGATATCCTCAATCACAGCATGGAAGCTATGGTCGACCGATTCCAGAACGAGCTTCTTCCCGTGGCTTCGCAACTCACTGCACGCCCCGATTCCTGACACCTGTGCTTTAGAGGATGTATGGGACGAAGATTCCGTGTATCTCGAGATTCTAGCGAAAGAGGTTCATCACAATTCCATATTTGTAACCTACTACTTACAAACATTCTAGGGTGCTCGTCTGAGGGAAAAATCCAAGAAAACAGAGTCAGGAGACGACGAATCTGATATATCTGAGGAATCAGAGATTGAGGAAGAACTCGGGTTTTTCAGTCCGCTCGACAACGCCAACATATATGGCACCTTCAAGCAAGCATTACAGAGTACGTCGTTCATTCTCACTGTCTTATACTGTTCCCCGCTTACACTTACAATGACCGTTTTTACAGCATTCCAGAATCAAAACAGTGCTTTATACCAGGCAGCGATGACGATGCTCACGGTTGAGCGGCAAACTGTGCTTATGGAGGTGGTGACGATAGCGAACCAGGCTGATCGTAGTTGAGGTAGTCGTCTTTTTAGCTATTGTGGTTGTATCGCCTCCGCTTGTTCGATACGTTATGGACGTGCGTTTTGCATATACGACGAATGAATGTTTGCTTGTTGTGGTTATCGACGTCAAGGGGACCGAGTCCCCTTTTTCCTTCGTACGCAAATGTCTTTTTGTGGCGCACAGCTTTGGTCTGCTTTTCTGGATAAAATGACTGCTACCAACTGTGCCGTTTAACGGTTTGAGCTAGCTAGTGAGCCTGCAAGCAGGCACAGCTCAAACAAGTGATCGTGATGCGTGATATGCACGACGGAGGAAAATCACCAGCTTACGGGAATGATTTAGTAGTTGAGACACCAGTCACGGTCTACCATCAATGCTGATCAGGATGTATAACACAACAGAGCGAGAGTTTTCGATAAGTTGTATACATCATTCGTACGCGGGGCGTCTTTAATAAAATACTTACTTTCAGGGCCAATTTTCACGTATGTCAAGTGGTATTGGTTCACCATGCCAAATCAATGTATGCCAAGATGTGTAACAGGTTGCCCAAGTGGGTGAGCAGTGAGAAGCTTTGCCCGATACTGAAAGCGTGAAGAAGAGTGGGCAAAATATGGAAAAACGTTCAGGGTTGCATGTATGGATACTAGGAAGTGGGTATAGTTTTGTAGGACAGAGGGTCTCATTGTATGCCATCCAGGACGGGGTACGATAAATAGATGATATTATGAACAATTCGGGTCCAGCGCTTGGACCAGTAAAAAAGACATGCCGGGTGAAGCAGTGCCTCGGTACAAGATTCCCGGACCTAGGCGCCTATAAGGCGAACGTAAGGAGCTGCATGCTGTAGACGCATGGTACCAACGACGCACCTCGACTAAACCATCACAAGTAAATCTTTCGCATTATCCTCTCTGGCGTGTCTAACTTCCCACTAGGCATAATTTAGCACAGCGCCTGTCTCAGGATAACAAGAGAGGATGAAGGATGGCAAACAGCTGCCTGGATCACATCACAAGGCTGTCAGGACATTCAAGGGTCATAGTGATAGCATCACCTCCATAGCAACTTTTCCCGATGGCAAGAGAATGGCGACTGCATCTTCCGACGAGACAATACGCATATGGAGGCTTGAGGACGGCAGGGAGATGACAAAGTGGGTGGTGAAGCAGTGCGTCACCGCACTTGTACTCTTGAAAAACGGGGAACAGGTTGTCAGTGCAGAGGGAGAGCTCCCAGCCCGTATTGATGAAGATGATTTTGATGAAAACGATTTCCTAAATGAAGTGTTGGATTGGCAGTTATGGGTACGTGATGTTGAGAGTGGGAGGGTTGTCGCAGGTCCCTTGGAAGGTCACACAAACATTGTGCTTGCTCTGGACGTTTCAGCGGATGGAGAGATCTTGGCCAGTGGATCATACGATCGCCAATCATTTTATGGGACACTAGCACCTGGAAGAGGAAAGGTCATCCTCTCTTCTGTGGCTCACTCATCAATGACATCCGATTTTCTCCGACCGGTCAACTCGGCGTTGCTACCAATGAAGATATCCAAATATGGGACTTGGATCAAAAGAAGCGTCTATCTCAATTCATCGGCCATCACGAATTCAACAATGCAATTAACTTTTCGCTCACCTGGACTCGTGATGGCACACATCTCCTGTCAGCAGGTGATCGAGATGATCCCGTCATTCGCTCATGGGACACATCCACCTGGAAACAGGCTGGTGATCCCTGGATTGGCCATGATGAAAACAAAGACATCTACCGTATCATATTGAACCCAGCGGGCACCCTTCTCGCATCAGCATCTGATGACTGCACTGTTCGATTGTGGCAGTTTCCCACAGGCACAGAACTTGCCCAATTTAAGCACTCAAATATAGCGTATCATGTTACATTCTCGGTGGACGGACGCTCTATTTTCAGTGGCGGCCTCGACAAGAAAATCTCGCAATGGGAGATACCCGAGGATGTGCTCGCAGCAGTGGAATGTGATGCTCTGGCTAGCGCGAAGAATGAGGTGACTACTCCCAACTGTAATTTCTTTCCCTTCTATGCTCAAGTGTATTCGTTTCAAGGCCGCTCGGAGCAAACAAAATGTGCGTTCTCTAACCCTGTATGATATAATATATATCCTTACTCTCGACCAGATGAAACGCCTGCTTAATGTACGTAGCTTGAATATTGTTTGGTGGCCCCACCTCTTCACATACTTCTTAGTCAGAGATCCCTGGCCAGCGCCGAAACAAGCCAGTAAATTATCAGCGCTTCAACACGTCCTGGGGAAGGGATATTCACTCTGCATCACCTCTCACTCACGCTGAAAGCCCTTCGTCTTCTCGCTTGCTCAATCTCAAGACCTTTTTTGACGGTATCCGGCCATCATCCGACAATAAGGGGAAGAAAAAGGAATGTGAGCCGAAACGACGGGCTCCCAAAGTAGTCGATGTTCCTCTCGGAATAGCATCACCTGTTCGTTTCATGCAATCATATTGAATATTTGAGATCTGACCTCATCTAGGGCGATGTCGTTGGTGTGGATGACGGAATACGACCATATGTACTCTTCTTTTGCCTCAGCTGGTTCCAGAAAAAGAAGAAGAAGCCGGAACCACCACGACAACTGTATGATGATGAACTCTATGACAGCGAATCTGAACATGCTGTTGATATTCCCATACCTACTACACAGTAACACAAGGCTCTTCACTTTTTGAATCGCTCGACAGACACAATATCGCAGGACCCAAATTGATACGGACAAGAAAATAAAATTGACACCAATGACTTTTTTTCAGTCACAGCCAGAGGCAGGACCATCTCGCCTTGCACCGCCAGTTGACATAGACACCGTCCATGCCTCGGTACCTACTACCGGGTATCAAACTTTGTTCATTTGTTCAATGGATGACCTGACATGGTATTGTAGGGTCAGAATCGACCAGCATGAGGAAATAGAATTAAATTCAATGGCTGGTCTGTCACAGCCAGAGACAGGACAATCTCGTGTTGTGGCACGCATGGGAGAGCAGTGTTTATAGTCAGTTTTATCTCTTAAGCTCTCAATCGTACTTACAGCTTCATATCATCTTTGACCGTGCATGTAACAACCGTGACCTCAACAATTGACGGTGAATATTCTTGGGACTTTTTACTTGGACCGGGGCATGGACAGGATTGAGAACCGAATGTACCTTAACTCCTCATTTTAGACTTGACTTATGACGCCTCTGCGGTACCAATGTACTTGGTAATCTCTAACTGGTTGCCCTCAGAACATCAGCATTATTTAATGGACGCGTTCATGGCGATTCTCAGATACCTGTCACAGCCCATTGACCAAAACGTGGGCACAAGTGACATTGGCAGGACAGCCTGTTACATGCAACATTTGAAGCTCGAAACAATGAGGGCGCCAGTAAGATGACAAGGAGCAACAGCGATAGTCCGCACCTTCAACAGCAGCATCTGATAGCCTTTTCCATTTGCTCTTGTGCTCGATGTACATGAGCTCGGTCTTGTTACGGTTCTCCCTTTACTATTTCACATCTTCACTATTTCACCTTTTCACCCTTTCACGACGTCACACCTTCACCCTTCACACTTCTTAGTGACGTCATACATTCTACGATATTCTATCACCTTCTATGGTATGACTTACACTCTTTTATATCATTGGATGATTACTTAGAGCTCCGCTCTAATACTACGTATATATAGTTAGTAGATACCGCTTGTATTCACTAACTCGACCTTAGCAATCCTAAGCTTGTCTCTTGTAGACTGTGAGCGAAGGGTTCATTGTTAAAGCGTAACAAAAGGTCGAGTTATTACCTTGCTTGCTCGACTTCTACAGTCTAGAGCACCGAGGAGCTGACGACACGGGTGCGCCCCTGGGCCTGGGATTGGCCGGCCTGGGGGGCACTACAGACTACGGTAGCCAGGGCTACTCTTATGACCATCGACGATGACAGGCCTGAGGTGCCTTAAGAAACTCACGACCACGACTACAAGGAGACAAAACTCCTTTGAACAAATGACGAACAAGGAGAGACAACTCCTTTGAACAAACAACTTCACCTTGTCTTTCGAATAGTATAGAACTTAGTAGTTAGTAGTCCTAGACCAGGCCCTACACTTGTAGCCGCCAGTCTATGGAGGGCGGACACATTACGTGAACGACCCGCGACCACGGTGCTGGCCCAAGACCCTGCCTGCCGTGCTCTACTATACAGTACCCTAGCTTCTGTAGATACTTTACGATAGAAAGACCCCAAGGATGTGGTAGATCCGTCCACGTATGTGGCGGGGACCCCTTGGATGAATCACGACTAGAGGATGTGGTAGATCTGTCCGTGTATATGGCGGGGACCCCTCTACGATATAGACCAAAGCGAATAGGGTTCCAGAATACAACCGGCGCTTTTGGATCTCCGACCAGAAACTATGGAAAGGGACCTGCCTAGAATGGAGGTACCCTGAGAAACAAATGAAGACCGGATAATGCCCGGCAAAGGCGTGGGATAAAGAACTACGAAGGGCGGAGGAAGACCGCCTTATCCCATATAGAACACAGAACCTCCCGGGTAGCCACCGGAGAACAGAATAGAACCTAGAATGGAGGTAGTCGCATATTTAGGAAGAAAAGTATCTGGCCAGGATGGCAGTACTTGATGAGACCAGGGTCTCAGCGACTTACCAAAACGATAGGACGATCTGGATAGAAAAGACACGAAGGATGGAGAAAGACCATCTTATCCAGATAAGTCACAGTAGTGAACCCAGTTTGAAAGCTGGGTTATCAAAATTCATACCCTAGAACGAAACCGACGAAACCAATAAGCAGTCTACAATCTGCTTTGAACAAAATTGAACCTCACCACTGACCCTAGCCAGTTTAAAACCTGGATATCAAAATTTAGAACCCCGAAGTTGAATTTATTCTGAAAAGGTTGCTTCCGCTCGAAGTCGATGAAGTAGTAATCCCTTGAAGAACAGAAATAGACTTAGGAACCGGAGAAAACCGATGAAAAACAAACCCAGATTGAAACTCTGACTAGAAGATCTGAAAAAGAATCCGACGGTTAGTCAAGACATGTGGCCCGGGGCGCCGAACTGAAGAAACCCACGACTATACCTTAGATAAGCAGAAAGACAGATGGCCTGGGGACGCTGATTTGAAGAAACCCACCTGCTTTGGACGAATAGAAAGATCAGAAAGAAGGATAAAGGACCAGAAGAAAACTGATGACAAATTGACGAACCCGGAATGACCCGGACACCAGAAGAAAAACTGATGACAAATTGAATACCGGAAGGGCCCGGTTATACCACAGATCAAGAATTTTTTTTCGAACTTTACGACTATTTACGATTTCGAACTTTTTGGCGATGGATCTCAAGGGCGAGATCACTGTCTTAACAGACGGTTAGAATGGAGGTAAGAGGTAGGAGACCTCTAGGATCTAAAGGATCCATGAAGTAGAGGACAAGGAGGAGGAATTGGCCATGCGTGCACAGAGGAAGTGCATAACAACGTATGTGCTAAGTATGGACAAGATGACGACAAGTTGGACTATATGAATGTGGACATGTTCTCAAGTTAAAATTTTTTTCGATACTTACGACTTTGCCTGATGGGCATACTTTCGATTGTTGATGTTGATTAATCCGGAGGATTAAACGGTTAGAAAGGGGGTAATGTTACGGTTCTCCCTTTACTATTTCACATCTTCACTATTTCACCTTTTCACCCTTTCACGACGTCACACCTTCACCCTTCACACTTCTTAGTGACGTCATACATTCTACGATATTCTATCACCTTCTATGGTATGACTTACACTCTTTTATATCATTGGACAATTACTTAGAGCTCCGCTCTAATACTACATATATATAGTTAGTAGATACCGCTTGTATTCGCTAACTCAACCTTAGCAATCCTAAGCTTGTCTCTTGTAGACTGTGAGCGAAGGGTTCATTGTTAAAGCGTAACAGGTCTCCTGCTTCTGGTGTCGTCGTGTCGTCGTGTCGCTTACACTGTCCATCAAAAACGAAGGTGTGTTTGTAAAGGGATCTATCGACGGATGCCCCAAATCGCTTGCAGTACTAGGATGTAGACTAGCTCCAAACACACCAAAAGTAAGTTCTTTAAGGCAGGTATGCGTGCATGTGCTCACATAGTGACTCGTCAAGCATTCCTTGTTAAAATTTCTTCAACAAGAACATCGAAAGATTTGACGAAGAAGACCACTCCCGAACTTACAATGAAGCCCGACGGATCCAAGGAATACATGTTGCCCGCAATCGTGGATCCAAACAACAAAGATCATCCAGCAAGAGGATAGCGACTGAGTCCGACAATGATACAATGAGCGTCTGGAGGCTTGAGGATGGTATGGAATTGAAGATTCAAAAGAAGTGGGAAGTGAAGGTGATTGCTGCGCTTGTTATGACTTCCCCGATTGCTGGTCATCTCTTTTAGATGACGTGAAAAGGCTCTTGGGAAATGGAGATGTGAGGGAGGTAGGAGCTGATGTTGTAGCCGCACTCGAGTGCGTTAGAGCATCCAGGTACGTGTTTTATTGCGTTATCTTCCATATCGCTCTAATCAATGCGTAGATTCCACCAAAAAGCTGACATTCTACCAAACATTATTGCCACCCTTTTCCCTACACTCGTCACTATCGCTGATGGCATGCTCAATACCTTCCCATCCCAACCTGCGTCCCAGGAGATCCCTGTCATGCTGCACCTTATATAAAGACTAGACAGTGTGTTAGCCTCAGTCGTAATGGAACAGACTGATATATTATGATATACCTAGACAGTGTGTTAGCTATGAACATCCGTTAATGTCTAGGTATATCTCAGATATGCAAAGAGCTCACCCTCAGTCGTACACGGCCAATCAAGGAATTCATAGAATCTATGTCTAAAAATAGGGTTATAGATTTTATGTTCGTCTGATCTCCACACAGCCTGCAACTTTCGTTGCGTGTATTATATATAATTATATAATATAATCTTGATGGGTTCATGGGCTGACATAATGTCAGTGATGCCAGAGTGTGATAGTGAGGCTGGTGCGGTATAAATCCACTGGATGGTTTCGGGTACACATTATGTACTAAGACCTAAACACCGGATTTATGTTGGTTGACAAACATAGATCATATACTGAGACCTAGCCATCAGTAATATACCAATCAGCCAGCATACAAGCTATGTACTTCCAGTATATGAATTACACTTAAGAATATGTAGAGAGTATACTTATTGACATGCTATATAGGTACAACCTGAATATTTTTTGCATCAATATTGCACCATTGGGAGATCACAGTGAGCATGATAAACAGGGTCATGGAAAGCACAGCAAATGTATTATTCTTGTATCAAATGATAACAGGTGTGATTAAGATGCTGGATGTAGTGCAGGGATGGTGAAAATGAGTGAAGGTATATAAAATCTTATGTCCAAATGAGTCTGTTCTGAATAGCAGTCTGCCAACCAGGGTTTGTCTTTGAAATTAGCTTCAAGATCTTCTTGCCACCAGGAAACTCAGCGAGATCAGCTTGAAAGATTTCAATCAACAACCTAATTAAAAATCAGCTTGTATAACTGCATGGGCCAATGAATACATACTTCTGCAACTCCTTCTCTTCCTCAGCGAGGTTCGAGGAGGATTCCTTAGCCATGTTGCACATGGTTAAGAGTGAGTGGTCAACAAAGTTCCAGAATCTGATGGTATTGGTGTACCACTGAAGGGTGAGGCTCAGCTACATGGATAAAAAGGCATTTAAATGAGTATCAAAGAAAACTCTGCAGTAAGACCTGGGCATGAGGTATATACTCGACCTGTAGGACAGCTACTGAGAGGGAGAACCTCTGAATATGGGCAAGGGACTCTCTTGATAATGAGGAAGGGTGCTCTTAAGGCACGCACATAGAAGGCATGGGGAACATGAAAGGTGCAGTATGTGTTATGGCTTTGGGCACACGGATCATTGTGAGTGCAGATACACAGTAAATCCAGTTGTATATTCAGTACCCTTGGAATCAAACTATAGCTAAAGAGTGGGGAGTGTGTGAAGTGTGTGAACTGAAGGTCCAGTAAGGTCTCTATATACTGTATCTACAAGCATGAAGGTGCATGGTACCGAACCAAATAGTGCATGCTCCTGAATATTTAGCGATTAATATGTATGTAACTATATGTAAGGTGTGCGCTCTGATCTGAAGTAAACACTTTCGTAGTAATTGAGATGACTCACCAGTAAATCAGCAAGGACAAAGGATGGACAAGTGTGTGGAGATAGGCATGAGGCGTGCAAAGCATGCAAGTGCACTAAAGTGTGTGCTCTGAGTGTGGTGATACGAACATTGGAGTTCAAGCCTGTATGACCTCAAAATCAATGGGTAGACACGATGTTCCTTACATCTCCCAGGGACTTGAATTCTGAGTGTCCCCACTGAGTCCCTTATAGTGCGAGAGTCAAGACATAGTGAATATGGCATTAGAGGGGGAGGGTCAGGTGACTGTGTGATTAGAAGCGTTCCCATGGTTGCGAGAGAGGAAGCATGTGTGTGAGCATGAGAGTCACTGATTGAGGTGGAAATTGTTGTCAAAAGGAGGGGGTGTGTTCTCGCGATCTCTTATCTTCTTTTCTTATCATCTATCATGGCTCCCTTCAACTTATCCCAGCTTGAGTCTACCCCTACCCCTGAACCTGAGGCTTGGGCACCTGCTCATGCCAAAGGTGTGTCTACCATGGAGGTGCCAACCGAGACCCCCACTGAGTGCCTGCTCAAGGGGTGGGCTGTGATTTTGCAGTTGCTTGAGGTGTGTGTGATGGCGGTGCCTGATCACAAGCCTGAGCTGTTGGAAGATCAGGAAGCATGGATGTGCAAGTGGATCTCCATGAAGGTGAGCGCACTTTTGTACTTATGCATCGTTTTCAGACCAATTTTGAGGTGTGTGCAGCATGCACAACTGAATTAGGTGTCGAGTCATTGGATATGAGTGTTACAATCACCCTATTCTTTTCTCACAGTACGCTTCCCTTCCATTCCACTATGCTTCTATGTCACCTTTCACTTACTTCTCTCTCACCTTGCTATATCCTCATGTCCTTATCTCTGACTCGTATTGACTCACTTTCCCATGAACCTTCCCTTTCTGTACTTTTACCCTTGGTCCGTGCTCCATCTCTTTACCTATTTAAGAACATAGCTACTGGCTGTATTTCCCTAACTTGAATCTACTCAGTTCTCCTTGATAACTTGAACTCTAGCTCCTTGGGAAGGAGGCTAGCCTTGTTGACCTTGACTTAGCTCTAGATCCTGCGGGAGTCTAGACGATCGGATCCTGCGGGAGTCCATAGCCCGACAAAGCTACGCTTCAGTCGGTCCTGATCCAGAACCACCTTTATTGGTGCTGTAGATTGCCTTTGTTGGCGTACTCTATCCAAGTCCATAACAATGAGTGCCAAGTGCGTGGAGTTTGTAAAGAGGGGGCACAAGGAGTATAAGGCACTTGAGGCAATTGTGAAGGGGTGGAAAGCAAAGGTGGTTGAGGTTGCATCAGAGGCACTGCCTAAGAAGCACGTGATGTGTGCTTCTAAGGCAAAGGCTACTGACACTGGCGTTAAGGTGCATTTGCATGATTTTCTTCTAGTGCTTTTACTGAGAGGTGGTGCACATTTAGCGCGCTATTGAGTGCATGTCTTTTACCATGCCCCCTTTGCCTCTCTGCGCTGTATACCCTGTGCTACTAGGAACTTGGTGTGCAGAGGCATGCCTGGTAGGTGGTGCCCTCCATGCAACATGTCAAAGCACACTTGTAATTTCTGTAAGCGCCTTTACTATTTTCCACATTTTTGGCATGCACTGACATATGTATAGCTAGGCCCAAGAAGGGACTGCCTAAGCATAGCACTGGGGAGATGTCTGCAAAGGAAACCACATCCTCTGTAGCAGTCAACAATGATGGTGCCTTTGAAGGATTCAACATGGAGGTGGAGGTTGTTGAGCACACGCCTGGAGAAAGCTCCCCAAGTGCTAAGGGTAGCGCACTTAAGCATGCACTTAGTCCTTCTGCATCTGTGCTCCCCTTTAAGGGCAAAGGTAAGGCCAAGGACTCTGAAGAGAAGTTGGAGGATGTGGAAGATGAAAACGCGCGCTTGAGGGAGGAGAATGTGTGTTTGCACACGTCCGTCCTAGGTATGCACCAGTATGCATGCACCCAGCAGGCTGACATGTTGGCCTTGTCCAACAAACTCTTCAACATGTCCCAGGAGTGGGCTGACTTTGAGAAGCATGCCAATGCTGCGCTTAACTGATTTCACTATGTTGTCCTGTAGCCTGCTCTTAGCACTTTGTTGTAACATCATTTCTTGGTAGTGTGCTCAATGTATAACCATGTCCTTGTTCCTTTGCTGATTTACAAAACATATGAGTAAGTTAAAGCACAAATGAAAATAATAAGGTGCAGGTGACTATACAATGATAATATGAGGGCGCATGCAAGGACATGTTCTGCATGCACAAAGAGTGACCTTATGAACATTGAAGAAGGACTGCATGCCTTTGTGAAGGCGGATGTTGTGCACTTTATCAGGTGTGTGCATGCATTAAAGGATGATAGGGAAAATATTATGGCGCAGCATGGCATGCATGTTGCAACAGGAATCTTGGTATCATATACATATATATAGAGACTCATCAGGTGTATTGCAGTGAGATGGCATATGATAGGGACTATTATGGGTATCGTGCAGGCATGCATAAGTGAGATATATTGTGATGGGGTTGAAATGTGGGGTGGAAATGTATAGTATGCCTTATCTGTAAATCATGCCTTCTGTGTCATCCTCTTCTGGTTCTACAGTTTTGCTTGCTTCCATTTCATCTATGCTTTTGTCGTCAATGCCTGTCATATCGGTGACTGATACATGCTTGTTGCAGCGCAGACAGTATGGCATAACACAAAATGTGGCAAATGGAATTTCGATATGGCACCATCCAATTCAGCCAACATATATGATCCTCCCTTCATACGACGCACTACAACCATTGGCCTGAGATAGTGCAGCTTCATCTTCTTGCTCAACTCATATTTGACCTTTGAGTTGTGTACCAGGACATAGGTGCCTGGCTGAAAGTTGTGCGACTTGATATTCATGTGAAAGCACTTTTTGAATTTGCATATTGACATAAAGTGCGCTGCTACAACCCTTTCTCTAATAGCTTCTAAATCCTCCATGTGCTTCTGCAATTGACGTGCGCACCAAGCTATTAGCTCAGTAGTCATTAGTGCACCTCAGCGCTTGAGTGGTGTGAGGAATGTTGCTTCAGCCAAGTTGAAGGGAAAAATCAGTTCAACACCATGCATCACAAAATATGGCAACAAGCCTGTTGCCTTCTGAACGGTTATGCATTCCACCCAAAACACTGAGTGTACTACTTGATTCCAGCATGTCTTGTCTCCCTTGCAGGTCCCAACAATGGCTTTGCAGACATTGCAATGCTGCCTTTTGACGATACCATTGGCTTGAGAATTATAAGGTGAGACATGTATTGGGTGAATCCCATATTTGCACACAAGCTCATCTACTGCAACCTTATATATGGGCATGTTATCCATTATGATCTTGGTGATTGGCCCCCATCTGCACAAGAGTTCCTTGAAAATAAAGGTGCATAGTGTGCGAGTGTTCTCCTTGTGCAACATGCGTCATTCCAGGTATGATGTAAGCATGCAGTGCGCTTGTATGAGGTTCTCAAATCTGCCTGCTTTAGGCATCTTTATCATGTCAATGTGCGCCTTCTGGAATAATCCACCTGGTATTGGTACAGTGGGAGGAATATGCAGCTTGCACGTTTGCTGGACTTGGCACTCATGGCATGTCTTTGCATACCACTTGATATCCTCTATAATATGAGGCCACCAAAAGCATGAACTAATTGTATAGATTCCCTTATGCCCTAAATCATTGTGATGCACAAACTTGGCTAGGTAGTAGGATCACTCCCTAACCAATATGCGGCCAATACCCTGCCTAGCTGCTATGTCCTAGAAGACAGTGTTTGACTCTAAAGGGTTTCTGATCTAGGCTCAAGCTCAGAGGTAGTGAATCTCATCAAACTTCAGACTGGTACTGGTGAAAGGGAAACATGCCTATATAAGCCATAAATGTAATGAATGTAAAGTAAGTAAGTAAAGCTAATATCAGCCCAAAGAAAACTGAATTGTCACATCATTGTGTGCTTCTTCAAGGACTCAGTATCGCTTACTGGGAGGTAAGATGAGTTGGTGCTTGCTGTGTGCCTCTCTGCACCATAGCTTGTCTTCTAAGACAAAGAAACATGCAGCCTGTTTCATGAAGGTTTTGAATTCCTCATCTGTGAGATCCAAGGGCCTCTTGCATGTAGTAAAAAAGTGCTTGATGTTGGTCAATAGCACATCTTGTGCACATGCCTGTTCTGAGCGTGGGATTGTCTGCACAGATAGCATCAAAATACATGCACAATATAGGCACATGTGTGGTCTGTGAGGTGAAGCATGTGTTATGCACATTGTGGCATATGTCTACACATCCACCATATATGTGATAAGTGTGATTGTTCAAAAGTGCAATAGAGAATGAATAAGCACAGTCTATCCACACTTCATATTTGCTGTCTTCCATAGGCTCTTCCTCTACTGGCGGGTGCCTTGAAAGGCCATCAATGCCTTTGTGTTTTAGCATGGATACATGTATGAGCTTGAATGAGAACAAAAGAATCTCTGCGATCCATTGATTAATAGTCACGTTTGGCTGCAAGTTGGGATTATTGATCATCCCCTTGATGTACTTTGCATTGACTTCCATAGTAAGGTTCTTCACACCAAAGATAAAAATGCACACCGCACGCAACATGCAAAATAGACCATATAGTTCCAACTTTGCTTGGGAGTAGTGACTCTCTAGTTCAGTAAGTGCAATAGATCCAAATCAGCTCGGGTAGCACTTTCCATCCTCACCTACTTGTAGCAGAATAAATCTGATGGCAATGTTTGGGGTATTGACCACTAAAATGACTTTGTGCTTGCTCATGTAATCTAGGCACTTAAGTGCGGGTGAACTCAATACTGAGTCCTTGAGAATCTGCATAGCTTTGCATTGTTCTGTGCCAAATACAAAGGGCACATCCTTCTTTGTAAGATTAATAAGGGGGTGCACTATGCATGAGAAATCATGAATGAATATGCACAAAATGCAGCAAGTTCCCAAAAATCCATGCACTTATGTGTGGTTGGTAGGCTCTGGCCAGTCACAGATTTTCTGGACCTTAGATTCTTCTGGCATGTGTCTTTTGAACGTGCATTTATGCCTGACAATGGTAGCAGTAGGCACCGCTAAAATGAATTTAGACATGGATACAGTTGTGCCTACATTCTCCAAGCACTGTAGAATGTGGTTGATCACAATGCAATATTCCCATATGAAGTGATGTATGCCTGGGTTATCGGGTATGGTCTCGTAGGTACCATCCTTGCACTGATAGCATGTTTGCACAGATTTGACTGGGACATCGTCAATGAAAGGTGACATGTATTCAAGAATCTCATGTTGAAGAATGAAGGCGGTGTTGCCTTGATACACCTGAATGGCATTGGCATGGCCTTGTGGAAGTGTAGTCAAGCAATGTGGTCCCAAAGGTGTTCCAAAGGTTGTCAAATCATGTGATTCCTTGTGAAGCGTGCGCTGATCATATCCCGAGTATAAATCCATCATACTGTATACCATGTAACCTGCAAATGATTCTGCAAGGTGTTTGATGAAAGGTGGAAGTGATGCATCATGTATAGTAACCGCATTGAGTGGCTGCAGGTTGTGCACTAAGTGCAGGGACTTTCCATCCTTCTTGATAATGCAAAACCAGCACGATCAATAGGCAGCCATTGAGGGCTCATACATGCCCGATGTGATCTTTTCCTTTATTATGTGCACTACTTCTCCTTGGGTGGCTGGAGGGATAGGAATGTTGCGCTGTGACCAAGGTGTATGAGGGATCATAGGGATCTTGTATGGCGGAAAGCATGTCTTGTTTAGGTGCCCTTGCTTGGAGGCATTCCACACAAAAGTGCATTTGTGTGCATGCACGAACCATCACACTAACTTGAGTTCTTCTGGCCAGAGCCACTTGGCTGGATTGAGATCCAATTTATCCATGCGTTTGTGCATAAAGTGTGTGCCTGGACAAAACTCTGGGGGGTGAGAGGGCAGGGGGGGTAAACCAGCTAAAGGGTCAGTGGGTAATTGGTGCACTACCCTATACTCTGTGGGCATAGCAGTAGGCACGGTTCTGACTTTCTTAGCAACTGGCTTGTATACTAGCACATGGTGCATGGGGTCAAAAGCATAAGCGGAATTAAAAGCATTGATTGATGCCCTATCTAGGACAGAATGCATGGATGTAAGGTGTACATAATGTGTGGAGTACTGCATGTCAGGTATAGCAAGTGAATGAAGCATAGGTACTTGGAGCATATATTGAGAGATGCCATCTGTGCACGCAATGCACACATTAGGTGCTAAGCACGAAAAGGAGTGTTGTGTTGGTGAATTGAGAAAATATGAATTGGAATGCATTAAAGAAGGTGAGTGGAATAATAAATGTGAATGGGCACCTCCCTGTGAGTATTGCAGATCATCGACAATTAAAAATCCTCCTTGGAAACATCTACCTGCATGCTATTGGCACACTTGGATTCTTTGGGGGGAATGTGCTTAACCCAAGGTAGGGTAGGGATGCGCAACTCCTGATGTGTGTTACAAGAACATCCCATGCTGGCATGGCCCCTATTCATTTTCCTTCTTGCTCTCACCTTCTACCTATACCCTGAGGACTATGCGTGCATACACATGCAATACCTCTTCTGGTTGACTGTACTCTCACCCTACTTTTTCTGGTTATATTTCCTTTGACCATATTCTTGTCCACTTGTACCATATCTGCTCACTGGATCTCTGGCTTGCTTACCCTATGCCCCTTCCACTTTACCAGTACTCACCCTATTATATCCTGAACCCCTTACCCTACTATTGGTCTATGATGTTGTCACCCCTTACCACATCTTCAGGTGGTGACTTGGTTCCCCACTACCCTTACCATAGCTTCGGTCCGTGACTCAGTCTCCCTCTACCCTTACCATACTACCAGTCTCTGACTCAGCCTTTCATCTGCTTGCCTATTCATGTACTACTACTTACGGTCTGGTCTGTGCTCATCTTCCCCACCTATATAAACCCTAGGTACTACAGTTGTATTCTTTAACTTGAATCTACTTGGTTCTACATGGTTACTTAGTCCATAACCTCCTAAGCCTAACAAGCTCATACTTGTAAACAACCTGCTTCGCTTTGACCTTTGGTCATCGTGCCTTTAAACTCTCAGAAGCCTTCGTCATCACCCCTGATGACTTCGGCTATAGCTTCTGATGGCTGTAAGACAGCACCTGTCTATTAGCTCATCGACCCACTTGTTCCAAGCAGTTGGACTGTGACTCATGATCAGTACCTGAACTCCAGGCCTCACGAGATCATCCAAGTAAGAAAGCACCTAAGTCTAGTCGCTAACAATGTGTGTTTGGATCAGTTAACAGAATATCCTGTTTGCCATTGGGTAGATCGAATGTTTGGCACAAAGTTAGCTTAAAGAATGGGCACCCTAAGAGTACATCAAAGTTTGCATGTGCAGTTACTTGCACTTGGAAGTACATGGGTCCTGTGCCAAAGTCTAGCAGGACATTTTCAATCACACCTAATGTTGAGTCACATGTCATATTGACTGACTCCATATTGAGACTGTGATCTGATCTCAGAGGGATGCCTAGCTCCTTCCATACCTCCCTAGGCATGATGACTACTTCAGCGCCTTGGTCCAGGACACATGTAAGCATGCGCCCTCCTATGGTAGTTGCACGTATACAGTGCAAAGGTGTGAAGTGATCCATGACAATCTTGCCATCATCGCTTCATAGGCACACACCTTCATATTGCTTGAGCCATGCGTCCATGGCAGGCTGTCCTGATAGTTCTTGCACTGAGACCACACCTACCATAATGTGCTTCTTCATCATAAGCTTGCAAAAATGTTGCCTGATGTCTGGTGAAACTGCCAATAATTCTTGTACGGGGATATTCAGGTTGGAATTGAGAAGGCGCTCGACAATGCATTTGTTGGCCTCTTTGTCTTCTAATGTGAATGCATAGTGATAAGTAGTTGATTGTGCTGTAGGTGCAGATAGCGGGAGCATGGGTAACGGTGACATAGAATTATTGTTGGACACTGGAGCTGATTGTGAGGATGCAAATGCAGTGCTTTTTGGCACCAAGGTAGTTCTCTCTGTGGGATTGTTAGTGACAGGTATGTTAAGTGGTGTAATTTTTGCAACTTCCAATCCTTTGCCTTTTGAACTTGAGGCTTGGACCTCTGGTGAGGTGGTCTCGTCCTCGACCATCACCTGTTTCAAGGCAGGCTGTGGGCGCAGGCACGTTTTTGGGTGGTATCTCAATGCCATCAAAGCACACTGTCTTTCCCTTCACACTGCATTTCTGGTCATGCTTTGCGGTGACATACACTAGTGCTTCTTGCATCAGGTTCATGGTCTCATCTTCATCACTTACTTCCACATCTGGGTGTGTGATTGTGTGTACAAATGCGGAGGACCCTACCTCGACTATAGTGTCAATCTTTGAATTGATGCAGTAAAACAATCCGGCTGTTATGCTTTTGCTTGCCTTTACTTCCTGCGTAGCATGGTTGGCATAGTATCAATCAAACTTGTCTTTCATCAATCCTTGCCCAGGAATAAAGTCACTGTTGGGTAGAACAAGTTTGCACATGTCCTTGTGGACCTTACATTTCCCAGCATCTATGTACCTTTGTCTCTCCAGACAGTGCGCAAAGAAGTGTTCAATACTGCTGCAGAAAGCACAGTCATTAAAGCTAGATGTGTCGCACCTATATTCATGCTTGATGACTGTCCCTGGCATAGGCATCTGCTCGTGTGCAGAAGGTGCCACTGGACTGAGCGTCAGTATTGCATCCTGCACATTAGGCACAGAGGTAGGTGGGGGTGCATTTGCTTGCAGTACAAACTGTCCAAAGTCTAGCACACCACCCCATGTATGCTGTTGTGTAGTCATTTCATTTAATGCATTAAAGCTAATGTTTCATTCAGATTGAGTCAAATGCCCCCACGCAGCTGCACATACTGGGACTCCTCCCAGCACTCACTATCATATCACTCGCGACCCCATTTCATAATGATTTACTCGATATTATTTTTTGTATTGGATACAACAGGCAAGTTTCCATACTTTAATGCCATCATGTCCTTAGACTTATCCCTTATTCAGAAGGTTGAAGTACTTTGCCTATCCCTATCCCTGGAGGTTTTTGCTGAGAAATTTTTTGGTCATTTTTAATTGTATCACAGGGTGTACATAACTAACTACATTTTCCTAGTCGTCCACTTTAAACATAATATGTTGTCCAAGCAAAAACTTGTGACTGACAGATTCTGCCACACCTGATGCAGTATTTGTTCTTGTATTTGCTTGTGGCTAGTGCTGAGTGCCTAATGAGTTCTGGAACATCAGTCACTCGGTCCAATACACTACTTATCATTTCAAATATCACTCCCTTTTTCTCTTCCCTTCTTTCTCAATATAATAAAAACATCAAAGTGGACAAGAGCCTCTTGTGTGATATCTGCCATCTTACCATGACAAGCACCTCCACATCTGGGATCTTGCCAACTGTCAGCTTGTCTAGCGCATTTCCTATACATTGGCTTCAGCCACATATCAACAAACTCTTGAGGAATGATCTTCTAGGTAATGTCCTTTGGGAAGAATCTGATCTCCCCTCCACCACTTCTTCTCTCATGGATTTCATTATTCCAAAATCGAGTATCTGTAGATCAGTGATTGAAGAAATTACTTATGTGACTGGAGTGCTGATATTGGCTGATCACAAGTGGCAACTCGATAAAAATTGGAATAAGCAGAAACAGAAACAGACGCATGCACCAGACAATACTGATTCAGATGCGGAGGAGTTGGAGGTGGATTGTGATGGTTCCTCCATATCAGCTGTGTCTGACACCAGTAAAGGTTCCTCTGTGTCAACCATGCCTTACACCAGTGAAGGTTCCTCTGCATCAGCCACGGCTGACACCAGTGATCAGAGCTGGGGCTCCCAGGGATATAACCCTGATAATCCAAACAGAAAGCTGACCCCAAAGCGGACACCAGAGCAAAAATGGGCGCATCTCTTCAATACCATTTTGTTGGCCATGTGCATGGCATATATGGCTATGTTCCCTAATTGCTCACCCACCTACCCTTTCGAGCCTGCAGATCACAAACGCCCACATCAGCAATGGTCACCACAGTTTTGCAATGTTCCCATTCCAGATGTAACCAATATCCAGAAACCTGATATAGTCCTTCTCAATCGCGACGTTCAACCAAAAGGCTGGGGACACATCCTTACATGTGTTGAGATCACTGAATCTGATCTTGGTGCAGACCATGGCATACCGTTGTTCAACGGTGTGATCAC
Source organism: Suillus cothurnatus (assembly GCA_016758765.1). Taxonomy (NCBI): domain Eukaryota; kingdom Fungi; phylum Basidiomycota; class Agaricomycetes; order Boletales; family Suillaceae; genus Suillus; species Suillus cothurnatus. The sequence continues at coordinate 310,588 of JABBWL010000049.1, read as the reverse complement.
TAAAGGCTATCTCATGATGCATGAACAACCCTGGCATTGATTCATCATCCTATTCAGCCTGGCAACAAACCATCTTCATGCCCATTACATGGATTGCTCAGGCCTCATTATCACATGTCCCATCCTAATCACCGCAAACCTGACATGTCTTGTCGACATGTTAAACACCATGTCACTGGGAAACAGCAAGGTCTATGGCATGGATCCCACCATGTACATGTGCAATGAGTCTTGCAATGATACACAATGCAAAGTGGGGGACCAGGCGATTGGCTGGATAGAGGACAAGCAGAGGCGGAAATTATTGATCATCTCCATTTTGTGGAGAAGCCAGGGTCTTTTCTCTCGTGGAACTATTTGCTATTGTGTTTGGGATAAGGATGGAGTTGAATACACACTGAAGGATTGCTGGGTGGACAAGGCAAAGAAAGATCACGAAGAAAAGGTTCTTGAGATCATCCGGGGCATTCCTAATGTAGTTACCCTCATTGCTGCTTGGGATGTCAAGTACGAGGGAGAGTCCGACTCCACATTGCACCTCTGTAATTGTCACAGCAAATTCAGTCCTGGCTTTCGCTGTAAATATCACCGACACATGCTTTTGACCCCTTGTGGAGAGCTGCTGTCAACATTTTCGAGCAAACAAGAACTCATAAGTGCTTTTCGAGACTTCGTAGTTGGTGGGTTCCTTCCTCTAATGTTTGAATTTGAAGATTGATACTTACAATTATTTTTAGCACTGAAAGCGATGTTTGAGAAGAAAGTCCTTCACAGGGACCTTAGTCCCAACAACTTAATTATCCATGAAGGACGCAGCTTCTTCATTGATTTTGACCATGCCCAAATTATCGTGCAATGCAATGATGGTGATCGGGCATGGGGTACCATGAGTTCAAGTTCGAAATTCAACTTAGTAGAGGTTGCTGATCCCAATGTTTGAAGGGCACCTTGCCATACATGTCTATCTGTTTTCTCTGTTATCTCCACTCTAATCTGACAGAGAAGGATATGGTCATGAAGGGACAGACTGCCAGCGATGATCTTGAGTCTCTCTTCTACATCTTTGTCAAATTTGTGACTACATATGATGGGCCACATGGCAAGATTATATACCCAAAGACAGAACAATGGGCTGGTCTATTAGAGGACTTAGGCACCAGGGCTGTTACCTACAAGTCAGGGCTGTTGCTTGTTGTAAAGCATAATGAGTTGATGGATCATACAACAGCTTATTTTGGCAACCTCAAGTATCTCGTTCAAAAGTGGCGCCTCAAGTTTCTCCAGACATCTGAAGAAAGTAGCAAGAGTAGCATTAATCATGAGGAAATCATGAAGATTCTGGTGAAATGGATATCATATGAGGCTGCCAATGAGCCCCCTTTGGTTGCTCATGCCTCGTCATTGAGTCCAGATAGTATCTTAACTCCCCCGGTTCCTTGTCGCTTGAACTGGAAGAGTGTCCCGGTGAGGAGACTTTAATTTCGATAATACATCTTTTACACTTTCAATATACTATTTACTGAGTAGATTTGACCAACTGATGTAGAAAAAGGTTCCTTGGCACGTGCAGATAGCGAGAACGTCATGATTCAAAAAAAGCACATAAAAACTGCAATTGTACAGCAACCTCACTTGATACAAGTATTTACTGAGTCAGATAAAGTAAATCTGTGGGTTTCATTGGCAGACGTCATTCACAGAATGATAAACATCCTAACTGAATGGTCAGTAAACCTTAGATCCAAAAGATGCAGTTATGAACCAAGCACAGTACTTCAAAGTCCTTGTGAATGTCAAGAAGTGCCCAAATACCACTTGCATTGACTTTGTACCAAGCGTCATTATACCAATTATGAGGGAGCCATGCAATTGCAATAGAATTTTGGGAGGTGCATCTCACCTCCAGGTAGTGGGGGAGTGAAGTATCACCAACTGGAATTGACATGTTTTCTTCATACATTGCAGGCGCGTACGACTCAACCACATGAAGTAGATCAGTGATTGCTGGGCTGATCCACGGGAGAGCCACACACCTCATGATGACATGCACAAATTCTGCTTTGTACATGGTCATAGACATATTTTCATCTAAGTTTCTACCCTATACAAGCTCCTAATAATAGTCCACTATACTGTCCTGAATTTTCCTAATCAAAGGAGAATTTTATTCAATAATTTCTGAGCCTACAAACATTACTTTACAACTTATCTCTTCACAATAATACTTATCTTGTTCAGAAAACAGCTTCAAAACCCCTTAATTTTCATTAGTCAGCAATTTCCCACACCTTTCATAATTTTTTTTACACATTTTCATATCTTTTGAGATACTTTTACAGTAACATCCCAACATCTAAAACATTAGCAATTCTACATCTGGACATAGTTATGTCTATGTGGGGAATTTTGCTTTGAAGAATTGTAAATAAACACAACATCATTTGAGTAATGTGTTATCTGTAAATATGAACAAACTCAGAATTAAGGTATTCAACAAAAGAGCACTAAGAATGTCTGTTTTAGGGCTAGTGGCTAGAGCACAGCAACTAGGCAGTGCAAAGTCTTGGCACACAGCCATAAGTACATCACCTCTCCCTCATTGTATCCATTGCCTTCTCCGGTTTGGTCCTTTGTGTTTATGCACCCCCATTGCAGAGGGCAGGGATTCCAACAGGATCTCATGAATTGACATTATATACATGAAACCTAGAGTGGGTTTCCTGCCCCAAAAAGGGTGGTAATAACACAAAACCTTTCATTATGATGGTGACAACTTTCATAATCGCCTTGTACGACCTGTAGTCACCCACATCATCAAGACTGGATGTAAAACAAGAGTGGGTCCGCAAGCACTGTCAGTTTTCTTCTGAGCTTTCTCTAGTCTTCAGACAACTGATATCTGCACCGTCAGCTAACCTTATGACCTCTTCTTTTTCTGACTGGTCCCATCAGCACCAGCGGTGGTGACCCTAGAATTGTTGTCCCAGTTGCACATAGTTCTCTTGAAAGATAATAGGGAGGAAGATGATGAGGTGCTGGCTGCAGTTGAAACATGGGAAGTAGTGCCTCCAAGGGTAGGGAGGGCCCATGCCTTGACATAAAGATTTTTCGCCAGACAGTCCACTGTGCATTTGCCCATGAGATACACAATTGCATCATACCCTCCATAAGCGCCACCTGTCTTAATGAGGCGGATCACCTCCTCATGCTTTTCAGCAATCTTGGAGGATGTGAGTGCCTGGATGTTAATCCCCCACTTGGAAGAGGATAAGGTGTGGGTAGTGCAAGCTTTAGCCAGACCCAACCTGCACAGAGTGAGCATGGTGATGCCTGGAAGCAGGACAACAACAATGACAACCTGGTAGCTGATGATAATGTTGATGAGGACGAGCAACCCAATAACATGCCTTTCAATGTGTCCAGATTTCCTCAACAGCTGGCAGCTGGAGATGGGCATGCTCAGGAGGACACTTGTACTGCCCTGTACCAGCAGCAGGCAGAGTCCAGTCAGGATTATGTGACAAATTTCAATATTACCACTCCTTGCACAGTCACTCTAACACAACTGCGTACGATGTACTGCAATAAGGACTCCTTGGGTGCAATGGGAATGTTATCTGGATGCCACAGGCTCATTATTGACAATGTCCATACCATTCTGAGAGATGGCCCCAATGTAGTTCAACACATTGGTCCTCATTATATAGACCATACACTCTACATTGGAAATCACAAAGGACTAGACGCAGCAATACCTAAAATTTGAGCCAATCATAACTGGCAGGTCATCCTAGACCTCAACAACATGCACCAATTGTGGCCTGATAGCAATGTTGCTGCCTTCCTTTCAACCCCATTGGTCACATGGTGTATATTGGAATGCACCTACAGGAGCAACTATGGCTAGCTGTAGTTCCTACAACATTTTTCAAACCAAATCACCCTGATAATGCCAGAGCAGCATACCCAGCACTGCCCTGACTCAGCATCATGCATTGATGATCATTATGTTCATCACCCATGCATTTGCTGAGATGCTCCCCCAAGACATACACTGCCGAGTTCGCTATCTGGTCCCTCTCACTCATGCCGCTGTCAAGGAATTGACAGATATTCTGTGAGTTTTGTTTTACCCTTGCATCAATCCCATACTTATGTAGCCGGGTTATTTGTAAGGGGGAGGGTTGATGAAAATCACCAGCATATCATTCTGTGACAGGAAGACTTCAAGCAACTCAGTCATATCTTGAACACTGGCTGGGATGACTGGGTAGCACAGGCACCTCCATCATGGAAGGAGGATAATTTTCTCACCAACAATGCGCCTGTGGGTGTCACTATCTGATATGGACAGAACCAGCCCCTCCTTGTCCATGGAGCCCTTGATGATGAGCACAGAAATTGGGACAATGATCGCAATTACACTCATATTTGGCAGTTTACCTTCTCTTTGGCAACTCATATAAGGTATGTATGTGTTCTTCTGCTTCTTTGGCGCCATATTGACTGGTGTCTGATAGCTATCTTGATGTCAGGGAATGGTGTGAAGTTCCAAATTTTCAAAATGAAGGGGCTATCATTTATGATAAATCCAGCGATGATCCCATATGGACTGAGGTTAATGTGGAGGACCTTCCTTTACTCGATGGGGATGGGTTTGAGATCAATGTTTATAACAAGCAGGGATTCAGGGTCCCTCGGTGTGCTCTAGTGCAATTTTCTACCTGCGGGGCACTGCTTAATCTTCATTCTGTTCATGAGCTCTTTGCTCTGATGATGATGCTCATGGAAATACTCACAATAAGGCTCACTTTGATGTATACCCCCTTGCATGCACCTGTTAAGGTTGTACTCAAAAGATATCGGATCTGAAGGGCTTTGGCCTCAGCTCATATGCTGTGCCCCTTTCCCGAGTATAGCCCCTTATTTCAGAATACTATACTTTGTCATATCCGAAGATCTGGATGGCTATGGTAGCGTATCCGAAGGTCCAGACGATTATTGTATGATATCCAGATGTAGAGACAAGTATTGTATTCCTATCCGAAGATAAGAAATAGTATCATATACTTATCCAAAGGTAAGGGCTAGTATCGTATTCCTACCCAAAGATAAGGAATAGTATCATATACTTATCCAGATGGCATCCGGATATTGGACGGAAGTATAAAGGCTAGTCTAGACAAGTCTAAGACTAGAAACTAACAGGGTATTGACTATCCGAAGATAGAGGCAGATGCATTTAGACTATCGGATATAATCCGTAAGTCTCAGAGGGTGACAAGAGTTGATAAGACTCAAGTCCAGATAACAGAATGAGGACAATCTAAGATGATATTTGAACTGGGGTGCTATAGGACATATACAAGAGTTTATATACAATAGAACTAAGTGAAAGGCTATGCACAAAGTATCGCAATGTATAAGCAACGCTTATTAGAAGTCAAACATGAGCCAGAAGTTAATCACAAGTGAACGGATCAATAAACATAGCCGGAAGTAAGCATAACCGATATACTGGAAGGGAAGATATACTAAATGGAGGAAATAAGCAGTGTTTAATGTTATATGAACAGGATATGAATGAAGAAGCTTATCGTGACGGATCCGGTACAGATCTGACATCCGGAACTTTGGATGAGAAGCACGAATGGATGGGATATGACAGTATCCCCCCTTTAGGGCCGATCCCTAGAAGGCCAAGAATCGTAGATCCAGTCTGGACAAGGAATGCGAGAATTGATGGAGAAGAATGATGGTAGTAGTGCTGAGTTCGAATTTCCACAGATATACCAATGTCAAAGCATCGCAGATGATTCCTACCCCCCACTTATTAACACACACTAGCTTAACTTGAAAAATGTCTGGCAACAACTCTGGAGCTCAGAAATCCACTAAGGCTAGACTTGAGGAGCTTAGGCAACAAGTATTGGACACGGAAGAAGCAGCCCGGATGGAGGAGGAGGCTTTGAAGGCTCAAGAGGCAGAGCGGAAGTGCTTAGTGGATCTGGAGAAAGTGAGGCAAGCGGAGCTCCAGATCCAGCAAGCAGAAGAGAAAAGATGTCAGGAAATAGTTAAGGAAATGGTGCGTTTCAGATCCGTTTGCTAGTCTTTTCACTAACATTTTGGATAGACTCAGAAGATGTCTTCTAAGGAGGACGGATCTTGCGCATGCTGCTCCAGAAGGGCGCGGATCTGTCAATGGATGGATGCAGCAGCTAATCCTTTAGTGAGTTGTCCGGAAGTTTCGGATCCGTGTTTTTGACGTTTGGATAGATCAAGTCTTATGACACTTGCCGGAAGGATAAGGCCACTTGTCCTGGATGGCCCGGAACTGTCAAGGCTTCCAAGGGCAAGAAAAGACAGCGCGCTGCTGGATCCCCTTCTCCCAGGGGCAAGGGTAAGAAGCATCAGCAGAGTCCCACTCCGGAAGCTCTGGATTACATGGAGTATGATGACCAGGCTTGGGTTGCTGCTGCTAACAACATAGTAGTGGAGCTGGCTAGGACCAATGCTCTCCTGGAGAAGAGTATTGAAGTGGCCGAGGGAAGTAGGGCTGCCATGGAGCGGATGTGCTCCAGATTGGAGTTGTTCCTCCAGCAACAGAGGGAATTCCAAGCCCTCTTGTTCAAGGAGCTTAGGCTTGACCCCCAGATCGCTTTGGATAAGGCTCAGATGGGTCCGGATGAGGAAAAGGAAGGTGATGAGGAAATGGAAATGCGTCTGGAAGTGAGGAGGGCGGATCCGGAGCAGATGAGGAGTCTATGGAAATGTAGATATTTTCGGATCCATTTTCTTAACTTCCGCTACTTGTACTTGTAGTTTCCGTTATGTACAATTTGTATACTTCAGTTTTGAATAGGACCAGGCTTGTCCGGATATGCTGAGTGATAATACAATACTAGTTCGGACGCGTTTCCAAGTTCTGTAGCTAGTAACCATGAAGTCTCTTCGTCCGTTCCTTCATATCCGGACCATCAGATGAGGTATAAGAGTTGACATTGTCTTCTTCATTGGTCTAGCTTAGAGTCTAGGATTTCAGATATCTCATACTCTGGTTCTCCATTAACTTCTACTGGAGGAGGAGGGGGTTGGATATGATTAGGGATGGTGTTCAGTGTTGCAGGTTCTAATTGAGACACATGGAAAACAGGATGGACGGAACGCATAGAATCTGGAAGTTGGACAGTAATGGAATGTGATCCCGGATGAGCTATAATCTCAAATGGACCTAAGTTCTTTTCCGATAGTTTCTTGGACGGATGAGTGGAACGGAAGTATTTAGCTTTCACGAATACTTGTTCTCCAACTTTGAAGTCCAGAGCGGGTATCCGATGCATGTCTGCAGGTCCTTGATATCTTTTCTGCACAAGAGACATTTCTTCTCGGAGGAATAGGTGTAGTTTGTTAAGGTCTATAGCATAGTCACAGGCGAGGGTGGATGAGAGGTCATGTTCTGGATGGATGGATATGTTTGGATGGTAGCCCTTATTGGCGAAGAATGGTGACCCTCCAGTGGTAGCACTCGGAGCATTATTATAAGCAAATTCTGCCAATGGAAGGAGTTCCGACCAGTTATTCTGCTGATAATTGCAGTAGATGCAGAGGTATTGTTCTAGGGTTTTGGTTGGCTCGTTCCATTTGTCCATCTCCTTCTGGATGGTATCCAGATGTGAAGTGGAGGATCATATTGAGTGCCTTTCCTAGAGAACGGAAGAAATGGGATATGAATTCCATACCTCTGTCCGAAGTAACATGAGAAGGGATTCTGTGCTTAGAGAATACATGAAGCAGGAATAGTCTAGCAAGATCTGGAGAGGTAATGGTATCATGGGTTGGGATGAATATAGCTTGCTTGGATAAACGATCAATGATAATGAGGATGGCTGTATAGCCAGATGAGTCCAGAAGTTGTTCAATGAAATCCATGGATATGGAATTCCAAGGTCTTTCTGGTATGGGGAGTTGTTCAGTAATCCGAATGGCTTATGTCTCGGAACCTTGGCTCAGGCGCAGGTGGTACAGGATTTGATGTAGTCCTTAACATAGGTACGTATACTGGGCCAGGTATATTCGCATCAGATCAGCTCTAGGGTACGGTTCTGACCAAAGTGTCCTGATAACAGATGGTCATGGGTATTCCGAAGGACACGAAGCCTAAGGTCATTGGATTCTGGAACGTATATGCAATTATCACAACAGAGGAAACCACTATCATCCACAGGCCATCTATCGTCCGGAGGATCGGACATGCACACAGATCCAATAGAGTCATTAGGGAGTGCGGATAGGATATCCTTATGAAGCTGTTCAACATCCATAAGCACAGCTGTGTGAAGCACTGGAAATGCTAAGGTTGATGCTCATAGGGACGAAGCTAACTGTTTGGATGTGAATACAGGACGGAAATTATGAGGGTTGACTTGAGCATAGTCCTTATCCCCCTCTTTGGGATAGATGTCCCAGCATCTAGTAAGGGAATCTGGTTAGCTCCAAGTTTTCTGGGACAGAAATGGATGATCATATTGAATTGGTGGAGGATTTCCGACCAACGAGCCTGATGGCGAGAGAGGAGTTTGGTAGTCACAAAATACTCAAGGTTCTTATGGTCTGTGACAATGTCAACAGGCTTGGACAAGCCTTCTAGATAGTGTCACCAGGTCTGAAAAGCCTTGTGAATAGCTAAGAGTTCCTTATCATGGGTATCATAATTGAGTTCTGGAGGGGTAAGGGTTCTGGAATAGAACGCTACTGGATGGATTTCAGAATCCGGACATACTATGGACAGTATGTCAGCGATAGCATAGTCCGAAGCATCCATTTCCACAATCAAAGGAACATTCAGCATCCAATGTGTTAGTATTGGAGCCATAGTGAAAGCTTTCTTGAGCATTTCAAAAGATTTCCAGCACTCATCCGAAAAATTCCAAGGTGCATCCTTGCGGGTAAGCCATGTAAGTGGAACTACGATATCCAAGGAGTTATAGATGAATCAACAATAGAAATTTGTGAATCCAAGGAAGGATTGGATATCCTTAACCTTCCGAGGTTCCAGCCAGTCTACGATAGCTTGTACTTTCTCGTTAGACATAGTAAGGCTGTCCGGAGATAAGAGATAACCAAGGTACAGTAGGCAACAAAACTGTTGCAATGTTTGCATGAATTTAATTATTCTGGCTATATCATTGTGGGAATTTCTGCTATAAAAATGTGGATAAGAGCGATATTGTAGCTCTACATCCAGGCTACAATAGTCATACTATAATGAAGGTGTGAAACAACTTCCATAAAAAGATATGAGCAATTTATGACAGGGTATGCATTGCAACAGTTTTGTTGCTGATATTCTTAAATAGAAAAATCCTATCAGTAGACATCAGTTGTGATATTTATTATGTCTTATCATGTCATGTGACATGTAAAAGGGTCAACATAACATAAACAAAGCCAAATGTTGAACTTTTTTGACATTCATCATCATAAAAATCCTCTCTGCTGATAAAATCAACCAAATCCTTTTTCACCTTGATTTTAATCAATATACAAGGGAGGTCTCACATGATACTGGTGTATACCATAGTAACACTAGCAGAGTTCACTTTAAACTTCATTTTGACCTTCAAAAGTCCTCTGGTAGTTGTCCTTCTACTGTTTCCTCCTGTGGTGTTTAATATACTATTTGGCTAATCAGTACAGGCAAGGCTGAAAATACCACTGAAGTCACAAGAGCACTTCTGGACATCAAGAACAAGTCTATGTCCTCTCAGACAACACACAACTACTCAAGGAAATTTAGTACTTGTGACTTCAGTGGTATTTTCAGCCTTGCCTGTACTGATTAGCCAAATAGTATATTAAACACCACAGGAGGAAACAGTAGAAGGACAACTACCAGAGGACTTTTGAAGGTCAAAATGAAGTTTAAAGTGAACTCTGCTAGTGTTACTATGGTATACACCAGTATCATGTGAGACCTCCCTTGTATATTGATTAAAATCAAGGTGAAAAAGGATTTGGTTGATTTTATCAGCAGAGAGGATTTTTATGATGATGAATGTCAAAAAAGTTCAACATTTGGCTTTGTTTATGTTATGTTGACCCTTTTACATGTCACATGACATGATAAGACATAATAAATATCACAACTGATGTCTACTGATAGGATTTTTCTATTTAAGAATATCAGCAACAAAACTGTTGCAATGCATACCCTGTCATAAATTGCTCATATCTTTTTATGGAAGTTGTTTCACACCTTCATTATAGTATGACTATTGTAGCCTGGATGTAGAGCTACAATATCGCTCTTATCCACATTTTTATAGCAGAAATTCCCACAATGATATAGCCAGAATAATTAAATTCATGCAAACATTGCAACAGTTTTGTTGCTTACTGTACTCCATGGACGTGGAATGAAATTCGCATTTTTTGGGTTTGGCATAGAGCTGATGCTTGTGGAGGCATCAAAGTACTTCTCAGACGTGATTCTTATGGGATGCAAGGTCTTGGGAATATATAAGGATGTCATCCAGATAGACGATAACACATATGTCTAGCATGTTGGCGAAGATGCTATTGACAAACTGCTGGAATGCGGCCGGTGCATTGGTGAGACCTTCAGGCATAACCAACCATTCATAGGAACCATAGCATGTTCGGAAGGCAGTCTTCCACTCATCTCCGGATGCAATCCAGATGAGATGATAAGCGGAACGGAGGTCAATCTACGTATAGATTTTGGCGCAGCTAGGGGATTCTAATAGGTCGGATATGAGAGGTAACGGATATCGGTCTTTCTTGGTTATCTGGTTGAGGCCACGGAAGTCCACACAATGGCATAAGGAACCATCCTTTTTCTTGACAAAGAGAACAGGTGCTCCGTGAGGAGAGGAAGAGGAACGGAGGAGTCCGGTAGCAATATTTTCATCAAGAAACTTTCTAAGAGCTTCAAGCTCTACTGGGGATAACTGTCATATCCTGGATTCCAGACCTATCCTATAGTTGGATATATGGACTAATCCTTAGATTAGACCTCTAGACTTCATTCATGACCATATCCAGTCTCATCCACTATCGTGCGTGTCCAACTACCGCTCATCCATCCAATCCGATATGCCTATCCGCTCCGGATCCAATATGCTAAGCTTTCCTATCCATTACCTGTCCATATAAGATTAACAGCCTATTCCTTTATCCAATATGCCTATCTGCTCCGGATCCGATATGATAAGCTTTCTATTCATTACCTGTCCATATAACGTTAACACAGCCTATTCCTTTATTCGGTATTCTCTACCTTTCGGATAACCGGTTCTATACTTACCCGATATCTTCGCTACTTGTCTATTACCGGTACTCGGTTGTTTACCTATCCGATATGCTTACTGATCCATTATCCTTTGACTGTGCTAATGTACATAGCCTCGGACACTGCCTCTGACTATTCTGTTAGCTACCTACAGTATATAAACTCTTGTACTTCTCGATAGATCCTCAGTTCGAATATTACAGTCTTGCAGCATTCTTGTCCTCGCACATTAGTGTTGTAAGGACCCCTTCTCTATCCTTTGGGCCTAGGGATTGATTCCCTAGGCCAGAGCTCCACTCTTCCATGTTTCCAGACTTCATCCATTTCCAGATTCTATCTTAAGCCTAAAGGATTGTATCCTTAGGTTAAAGTCTTGTCTTCCAATACTTACACTCTTTCCGATCCTTATCCAACTCCGTCTCTACCTAAGGGTAGTCTATATCCGTCCACGTCTGCTCCGGAACCCCTATCCGGAACTCCGGACCACTCTTCCTGCCTTGGACTGTGTCCATTGCAGTATCTCCACCCTATGTCTTCACTAAGGATTGATACGCGCAGTTATTCCACTTCCTATCAAGTGGACGGAACTCCGTCCGAGTTTCCGATACTTGTCCGGAAGTTCCTGCGCTCATCTGGAAGTCCTTTGGACGCTCCACCAGAGTTGTCTGCCTCTGGAGTCCTCTAGACTTCATTAGGACCTTATTGGACTTTATTCAAAATTAAGGGCACCGTACTCAGGTGAGGGGCACAGCATACGAGCTGAGGCCAAAGCCCTTCTGAGTCAGTCATACTCACCCCTCCGAGAGATTGTATGCACCCACATGCCACGGTCCTTAACAATAACAGATAAATAGTTCCAAGGGGTGGGGCGGATCCTTCCTCCAAATTGATCTTGAGATCGTATGGACGATGAGGAGGAAGTTGACTAGCCTTTCCCTTATCGAAGACATCTGCAAACTCATGATAATCTGAAGGCATTCCGGATAGGTCCGGACCTTTGGATGAGGGCTTAGTGGAGCGGAGATCTACTCCAGACGGACAAAGGTAAATGCTGAACTGGGTGGATCCTTCTAATTTACAGGCCCTGCAGAAGGCTACTGCATTGATTAGCGATATATTAGGAACCAGATTATCAGCGGATGGTTCTGGCAAAGTCAGAGGGTGAGGTTCCACTGTAGGAATGGGATCCAGAAGTGGAGGTGACATCGGGGGGGTTGATGGCATTCTATGAGGTGTCATCCAGAAGTCAATGCTGCCTGTAACCCAATCAATCAATGGATTGTGTAGGGAAAGCCAGCTATATCCAAGAACAATAAGACAAGATGAATCCAAAGGAGTAACGTAAAACATTTTGGAGGTAACTTTGCCGGAAGAGAAATGGATGGAGAGATCTATAGCTTCGGAGATGGTAGCATTACAAGTACCATCAAACAAGCAGAGCAGAATAGGAGGAATCAGATATGTACAGAGTTTTTGTTTTCGGATGAGACTAGTTTCTATAAAACAATGAGAGGAACCACAATCTACAAGAGCTGGAAATTCAGAGATCCTAGGATAGTCCGGAAGTGAAATATATGGACAAAGTGAAGTCGGATTTGAAAGCGCAACAGCGTTGAGTCTTAACTCCTTAGCATGGGTCAAGTCAACATGACCCTCATCCCATGCAGAGTCAGGAGGGTCGCAGACTATTTTGTTGCTTCGGATGAAGCCTCCTGTTTAGTTTCAGGAGTGACTGTGGCTGCACGTCCTTTAGCAGCATGAGAGGTCAACTTAGTGCAGTCCGAAGCAGTGTGCCCAGGTCTGCCACAGAATAGGCAGAGTTTCTTATCTAAACGTCTTTGACGTTCCTCAGCTGTAAGCTTTCTGTCCTTACCCAGCTTTGTATCAAGATCTGGGGCTTTAGGAGTGGACAAGGTAGATGCAGATGCGGGTTTAGCGGATTCGTTCTGTCCAGATCTGTGATTTCCGGATCTGGACGGATGGGAACTAGCGCGGTCGGATGTGGAGGGTTTCGAAGGATTGGATGATGAGGACTTGGTTTCCCTAGAAATCTCACCCTTACGTTCCCAGTAACGGGCATCGATAGTCTGGACAAGGGTTTTGAATTCCAAGAGGGTAGCGGGTTTACCCATGCGACTGATTTCGTCCTTAATACAAGCTGGAAGTCCGTTATAGAATTGGCGATGTAAGGCTCCGTCACCCCATCCGTGGACTTGTGAAGCAAGCCTTTGGAATTCTACAATGTACTTATTGATGTGTTGTCCTTTGCGCATATTGAGTTGCTCGAGTTGCATCTCAGCATCTCTGGATGGGTCATGGGGTCCGAAATTAGTTTGAAGTTCTAACATGAACTCGGAGTAGTCGTCCATCCAATCCGGACAAGAACTTAACCCGTCCGCAAGGAGGTCAGGTTCAAACCATTTGAGGGCCATGCCCTTAAGATAGGACTGGGTGAAGTTAACTTTGGCCCAGTCTGAACGAAAAGTCTTGGGTTTACTTTGGAAATTAAGCTCACATTGAACAAAGAACGCACGTAACTTCCTAGGCTCGGATCCATCAAAGGTATCCGGCTCGTGAACTTTGACTTTGGAGTCATTCGAAAAGGAAGTGCGTCGGTTATTACGCACAAGGTTATTGATGGCTTCGGATAGCCGCATGAAAATGCAGTCCTGAGCATTAAGGCCATTGTCTTCATCGTGGTCTGGTTCATCATCCAGATCTCCACCTTCATCATCAGGTGGGTTTCCGCCTGGAGTATCATCATCTTCATTGTCAGGGTCTTCATCATCCAGGCCTAATCTGGATGGAGTACACGTAGGGGTTTCTGGGTGCCTAAGGTTCATCAACTCAGATATACTCTGAGCTGGTCCAGAAATGCTAGCGCGACGTTGAGAGAAACTGGTGAAGGTATTGACTATGGGTGTAGGGTCTCATCGCGTGGACACAAGTCCAGCATTACAGAGGGAGTTCTGTGCAGTTCTAGTAGGTGCCATGGAGAGTGTTTGTAAGTATACTCGGAAAGGTGTGAGTTCGAATATACTGTTAAGGTCGTACTCAAAAGATATTGGATCCGAAGGGCTTTGGCCTCAGCTCATATGCTGTGCCCCTTTCCCGAGTATAGCCCTGTATTTCAGAACACTATACTTATCATATCTGAAGATCCGGATGGCTATTGTAGCATATCCAAAGGTCCAGATGACTATCATATGATATCTGGATGTAGAGACAAGTATCATATTCCTATCCGAAGATAAGGAATAGTATCATATACTTATCCAGATGGCGTCCAGATATCAGATGGAAGTATAAGGGCTAGTCTAGACAAGTCTAAGACTAGAAACTAACAGAGTATTGACTATCCGAAGATAGAGGTGGATGCATTTAGACTATCGGATATAATCCTTAAGTCTCGGAGGGTGACAAGAGTTGATAAGACTCGAGTCCAGATAACAGAATGAGGACAATCTAAGATGATATTTGAACTGGGGTGCTATAGGACATATACAAGAGTTTATATACAATAGAACTAAGCAAAAGGCTATGCACAAAGTATCACAATGTATAAGCAATGCTTATTAGAAGTCAAACATGAGCTGGAAGTTAATCACAAGTGAATGGATCAGTAAAACATAGCCGGAAGAAAGCATAACCGATATACCAGAAAGAAGGATATACTAAATGGAGGAAATAAGCAGTGTTTAACATTATATGAACAGGATATGAATGAAGAAGCTTATCATGATGGATCCGGTATGGATCTGTGGATCGGATCTGATTGGATCTGACATCCGGAACTTCAGATGAGAAGCGCAAATGGATGGGATATGATAGCACCAAGACACTTGGCAACATTCAGTCTTGCAGCCTAATATCAAATTTCCTCCCACATCTTACTCAAATCGATGGCACTCTTTGCCCACCCCTTATAGGCAATAACAACAATCGTGTTAAGAGTGATGCTATCCTAGGTGATCCTATCCACAGTGCCTCTGTTCTTCATGGAATCAGTTGCCAGATTTATAATGAATTGTCTCATCACATCTGGGATGAAGCAAAGTTTCAGCCTGTCCAACTTGGCATGATTTCTGCTGCTCTTTTGGGAACAATGGCCAAAGACACTGCCAGACGCTGCTGGACTCAATGCCTCCAGCAATGGAACCATAGCCTCCCCCATGAATGATTCAATAACAAGGTGTCTGGTGAAAATATGTACATGCTGGATGTGTATTGGATGAATGAAGAATTTCGAAATGGAAGGTTAGACTCCCGCCCCTTTACATGATATTCTGGCTCATTTATATTTTGACTGATTAACTAGCGATATATATGACCATGTCATAAGGCCGCTACTCAAAACTTGGAGCCATCCCACTGTTCTGTCTCCCATCAAAGACACAATTGTGGTCTTTCAGCCAGATGTAAGCCATTAGTTCATTTGTCTCAGCGCATCCCTTCACTATTTGCATGTGCCACTTTCCCCTTGACCACTCTGTTGGAAACTATTTGGGAAATGTACAGCAACACTCTAGTTGGTGGGGCAGTGATCAATCCTTGCATCATCGAGTTCACATCAATGGTCAAGCAGGCACTCAATTTCAGCCACACTGGCAATGTGCGTGTTTTGTGCTGGAGACTAATGGATAGAGCTTGGATTTCACTAGGTATCATTCATGATGGAATACCCTCCATATCAGATGCTTTTGTAGCCTATGGAAGTCTCAACATGGGAAAGCTGGTCATCTGACAGGAACTATGGCCAGTGGATCAGGACATGTGGTGCCCTCTCACATCATCTCGCAGGACCCAGGAACTGACGTACAGCAAAGAACATTATGAGGTAAGTATTTTCTTCCTACCTGTTCCTAAAATGCGCCAATCTATATCAGTGCAAAAGTGGCTAACAGACCTTTTTGTGTAGGTGTACGAGGCCTGATTTACCATCAGACATACCATCAACTTCTTGCCAGTGAACATATTTCCCCATATCAATAATCATGCAATGAGGATTGCCTGTTATGCAGCCAAAATAGTGTTTAAGGTTTATTTCAATGATGTCAAACATCTGGTCTATGCTAAAGTTTTGCATGAGATTGAGCCAGCCCTCAAAGGTGATGACAGACATGCACATTGTGTTGCTAAAGACAGACAGACAACACTGGGCTGATGGCTGGACAAAGACTACCCTGTTTCCTATTCCGGCCCCCTCACATATCTTCTAAGGGCCGTTGTCGACACAAATGATGGGAATACTGTGCTTCAGCTTACATCATCTCATCTAGGTAACAAACCAATCTCTTTCTTTGTCGACAATGTTATTAAGCAAAGCACTAATAATCTCCCTCGGCGTCAACCTCCCTTCATCGCTGGAGGCAACTTTCTTGCTGTGATGCGCATTGCTATTGAGGAAATGAAGCGGTGTGTGGGTTGGGACTCTATTCAGGGCAAGGATGTTGATTCCTTTATCTCAGAGGCCATTTCTCACATATGTGAGTCACTCAAGATAAATCACATTCCATGGATGGCCAATCCCACGCTTGACAGGGGTAATCATTCCTCCACCATCGTTCATAATGTGTGGCTCAATCTTGGAGCTACCGGTGCCCCCAAACCTGCCCTGTCCGTATCTTTTATCACGAGGCGAGAGTCCATCCAGGTGGCTGCCTTGAACAGCTCAGCGCAAGTGCAGCTCAGCGACTCCCATGGAGATTGGTCTGCTAGTGAGGTCCGCCTCAATGATTTCACCTCAGTGCTGCACAAAGTCGTTTGCCAATTGAATGGAACACTGATTTGGCTTCTCTATTGTGTTCTTCTCAACATACCACTGACATTTACAACTACATACAAACTATCTTCAACCCCTCAAATCCCCTTACAGGAATGAAGGGAATGAATGCTGAAAACTTGAAGGAGAAAGGTTCAAGAGAGCAGCTCACCATCCAGCATGCAAAATATCCATGTTATAGATAAAATTCCTAGGTACTAGTATGGGTTGTAAGCATCAATTTGGAACAGATGCAGCAGTGAGGAAGGAGCACTGGCAAAGTCAGTCAAGACAAGACTGTCTTATTTGAATGTATTGAAATGCAGGGACCTTGTGTATATTATAACAATCAGAAGCAAGTTGACATGCAATGCTTAAGTGCATAGCCTCCAATCAGGCTTGTGTCACTAGTTATGCAAATCCTGGCATAAAACTATTCCAGACACACTAGTACTGTAATTACATACCAGATAAGCCCACATACGAGCTCAAGCTCAGCGTCATATAGCTCAGTGTCATGTAGGACCCCCCCCACGGGCCCCTGAGGCAGGAGGATGGATACCCTACCATGGTGGAATGAAGCTACCAGGTGCTCTGAAACTTTTGTAAGTTATTATGTCTATTCAAAGAGTCCAAACTTTGAATCTGGCCTTAAAGCGCAGCCTAACATCCTTACTAATAACCATAGCCACATTGCATTGATTGTGATGCCAAGAATATTTGATATCACCGAAATTACACAACTCAGACATGGGTATACATGACAATACCAGAGCTACCATATCTGCCATAAGTATCTGGCACAAGTCAGACAATGTTCAGAGAAACAAAATACGCCATTCTAACTGCTATATGACTTTAGTATGGCATTGGTCTGCCATTCCGATATAATAGATATCTCCATGTGTATCAGGCATACAAATCTCACTCAGAGTAATCAGTCATTGCAAATTCATTCCGATATAATGACACATTATATTGAAAACATGACAGTACAAAGCAGTAAGATATAATTGAGTATATCGTTCCAAGTCTATGTATGCAAATGCAGGTAATCGAGAATGGACAATAGAACAGGAATATGAACAATCTGTGAGTAGGTCAATAATACAGCAGTTCAGTAGTGCATAACAGCGAGAAAATAAAAGCGAGAATATAAAAATAACATGAGTATTGTTTGATGGCCTGCAAGTAATGCAAATAAAGGAAATGTGCAATGTGGATCCATTAAGTAGTGGATGGCTACTTCCTTGAACTTTTTTGTGCTGGCATTGGTGCAGATGCCTTGCACTTCGTTGAATGGCCACCAGCCTGTGGATCGAGATTGTTGCATATAATACGAGCTCCAGTATATGCTGGACTTACCTTCTTAGCCTTGTGCTTGGTTGCAATCTGTACAGGTTCAAAATCCTCACATGACTCAGCTTCTGTCAAATCACTTGGGACATGTGACTCAGCATGTGCAGGCACTGCTGGCTTTGGCTTAGGTTGAGGAGCAGGGGGAGGTGGAGTTGGAGTTGGCTCACAAGGTGGAGGTGGAGTTGGCTCATGAGGTGGAGATGAAGTTGGTTCATGAGGTGAGGCTGGAGTTGACTTGTGAGGTGGAGGCGGAGTTGGCTTGCAAGGTGGAGCTAGAGTTGGTTTGTGAGTAGAAGGAACTGGTGTTGGGATTGCCTTGGCTGCATGACATTGTACTAGGGCTCGGACAATGAGAATAAGCTCTGGAGTGAGTGAAGGTTGCGATGCTATGCTATGAACAAGGCTGGCTGCCTATGCTACTGGCTGACTAAGCTATGGAGATCTCTGCAAGGTCGCCTCTCAGCTCTGAACCTCACTGCTGGACTGCCTCTGGTCTATGCCTTGGGACCCCTGGTCCATGCGCTCCCCTAAAAACAACAGGCGCTGCCCTCGACGCCTTCTTCCTCCGCTCTTCTACTCTCTCTTCTTCATCACTATCTTCCTCTTCGTCGGCGCTATCTCCTTCGTCATCCTTTTCTTCATCGTCTACGTCTTCATTTCGTCCTCCATCCTTTTCTATTGCGTTTTCCGGGTTTTCGTTTTCTTCTTCTCTGATTCTTTTCTCGTGTTCTTTCTGCTCCCTTGCTAACTGTGTTCCTTCTCTTGGGAATAAGACTCTCAGTTGTCTTGCACTGAACTCTCCTTGGATTGGGGCTCCTTTGAGTGTCTCGAGCTTGTAGGAGTTTAGGATTCTCTCCTTTACTCTACGCGGGACCGACCATTTCGGTATGAGTTTTTGTTCTGCTTTGAACGTATAATCTAAATCGCTGCAATAAACTTGAACTAATTGACCAGTTTTAAATATAACCTCACCCGGTGCTCATTGTAGCAGTTTCTTATCGAATGCTGCTTTCCTCTTGATTGCATGCCTCACTACTTCGTCATATCCGTCTAGCCTTTGTTGTTCGACATATGCGATCTGTGTCAGTATGTCCGATGTGCGTATTGATGAAGTGCTTTCCTCTATGCTGGTCTTTGGCGTGTTAATTACAAAACCTCGAAGAAGTTCTTTGGGGGAGAATTTCAGCGCTGGTAACAATCTATAGTTGAGAGCGTGCACCACGTCATCTAAATGATCTGGCCATGAGTATGGCAATGCGTCCCATGCTGTTTCTTGATCCTGGTCCTCTCCTATCTCCGGTGCGCATAATCTCTTCAATATGTGCAATAGTAGCTTATTCATTCCTTCTACTAGGCCATTGATCCAAGGCGAGTACACCGCGACGGTGTGTAGTTTGCATTTTCTCGCTTCACAGAATGTTCTCACTTCTTCGTTGTTGAAGTGTTTGCCTCCGTCCACCATGAATGTTTCCGGCGTCGTGAATGCGTTGAAAATGTTGCTAAGGCTTTCTTTTGTCGTCCTGGCACTGCCTGAAGTTTTGTATTTGAATACCCAGGTATGCTGTGAGAATGTGTCTAGGTAGACGCCAAGTGTGGTGTATCCGTTCTTTCCTTTTGGAAGTGTTAGGTAGTCCCCTACTAATAATTCAAAAGGGTGCCGTCTAGTTATTGGTTCAAGCAGTGAGTGTATGTGTGTTGGGCCAAAGTTTTTACACTTAGTGCAGTCCTTAATAGCTTCTAAGATCGATGCGTCTAACTTGGGGCTGCATACTCGATCTAATAGAGCGATTTTGATCGCGTCTTGTCCCCAATGGCCTCCTCCCGCATGTTCCTGTGCTGCTAAATTTTTAGCTTCTTCTCTCGTGATGCACTCTACCTTTGCTCTTGCTCTCGTCACTGTGCCACTTCATAATTTCCAGAGTTTTCCGTCTTCTATGACATACTGTTCTGCTCTGTGACGTGCCCATCATTTCTCCTTGATTTCTTTGGATTGATCTAAATTATAGATCACTTCTATTACTTCGTTGAAAACCGGCTCCTTCTCGAATCTTGTGCATAGTGCATCTACTGATGCGTCTATTGCTGTCATTGTCATGATATCGTTGACTAGACCTGTTCTTGCCTCCCAATCTTCACTTACCGTCCATTCGCTCCTGTCTCCTGGTCTCGGTGGTGTATTTTCCCATTTTCTGCTAATACCGTCAGCTACCACGTTTAATTTTCCTGGTACGTGCCTTATGTCCACTATATGATATGCTAATATTCCTTCTCTCCATCTCGCATGTGCTACATTTAATTGCGGATTTAGCAGAGTGCTTTTCATTGCACTGCAATCCATTTCGATCTCCACTGGGAATCCCCATATTACGCTCAAAAACTTGTCCAGTCCGAATTTAAGTGCTGCAAATTCTAGTAAGTACGATTTATGCTTCTTTTCTGTTGCTGATGTTTGTTTTGATGCAAACCCTAATGGGTGTAGACGCTCTACCCATCTTCCCGTCAGTGTTTGCGTTTTGATCCTTTGCGATAGGACTGCTGCGAATCCCTCGATACACCCATCCGATGTTACTATAAAGTGCGATCCATCGTATCTTGGCGCTTGGAGTACTGGTCTTGATGTGATTGCCGTTTTTAGATCTAAAAATGCTTTAGTATGCTCCTGTGTCCAAATGGTACTTAGCTTGAAATTGCTCATAGTTCTTCGATACGTTGCTTTAGACATGGTGTTGTCCAATGGTACTTTGAGCAATAGATTCCTTAATGGGCCTTCTCGTTTTGCGTATGCATTGATCAGTGTGCGATAGAATCCTGTAAGACCTAAAAATGAGGCTAAATTCTGTGCGTCTTGTGGCTGTTGCCAGTCTACAATTGCTGTCAGTTTCGTCAAGTCTGGTTTGACCCCGTCTTGTCCTACTGTCCCCCTGCAAATTCTGTTTCTGTCATACATAACTTTGTCTTGCTTGGGGCTATCGAGAATTTGCATTCTCGGAACCACTGAAATAGACACGTTAGTTTATTCATCATTTCTCGAAACGTACTTGCTGTGCATCCTCTGTCGTCCATAAATAACTCCATGTAATGTGTTATTAGTAGGTTGTGTAGTCGTTCTGCTAATGCATCGCAGAATGCTGTTGGTGCTCCCGTAATCCCCATTGGCATTCTCCAATACCAGAAATACCCTCTCCCTTCGATATAGAATGCTAGATATGGGCGCCACTTCTCTGGTACTTCTATTGCGTAGTATCCTGCTGCAAAATCAAAAATTGATATATATCATTGACCACTTAACCTCTGTTGCTTTGATAGTATATCTCCTTGTGGCATCGGCACGACTTCTGTTACCTTATTTAATTGCGCAAAATTCTGGCAAATCCTCCACTTCTTCGGTTCTTGTTCTGTTGCACTTTCGTTTGTTGGGGCTGGTACTTCTCTGGGTGGTAATTCGTATGCTGGTTGTAGTCCTGCTGCTCAGTGCTGATCATTGATTCGTTGCTTCAATTCTTCCCATGGTAGCCCCCCCGTTTCGTGCGCTCTCTGCGCTATGACCGTAGTCGCTGTGCATCGGATCAACTCTGGGGGTGCTCTCTTGATGATACCTGCCGTTAGCATGTTGTTCACTCGTTCGTTATAAAATTTTGACTGTTCTGGTGTTAAAGGGCGTTGGTGTACTCGTAGATTGAATGTCGTGTTTTCTGGTACGTTCAAATTCAGTGTCGCTCCTGGAATTGGAATTACCTCTTTTAATGCTAGCGCAAAGCTGTCCACGTTCTCCCTTACGAATTGCTCTAACTCCTCTCTTTCTTCTATCGATAGGTCTTTCCTGAACTTGACTTGCCGTATGATTTCTTTGACTCTTGCTGGATTGAAGGGGTCTGTTTGCCGTGTGTATATTGATGTGTCGCTCGTCCTCGGCTCTAACTCTGGAATTTTGCCTAATAGCTGTTCCTCCTCTCCCTGTGTCTCTTGTGTGACTAGCACATTGATATCTGCTATCACCGTTTTCGTGTCAGGGTGCATTCGTTTCAGTGGTGGTGAGCTTGTCGAGACTTCCCTTGCGGGGGGCTCCTCGCCCCCCTTGATCCTTTCTCGAGTTTTATTCTCCTCTTTCCATCTCATTTGCAACTTCGTGGGTCTCCACTGGCCCATCGGTACGTTCGATGGTTTCATATCGTCTTCTTGATTTTGTTTCTTCCTCTGCCCGATCTTTCTTTCCTTCTGCTTCTCATCTAACATCAGATTTGCTTCTCCCTTCCCTTGTGACGTCCTTTCGTCCTGCATTTGGTTTTCGATCAAAATCATCTGAGCTTGGTCCGTTATTTTGATAGTGTCCGAAGTGTAGTCGTGAACAGCTGCGAAGGTTTGAAGCATCGGTTTCCCAAGTAAAAATCCCCAGCTTCCTCCGCTCTCGAAGACTTCGAATGTGCCCTGAGCCCTAGTATTTTCGATCCATACCGTTCCTGTCCATTTTGCTATTGCTCTGACTATGTTTCCATTCGCCATTCTCAACCGTCTCTGTGATTCTCCCCAGTTATGCAGTTTGTGCTTGATTTTCTCAAAGACTGATGTGCACATTGCGCTAACCATAGTGCCATCGTCAAATAGCGCTTTGATTCCGACTCTTTCTCCTTGTGGACCTTCTAGTTCTATTTGGTGTATGAATGGGATCGCCTCGTTTTTCTCTAGCTGTGTGTTTGTGCTGAGTGGGTGTCCAACTGAGTACAGGTCCAAAATCTCGATTGTGTTGTGAGATTCGATAGTACATGCGGGATTCTTAGCTACACGTCCAGCTGAGACTCTGAGGCTGTTGTTTCCGTTATTGTCCTCGCACGTTGTCTCTTTGCATGCGAGGACTTCTACTCCCTCCTGCTGGTATTTGGTGTTTCAGGTCAACATACTGCTCTGCTCTATGTCGACCCGTCCCCTTTTCCCTGTTGCTCTGTGCTCTCTTCAGTCCACGCTTGCGTCTCCTCGTATCCGCTATTCATAACGAGCGAGATGGGTGTTGCTGTCGCTCTATTATATGTGCCTAATGCCTTGCTAACGATCGCTCTCCATGCTGATTCTTTGCGAGATAGTCGCTCTGTATGGTCTGGTGGTAATGGGCAGTTTCGACCATTATGTCTGTGCACTCCGCACACGAAGCACTCGCTCGATGCTATAGCTGCTGTGCCCAGCTTTAACGGGTACTCTGTCTCTTGCATAACTTGAATGTTCTCTCCCCATCTATTATTCCACTGTGCTAATTGTGCTGCATATGCAGCTTGCCCCGCTGCGTTATCTGGGTGGTGTGGTGATGCTTGAACGAGCTGCCGAATTGCTGCCTTTGTCTCTTCTGTAATCGTGAGCTGCTGTTGCGTTATGGTTGGCTGACGACTGTACGTGGGCTGCGTGGCTTGGTTGTTGCGAGTTACTGGTGTTCGATTGTATGCGTTCGTTGTGGGCATCGTTGTTGGTGAGCTGAGCAACATTTTACTGAACTGATTCTGAAGGGATGTGATTGGGCTTTGCATCGGTGCTCGTGTTTGAATTCGAGCTAGATCTGCTCGTAATGCTCTGAGCTCCTGCATTTGCTTGACGTGCTGCTCTTGTTTCTCCGCTAATCTGCTTCCCTTCAGATCCATCACTGCCTTCGTAAATTCTTCCCACTTCGTGTACTCCTCATCCTTGAGTAAGTCTTTCACTACGTCCAGTAACTTGCTGCAGACTTGCCAGATCATCGATGTGCTTTGTTCGATGCCTGCGTCCATGGCTAGTTGCTGCGCTTTTGTTGCCCATGCCACGTGCATCCAACATTCCCTGTCGTAGAGCATCGTCTTCTTCCCCACTTCTCCGCTTCCTAACACGTGTTCTAGTAGCTCCTTCTCGTATTCTGCTTTTGTCTTTTCCGCTATTATGATTGGCGGCCAACATTTCTCGAACGCTGTTACAAATGTGGCCCATGTGGCCTTATCTGTGGATGCTAACACTTTGAACCACCTCTCCGCTTGTGAGCTTGTCCCCAGATAGTCTCCAAACGCATCGAGCTTGTCGTTGCTCTGCATCACTGCTTGTTGTTGCATTGCTCAATTGAATGACTTTAAAAAGTCTGCTGGGTTCTCCGATACTCGTCAATCTCCATGAAAGATCTGTGGAGTCTCTATGGGCATGGTTGCTCTTGGTTGTGCCAGCGCAAAAAACTTGGCTAAGTCATAGTTTGGTACTGTAGAAATGGATTTGAGTGGCTCTGTCTTTTTGAGTCGTTGTGCTGGCTGCAGTTCAAGTAATGGCAACTGGAAATCTAGTTCTGGGACCTCTAACTCCGGAAATGGAATGCGGTTGTCGATTTCTTCTTCCAAAGCTTAACGATGAGCTGCTCGAGCGGTTTGGTGTGTTATGCGCGGATGTTTCTGGTGTGTCAAGTGGGGATGAATTTGTCGACGTCTCTGTCAACCAATTTGACCAGTTTGTTTTTAAACGAACGTTGGTCACCGCTTGTCCTCCTGCTGTTCTGGGTCTTAAACTATTAGTGCTAGGCATTAATTGTCCACGTAAAACAGTAGGATGAACTCAGTCCTTGCTTGTAATACGTGCAGGCTTTTAAGGCATGTTGCAACGTAATATTGCTGCTGATTCTGTAATTGGTTAGTTATTATTCTGAACCGATGGTTTTCTGATGTGATGCTCGAAACTAGTGCTGTGGGCTATGACTATGCTCTACTGCGTGCTGAATGCTAGGCTGTGTCAATTCGAAATCGCTCTGTTCACCATGTTGTACTAGGGCTCAGACAATGAGAACAAGCTCTGGAGTGAGTGAAGGTTGCGATGCTATGCTATGAACAAGGCTGGCTGCCTACGCTACTGGCTGACTAAGCTATGGAGATCTCCGCAAGGTCGCCTCTCAGCTCTGAACCTCGCTGCTGGACTGCCTCTGGTCTATGCCTTGGGACCCCTGGTCCAACGTGCTGCCATTTGAGCATGGACTCTTGCTAGATCATTATCCCTGCCTTTGCGAGAGCCAGAGAATTTATCATCATCTCTATTACTGCTGTTGTCACGGCCCTCCTTGTTCTTGAATAGTTTTCTTAGATAAACCAGAGTTAGCACAAACCTTGAGGATATTAAAAAAACTTACACATTCCAAGCTTTGAGGAGGTCTCCTTTCCACTCCAGATCAGGTGAATCTTTGATAAGCTTGATGATGGTGTTGTAGAATTCCCGGTAGTTGAAAGCACCATCAATTTCGGACCAAACGTTCTTAGCGCTGATACCAGAAAATTGAGCAACTCATCAGTATGTAAGTTTGAAGGAATTGAACCTGTAAACAGCCATAGGCAATATGTGCTGCTTCCACCATGGTCATGTTGTGTAGAGCAGCGATGCAGGTGCATGTTGTGCATGTCTCCCCTCCATATGCACTTGATGGACTTGTGAAAATGTGCCGCATAGTCTAATACACAAAGGAATATCAATCTAAAATAATACCAAAAAAAAATGCCTACCCACTCCAATAAGTAGCCATTGAATATTGTTACAAGAACATCCGTTGCTGACCTGGCCCCTATTCATTTTCTTCCTCACTCTCGCCTTCTACCTATACCTGGAGGACTATGCGCGCATACACATGCAATACCTATTCTGGCTGACCATACTCTCTCCTTACCTTTACTGGTTATATTCCCTTTGATCATGTTCTTACTCGCCTTTACTATATCTGCTCGCTGTTACAGTCACCCTATTCTTTCTCACACTAACGCTTCTCTTCCATTTCACTATGTTTCCATTTCACTTCACTTCCTTCTCACTTACTTCGTTGATCCCTCATGCTTCCCTTATCTCTGACTCATACTGACTTGCTTTCCCATGAACCTTCCCTTTCTGTACTTCTATCCTTGGTCCGTGCTCCATTTCCTTACCTATTTAAGAATGTAGTTACTAGTTGTATTTCTCTAACTTGAATCTACTTGGTTCTCTTTGATAACTCGAACTCTAGCTCCTTGGGAAGGAGGCTAGCCCTGTTGACCTCGAATAAGCTCTAGATCCTGCGGGAGTCCATCACTCCTGGTCATCTTTACCATAGTCTTGGTCTGTGACTCAGCTTCCCCTTTACCCTTACCTTACTACCGGTCTCTGACTCAATCCCCTTTCTGCCTGCCTATCTCTGTACTACTACTTACAGCCTGGTCTGTGCTCAAGTTCCCTACATATATAAACCCTGTGTACCATAGCTGTATTCCTTAACTTGAATCTACTTGGTTCTACACGGTTAACTAGTCAATAACCTCTTAAGCTTAAACCGCTGTAGAAACTACAACACAGCGAGGCGCGAACAAAGCTCCTGACTGTATCTATAATTGTTGTAGGTTGCGCGTTGCCTAGTCTGCTATACCTGAGATGACAAGTGCATTCGACCCTAAAGGGGAAGCAAGTGCAGCAGAGATCTAGTTGTATGTGCTGAAGGCGCTACTGGTTGGCCAATATGAAGTGCGAGAAAGCGCAGGTGCGCACAAGGCATGAAGGCGCGGGAACGCGCGCGTGTGCTGCGCGAAGCGTGGGAAAGTGCGCACATATATGCGCAAATGAGAGAGTGTAAAACGAATGGATTTCAACTATATTCTGCTAGGTAAATAGTGGGTGCAAAGTTCTGTTCCTGAAAAAGTCCCCCAATAGTAAGTACTGCTGGCGCTTATATATGGCACCTAAGCACTGTCATGCAGAGCCAAAGTGCTACCAAGTAAGGTATGTAAAGTAAGGGTCCATGATAAAAATAAAAGTGGAACAATATGCAAATAAGGGAAATAGGAATATACGCACTTAGAGAGCTTGGTGGACAGTGGATGGATGCTTCTGGATGGCTGGCGCTATAGGGTGCTTCAAGTGCGGGAAAGCGTGCGCATCGTGAAGCGTGGGAAGTGTGTGCGCATGGCGCGCGTTGCGCGGGAAAGCTGCGCCTCATATAGGAATAGCTGCAGATAGCACCCAGAGCAGTGCTGCAAGTTCGTGCCATGTATTCCCTAGTGAAAAGTGCCATATCACACGATGAGAGGCATTATTCCTTACACTGCTTATACTTGTAATCTCAACCTCACTTTGACCTTTGGTCATTGTGCCTTTAGCTCTCAGAAGCCTTTGTCATCACCCCTGATGACTCCGGCTATAGCTCTTAGCAGCTGCAAGACAGCACCCGTCTATTAGCTCATCAACTTCCTCATCCCAAGCGGTTGGACTGAGACTCGTGATCAGCACCTGAACTCCAGGCCTCACGAGATTATCCAAGTAAGAAAGTGCCTAGAATCTAGTCGCTAACAAATATGCCCTCAAACACATCGTCGTTGTCATAGTCTTGACCTAGTGGGTCTCCAGCCCATAGGAATGCAGGAAGTGCAAATGTGGTTGAGTTAACCTTGCCACACTGATTTTCTCTAAGTGCCCTATGAAATGTTAGATTCATGTGAGGTGACTTTAAAAAACCCCACTTGTTGGCATCCTCTGAAAATCTCCCAAGTTCCCTGACTGGACAGAGAAAATGCGCTAGAACAGGGTGCTTATTACCCAAATGGGTCCACAAATCACTTCCGTTGTATATAGCCAGACGTACTGGGTGGTCCTTGGTGTTGAAGGCTGCACAATGGCCGATTTGGCTCTTGAGATGTGATGTGCTGTCAGAGCAAGTAGCTGAGATAGTAGCATCCATCTGATGGATCAAATAAGTACATAATATATACATATATATGCATGCACTCACTTTCTTGATGATAGTATTGAGCTCGGAGGCTTTCTGAGGGTCGCCAATTAGAGGTTTTAAGCTTGGAGCAAGCTGAAGCAGCCGAGCATAGTTCCTCTTGTATCATTCTTGGACTTTAGATGAACTGCGAAGCAATAAAAGAATTACTCCATACTAAGATTTGAGATTGACTTATATCTTAGAGAGTCGCTTCTCATGACAAACCTGGGCATCTTTGTCTTCCGATAGCTCACCATTCTCCACAGCATCACACAGCTGCAGAGCCAAACCTACATTAATTAGTTGTTTTGTCTTACAAAATACGTTGATGCAGCGTGCTATACAGTGTGCAGCAGCAAGAAATTCTTCATGAGAATCGATTTTGAATGCTTTCTTTCTATATTGAGTTGTTATGAATGATCAGAACATTTGAAATGAATTAATTGAGTTACCTTGCCCTTTTCTCATCATCATGATCTTATGAATGGCGTCTTTTCTTGGGCCTCATATCCTTGTTTGAAACTGTGACCTTCTTCAGAGGTAAAGGTTCCGCTGACGATGCTGAGGAGGTTGAGATATGCAAGGACACAGATGAATCAGATGAGACAATCAAGTCAGAATGTTTACGACACGCCATGACACTAACGCATTTACAGAATGTACCATAAGAGATATGCATGGGATTGCAGCAGTATGCAAGACTAACAAATATGTGTGAAATGTAAAGCTAAGCTTGTACATGAAGTGTGCCAAGCTTGTAGAACCAACAGAAGTGCAGAGGTATGCATGAGATGTAGCATGTATGCAAATTGACAGCAGATATGTGCTCAATGTAAGCTCATACACGAAATGTGTGAAGTTTGTACAGTGATCAACAGAAGTGCAGAGGTATGTAGGAGATGGTAGATGATACAATGAGAGAGAGATGACGAATGGGAATCAAGGGGTCCTGAGTTTGTATGTAGTTGTAAGTTGATAAGTAGCCTAGTATATAATTTAGAGTTAATTGGAAACTTTCCATTCAAACTTTGAGTCCAAACTTCCAAATCTGTCCTTAAAGTGCAGAACAAGTAGCCTGTGTCTGTAAGGACTTTTCAGCTGATCTTCATTGGAGGTGTTGTGGCACACCCGAGTCAGTCTCATAGTCTCATGCAAAAAGGAGCCAGGGGCTTGCCAGCATGTGAGCACTGTTACGTTGATAGTGTAGCTTACAATACATACTTAATGTAGTCTGGAGCTGCACGACCTTCCGAAAACTGTGTGGGATCACGAAATGTGCACAATATGTGAGATGCGTGAAAACACGAGGAATCTGAAACACAAAATACGCAAGATGCGTGGAAATGCAAAACATGCAAAAAACACGAAAACACAAAACACGCAATATATGCGAAAAATGCGAAAATGCGAAATGTGCGATATATGCAAAAAACACGAAATGCGCGAAAGTGTGAAAATCATGAAGGTTGCCGCACTTCAACAGGTCCAGTACAAGGTCTTGCAATATGGTCTGTACGCGCCCATAGAGACTTGAGTCTCTACAATGAACCATTATCAATAGGCACCATTGGGCAGCAATATTTGAGCATGGAACTGGCAAGGCCATTGATCCCAGTGTGGCCATCTGAGATGTACCTGTCATCTTCATGTAGTGACGAAAGATGCGTCCAGTGCAACTTGCACACTGTAGTGGGCACAATCAATGCTTAGCAGATGCCTCCATCGACGGTGAAGCTGCATTTCGAGTGTGTGGGAATAATGTGATTATGTCATGTCATCATATTTCCCGTGGAATTCTGTATACATCAAATTGTATGTCGAGTGTATTCTTCCACCTCACATATGATACCTCATACTATATGACATGGATAGCATGCAAGCTCAAATCAATGCTTATCAAGGTGGTGTCGGCGCAAACACTGATTCCTCAAATCAGGTGAGTACACAATACCGCCACTTCGTCTTATGACTGACTATGATCTAGCCTCAGCTCAACTTCACAAATGACATGAGCCACCTTAAGCAATATTCAAAAGAACAGTATTTAATGTTGTTTTGGCCACTCAGCCCTACGGACTCATAAATATCCCACTCACAAATTCACATATGGTCTCCAGATGGACTGACCACTTCTGCTAAGGTATGCATGGTTTGCATGTAACTACTTTTCTTTAATGTAAGTAATATGGTATCATAGCAAATTTTCAACAATATCATTGCAATTGCCTGGGAACGCTTAGAGTACATGTCAAATAACCCACTTCAGCAGCTTCTGCTTGTCCAGCAACCGGTTTTAACAGCCAGGGACAGATCCCTGCTCACCCTAGAAGTTCTTGCAAGACAAGAAGTGCTGGAAGCTAGGCAGCACATCTTGGATCAGGAATTCAAGGAACTGGTGGAAATGAGCTATATCATGGGACTAGACGTTGTTGCAAGGAATCGTTCCTCTTAGCACTGATTGGCCGAACCAGCACATTGAAATCTTAGCACCATTTACCTGTTTTGTTTTATGTACTAGTAGTACCGCTGTATTCCCAATCGTTGCAGTTCTGATATAAGCTTCTTTTCATCACGGCTCACACCACCAACCATGACCAACTTTCCCACCCTCTGGACGTCCTCTACAGTATTGTTGTATCGAGCTAAGTGAATTTCAGTGACGTTGACAACTGTCATATCCCATACATTCGCACTTCTCATCCAAAGTTCCAGATGTCAGATCCGATCAGATCCAATCCACAGATCCATACCGGATCTGTCACAATAAGCTTCTTCATTCATATCCTGTTCATATAACGTTAAACACTGCTTATTTCCTCCATTTAGTATATCCTCCTTTTCGGTATATCGGTTATGCTTTCTTCCAGCTATGTTTTACTGATACGTTTCACTTGTGATTAACTTCCGGCTTATATTTGACTTCTAATAAGTGTTGCTTATACATTGTGATACTTTGTGCATAGCCTCTCACATAGTTCTATCATATATAAACTCTTGTATATGTCCTATAGCACCCCAGTTCGAATATCATCTTAGATTGTCCTCATTCTGTTATCCGGACTCGAGTCGTAACAACTCTTGTCACCCTCCCAGACTTAAGGATTGTATCCGATAGTCTATATGCACCCGCCTCTATCTACGGATAGTCAACACTCTGTTAGTTTCTAGTCCTAGACTTGTCTAGACTAGTCCTTATACTCCCGTCCGATATCCAGATGCCATCTGGATAAGTATACGATACTATTCCTTGTCTACGGATAGGAATACATTACTTGTCTCTATACCCGGATATCCGGATCTTTGGATACGATATGTATAGTATTCTGAAATACAGGGCTATACTCAGGAAAGGGGCACAGCATATGAGCTGAGGCCAAAGCCCTTCGGATCCGATACCCTTGAGTACAACCTTAACAACCAGTGTATGATGATGTACCCTTGCCTGAGTTCCATACTCCCACATCCCACCCAGTACCTGCTCAGGGCAACCATCCAAAGATTAGGGCAGTGCACATGGAGAAGAGACTGGGGAGGATTTTGGCAGTTGTCAAGGTGCAGGGTTGGGCTACCTCTTATTTGTGATCTATGCTGGATATGCACTGGCATTTGATTTCGAAGTCTGCTCCTGTCTGTCGTGAAACTGCATTTAACATTGGTCAGCAGCTAATGTAGGACAGGTTGTAAATGTATTTTTCGCCATCTTAGTCGGATTATCATCTCTTGCCCTATCTGCACCTGATTTACAAGGTAATTGTGATCCCACTTTTTGGTTTGGTATTCTCATCATGCTTTATTCAAGCCATTGCTCATGCCTTTGGTGCTGCCATCAAACTCGTCACTACAATCAAGCATGTCCCTGATATCGACTATGAAATCCCAGGAAGAATGAAGCTTGTAAAGTCACTGGCAAGATTATGTTCGAGGAAGTCAAATTCAACTATCCATCTCACACAGATGTCCCATTCTCAAAGGCATCAGCATCACCTTCCTGGCTGGCAAGACCACTGCTCTTGTTGGTGCATCTAGATCTCATAAATCTACAGTCGTATCTCATGGAACACTTCTATGATCTGCTCAGTGACTCTATTATGTTTGACAGAACTGACTTGTGAGAACTAAATATCAAATAGTTACGCTCTCAGATCGGTCTAGTCTCACAAGAACCTGTGCTTTTCACGATGACTATCTGGGGCAACATCATACACGATCTCATCGGCACACAATATGAGGATCTGGCGAGGAGAAGTTCAACTCATCAAAGTAGCCTGCGTGCATATAGCTTTATTAGTCGCCTGCCACTTTGGCACTATGGTTGATGAGCTAATTTTTCTGTTATTGGGAGGGCAAAAACAGCATGTGCCATTGTGTCAGATCCGCATATTTTGCTCCTTGATGAAATAACAAATGTCCTTGACACTTGCTCAGAAGTGATTGTACAAGATGCTCTGAACAAAGCAGCTGCTGGTTAAACTACCATCACCATTGCTTATTGCTTGTCAACGATTAAAGATCCTGACTGCATACTTGTAATGGGCGAGGGACTCGTGTGGACCTTCTGGCAGACAAGAATGGTGCATACTCTCTCGTCTCATCGCAGCTCAATCTCTCTGTGAGGGCCACAAAAATGATGATCTGGATGCAGTAATGAGACAGATTTGGAAAAGCATAGATCAGAAGAACTCCTTGATCGAATGAGCACCATTTGCTCTATTGGAAGCAGTGTCATCAGTCAATTAAAGGATAAAGTGGAGTGCTGGACTCTGGAGGAAGACTATGACCTATTCTATTTGATGAGATGCATTGCTATTCTTCGCCACAAAGGGCTTCATCAATACTTGATTGGATCTCTCTTTGCCATATGTGAGTTCATAAATTGCAGATTATCAGCTGTGCTCACATGTTTCTGCAGGCAATGTTGCTGGCCTCTGGTATCATCTTTGGTAAGTCCTTTCGCCAAACAAAATTGAAGCAATTTATCTTGGCATGCACTGGCAGGGCCCACGATCTCCGGCTTTACCATGACCACAAATTGTGAGCGCCACTGCCAAGGCAACAGGAATGCTCTCTGGTTGAGTTTACATATTTTCCTGGAGATCATGCTGGTGCTTAACTTGAGCCAGGTTTTTCATCCTTGTCATCCTGTATGCTTTATGTACAGGTTTCCAGAATTACGTCTTTGATTCTTCTGCCACTGTCTTGACTGCCAAGCTCCACTCAATGAGCTTCAAAGCCATATCCGACAAGACAGTAAGTGCTCCATTGCCACATTATTTTTCTCACTTGTGGAGACAGTCGAGTACTTTGACAATCACAAGAACAGTATAAATCCTATAACTCTTCCACTTCATACAGAACCTTCATTGGACTCTGTAAGACTGGTGCTCTGACTTTGAGCTTGAGTGAGAGTCCCCAGAGGATCGATGGTCTCTCTAGCATACTTCTGGGAATGTGATTATCACCACTGACTCTGCTAGAATTGTCCAATCAATCGCAAATCTACTTGTTGGTTTGGTCATTGGCTTTGCCTTGGAAGCCAGCTATTGTTGGCAGTAGTACATCCCATTTTCCAATTTTACATATTTCTCTTACAAATTTTGTTGTTACTTAGCATGCATCCCCATCGTGGTGTCTGGTGGCTATATACATTTGGTATGTGACCTACATAATAAGCTCATGCTACACATTTTCTAGCAAGTTATTGTTCTGAAAGATTGGAGAAAATAGAAAGTGCAAGAAAGCTCTGCTCAAATTGCCTGCAAAGCTGTTGCAAGCCATTCACACCATTGCGTCATTGGCCCGAGAAGAGCACTGCTATAATATTTACACACATACAGCTGGAAAATGTTCATTTCAGCCATCCCATCCCATAATTCGGGTTCTTCATGGTTTCTTGCTTACCGCTGAACCTGGAACTTAATACAGCCTTGGTCAGCTCTAGTGGTTGTGGTAAAAGCACAATGTAAGTCTTGCCATTGTACCATATTCAAACATGCTGCTGAGCATCCAGTTACTAGAATGTTTCTATGATCAACTTTCTAGATGGATCTCATTCGATGAAATCCTTATTGACGACCTTAACATCTGGGCACATTGACAGCAAATTTCAATTGTGTCACAAGAACCTGTGAATACAGTCGTGATATTGATCTTTTGGTAGAGAGAACTGACTGCTTGCATTGCAGACTTTGTGCACGAACCATCCACTTTAATATCTTGCCCAGTGCCTCCAGATCAGAATCCAAGGTCACATAGGAAGAGATTGAGGCTACCTACTGTGATGCCAACAAACTAAATTTTATTCAATCACTTCCAGAGTAAGACCTCAATACTACGAGAACATGAGGCTTACTGACATGCTAATGTTAGTGGTAAGCTGCATGCTCACCCATTCTGTGGATACATGCTGCTCATCAACTCGTCGAATGTCACGGTCACCATGGGAAAGGTGAGGTGAGTTGTCTTTTATTCATATAGGCCACCTTACAGATGTTCTTATACAGGATAACCATGTCCATGGCATGCAATTTGACAAGGACTGGTGGCACTCCAGCCTTTGTGATGTCACGGTGCAGGATCATTTTCTTAACATCTCTTACTAACATCAGTTGGTGGTGATGTCTTGCAGCTTGCTGCCCACCTTGGCATGTCTAATGACAGCAGATCAAAAACTCATCTTCTTCTGTTTGCTGGTCAAATGGAGATTCAAGTAAATCAAAATCACCTACTCTTCTGCTAGTGACACCAATTTCTCATTCGTTCGATATTTGATTGAAAATATTAAGATTCCGGATGATGTGTGGATTCAGGTAAGTACTATTGTGATCTAGGTTCTGACTCCAGCTCGCGATGATCTCATCCAAAGATCATTCAAAGCAGTTGCTGGTGCAAGGTATGTCATCATGCACATGTATAACGCCCTTTGTCCTATGTTCCAAGAGGTCATCTTCCATAACTCAAAGGAACAGACAGTTGAGCTGGCCTCTAGACATTCCAAACTCATCAGTGAGCCTGCTGATCAATACTCTGCATCACACGGCATGAAATTCCGTTATGAGTACAGCCTGGAGACATTTACCTAGACAGAATTGGAGTTTTCTCTCCAAGTTTGCAAGGCTGTCGAGACCGCATGGGGTAAGGCTAGGCCAGGCATTGACTGCATCATCTTCAACCTTCCTGCCACTGTTGAAATCGCTCCTCCTAACCACTATGCTGATCAGGTAGGTGCTTTTATAAAAGTCTTCTTTACATCTGTTCACTATACTCAAAGATCAAATACTTTGCCACTCATATATCTGAGCGAGAAAACATCATCATCAGTTTGCACTTGCATAATGACAGAGGTGTGTCATGGACACATTTAATCACAGATGTATTGTAAAAACATCATGAAGGCACTGCTATCACTGCCGCAGAGCTCGCAGTCCTTGGCAGTGCTGATAGAGTGGAGGGTTGTTTGTTTGGTAATGGGGAATGTACAGGAAATGTCTATCTCAGAACCCTAGCATTGAACTTATACACACAAGGAATCACCCCCAACCTTGACTTCAGCGACATCCAGAAAGCCATTGACATTGTGACCTCCTGCAATGACCTCCCTGTACACCCAAGACACCCTTACGCTGGTGAGCTCGTCTTCATGGCCATCTCTGGTTCACACCAGGACACCATCAAGAAAACTTTTGAAGCACAGGGTATTTGTCACAGAAAGAATGCTGAAAAATGTCCCTGGACCTCGCCAACCTTGGATGCAGTTGTGCATCAGTAAACTACTTTGCCCTGTACAGTGTCCAAGAGTGACAGCTTGGTCCCTTTTGGACAGAGACCTACAGAAGCACTGATTCTGTTGCACTCTGCACAGATGCTCACAGATGCTCCAGCAACTTGCTCATGCACAGGACTCATGCTAAAATATATTACTGTAGATGTTGTACTACTAGCACACATTGATCACACGCCAATACCAGAATGAGATGCTGATTAGATCATATTGATAACATGCTGATAAAATATCAACATAATGAATGTGGTAATGGATATATGTAGATATATGTGAATGCTAGGATGACAGATAAAAGCAGTGCCAGGGGGGAGATACATGGAATGCTCAATCAAGAATAATCTGGAGGTGGTCATGTCTTGGCTCTACAGCTCCATCAACCTTTGAAATTTCAGTCCTGTAGAAAAAAATTCATATCATGAGGATCAAACAAAGTCAATTCCTTACCACCCCACTTGGGCCCATTCCCAGAGCTGTGCTAACAGGATAGGGCTATGGTAACGATCCCTCAGGATATCCTTCAGTAACCTGAGCATTTTACGGTAAATGGGGCCATATTCCTTTGCGGTGAATTTAGGGTAGTATTTTCCATTACCATTTTTTTTGAGACCATCAAGGATATAATTGAAATATAAAAAATGAAACAAAAGTCAACGTCAGTACTAGTAGAGGAAAAGGAAAGTACTGCAGCACCAACTAGAACCAAGCATGATAAGGGCAGCTGGTTCCAGAAAATATCTGACTGCCTCCATCAGCAAACTAGGGGGTCATTGTACAAGATTTTACAGGCTTGTACAAGTAGCACAAATCCACAACAAAGTCCCCTCTTTACAAGCCTGTCACAGAGTATTACAATCAGTACAAATAGGCACATAGTGTACAGATAGGACATGTTGGACAGATTGGACATGTTAGACAGATAAGACAATGTAGACAGATGTAGACAAACAGGACAGGGTGGACAATGTGGACAGACTTAGACAAACAAGAGAAAATTGGATAGGCCACACAGTAATGATGCAATTGAGAGGAGTAGTACTACTAGATAGTGATGTTGACATCCTCTTCGGCTGAGCCCCCATCTAAATCATTACAAAGTCCATTCATCATGCCAGATTTGGCCCATTCCTCCAGCATATCTTCAAGCTCTCAACAACAATCAGAGATAGCTATCAATGTATCAACAGATTTTCATAGGGAGTTGAAATCGGATCTGCACTTATCAGCAGAAAGATCTGGGACTTTGTCTGTACCAGTTTCGTGGAACCCAGTTAGAATGCCCTTCACCTGTGGAGACTGATCAGTGGTGGTAATAAAATTAATTTTAGAAAAACATACAACCATGGCTACAAGAACAAGGCAATTGACAGGGATTGAGCATTGAAATTCCTCTGTCAACTTCAACACTTTTTCCATTGCTGTAGTAAAAATATTGACATCTGTCTTTGAGAACCTGTGATATGAAGTTCTTGTACTTGCCCTAGAAAATAAATCAATAAGATGCCACCCCACACAGTCATCACTAACCTCAGATGAGTCAGGAAGCTGAAGGTAGTCACCAGACTTTATCAGTTTAGACACCACTTCAGTAATATGTTTCTGCACCAAGCCCCTGTGCACACTGCTTCTTGGGAAGATGCCATATAGTTGTTTTGCAATAGAGATGATAACTTTCTTGAGCTCCATGTGGAACATAAACAAGTCATCACAGAGCTGATTAACTGTCAGCAAGCACATTCAGACAGTACCCTGTACTCACCAAGTGCGACATCTGTTCACAATATTCTGGAAAATAACCTAAAGACATCAGACTGCGATAACTCTGACAGTACAGAGGGACTTACCCTTCTCCAACCTAATGTTCTTTGAGTGATATTTCCATAACACTGCATCCAGGACTTCCCACACAAGTCCTACTGTGTCAGAATGCCCTGGAACTGGATGTGTTAGTACAGCCTGCAGGTGCATTTCCAACTTTGCTGCCTGAAGGAAAGCCTGCCAACACGATGGGTAAAATCCAAGCTTCAAGGGGTTTGCTTGTGTGTTTGTCCCCTCCACTTGGTGCTTGGGTTGGTTATGTTCATTGGGCATAATACTGCGAGATCAAGAATGGCCTGAAGTGAGAGTGGGGGAACGTGAATGATTTGACCAACCAACACAGCTAGGTAGAGCCCTTGATAGGGAGCACCCATGAAAAGGGGGTTGTATGCGACTGGACGACATGGTCAAA
Organism: Suillus cothurnatus; assembly: GCA_016758765.1. Taxonomy (NCBI): domain Eukaryota; kingdom Fungi; phylum Basidiomycota; class Agaricomycetes; order Boletales; family Suillaceae; genus Suillus; species Suillus cothurnatus. Next base: position 272,450 of record JABBWL010000049.1, on the reverse strand, counting down.
TGACGAGGAGATAGTCTGTGGGTGGAAGGATGAGAAAAGTGTGAATGCAGAGATTTAGAGTGACCAATAAGGGTTGATTGAGTCAGGGAGCGCCAATGAGGAGACAGTCTATGGGTGGAAGCATGAGATATGTTTGGATGCGGAGACTTGGAGCAAGCAGAAGGACACTGAGGTCTATGAGCAGGACATATTGAAGATGGAACATTTTGAGGTGTGTGCTTAGATTTCACAAGAGCAGATAGAGCATGGGTACTCTCAATAGATCAGCGACAAGATGCCTAGTTGGAGGAGATTAGAAATGAACTTTAGTAAAATGAGAACTTACACATTGGTGTGTGTATCAACAGGGAGATTTCGAGCCAGTGTGTGCACATGAGTGCCTGCAAGAGGACTAGGACAAGTCAGTGTTTGCAAATTTAAGTGTGAAAGATAAATATTATATTTAATAGACGAGTGGGTGAAGGAGCCTTGTGCTGTCCATTTTTTGCTTGGTGTTGCTCAAGGACATTAAAGATGGCTGGATCAAGGTGTTTATCATCTGCTTCAAGTTGAGTATCCTTGCCTGGGGTTCAGTCCAATTCCATCAGGTCATCATCATCATGATTTCCGTCATGACCTGTGTGCAGATCCTCCCTTGAATGCTATTTGTTGTGTTCATCTTGTTCATGGTCTGGTTCTTGATGTTCGTCCTGCTTGTCATCCAGCTTGTCATCATGTTTGCCATCATGTTTGCCTCATTCATGTTGCTGGTAGCTATCATCAGTGTTTCTATGAAGGTCTTCATCTGAGTCATCTTGTGTGCCATGGCTGTGAGTGCTGTACTCAAGGTCATCATGATCAGGCATGTCTTGATGTCTATGATTCCCCACATCTGGCTTTGCAGCCCTCTTCTGGCTGCAACTAGTCAGATTGCAACTGTCAGCAGCAGGTAGCAGCTTGAACACAAACCTGTCAGATTGTTGGGCAGTGTAGTGGAACAGACATGGAGAGCGAGCACATTGGCATTCTGGTAGTACAACATTAGCCTTTGCAGGAGCCTGGGATAATGTTCATTGTTAGTTGAGTAGCTCAAACAGAACACTTACTTTTGTCTTCACTCTCATGACTTGTGAAGGGGCCATTGGATTTTCTTCTGGATCACTAATCTCAACAGCACTCTTCCTTTGCCTCATTGGGGCCATCGCCATCTTACCAGCTTTTTGAAGCTGGGCTGCATCACCTCTGACACTATGATTTGATTGTGCGCTCCATTTGGTATGGATGGATGTGCAGGGTGGTTTATCTGGCTGGAATGATGAGACAGTGTATCCAGGGCCATGGCTGGAGAAGAAGGGGAGGAAGCTGATGGACTGGCAGGTGGTGTCAGTGGAGGACTTGGAAAATTGTCAGCTACCAGTATCTTTCAGCACCAATTTGTTTTGGTAAATACCAGGGGAACTCACCAACAACAAGGTCAAGAAAAACATTGACCAGCTCAAGTACAGACTTGAAGTTGGTTAGCAGGAGTCCACAGGGTGTCAAGAGCATGCAATGGTGAATCTTGTTGGTGAATATCAGTGATGTTGGGAGGTGATTGTGGATATGGTTGTAAATCTTTGATGTGTTGTTAATGTGTCCACCATACTCAACATCCCAATACTTCACTAGCTGGGCCACATTTGGAATCCCATCGACTGCCCTGAGACAGTTGACCTCCTGCTCTATTATGTCCGCATTTACCCAACAGTCCTTCAATGCATACTCCCACTTATTCTTGTCCTGGATGCAATAACAAACAGTTCCATGTGAAAAAAGACCGCAACTTTTCCACAGATGAGCCATAATCCAATACACCTTGCCTACATCATCTGTAACCCAACCTATGGCTCTGATTGGCATGGCACTAATCATCTGGGTCTTGAGCAGTAGAGGAGCAAAGGGTATTGCAAACATGAATGGTAGGATCAAAACCGAGGGCAGAGTGACTTGTTAATGTCATAGTGTTTAAGACATTGGTGAAATGTACAGCATCACAGCCAAGTAAGATAGGTGCTGAGATAATCATCCCTGAGCAGTCCAAGTAATGTGCACAAAGCTTCAAGTTCACAATACTGAAAAGAAGAACAAACCGACGCCATAGTTGTTCATGCATCATAAGGTAGCCTTTGGTTGCAACCCCCAAAAATATTGGTATGCCATTTCCCTCCACCAGTTCTGAGATAGTGATCTCTACTCCTGTTAGAACAACTGACCAAGGATTCTCCTTCCCACTGTGCTCCTTCAGTCTATAGTCCAAAAGGACTAAATCAGGTTTCTGGGAATCATTGGGATCTGGAACGGGAACAGCAGAGAACTCTGAAGACCAGTATCATGGTTCTGGTAGAATATGGAAGGGGAGTGAGTCCATTTTGGCTTTGACCTTGTTGTGCATGTCATAGTAGATGCTTCTGAAGAGGCACTCCCAATTCTTCTCTTCCGCCACCTTTGCAGCCACGATTGGACATTTCTCTCCAGTCTGATACAATCTTTGCGACCAGCTGCCATCCGTCTCCATCATATCTTTGCCTACACTGAGGTCTTCACCCCCTCCCTCCTCCACCTCTGTATCAGTCTGTGGTTCCTTCAGGTTCATTTTCATCCTCTTCAGCAGACCAGAGAAGGGATTAGTTGTTATGAACTGGGATGGATTCTAACAACCAAAGTTCAGAAGAGAACTATCTGGGTTGAGTCGTTCTAGCAGTACAATAACAATGAAGTCTTCTTCATAATGCTACTATCTAATGATAAGGATTGATCCTTGAAGTTAGAGTCAAGGGTTTATTAGGACTAATGATGAGGAGTGCTCAAAGTTAGAAGTAATTGGTTCAGACAACTAAGCTTGGAGGGCTTAGTCAAAGGAAGTCAAGTATTGGGTAAAACCCAGTAAGATTAAATTAAGGAAACTATCTAGTACAAATGTACATATTTATAGAGAAACAGTAGAGAGGTTTTAGGGCAGGCATGAGTAAGGGATACTACGAGTAACTGCCTAATCAGGTATGTAAATACGTACATGGAACTCAAAGAGGAAAATGACAATACAAAGTAAACATACTGTGAGTTAAGTCAACTAGCGATGGCGGTGAGTGATTGTGTTGTAATACAATGGTTAAAGGTGTCAAGAAAGAAAATGAATATAGGGTAAACATAAATGCAACTGTAACATTAGTGAGCCTCCATTGCAGGTGAGTGATACCCTGTGGCTTTAGCATCACGGATGAACCATGTAAGATAAAACCATCCTTCATCTTGGCATACCTAATGTCCTGTAAATTCAATTTTCAGACTGGATTTTGGAATAAGGATATTGAGGATGGACAATGTATGGTTTTGTATGCCCTCCTCCCACAGAACTCATTGACTGCCCATTAGATTGTCATCTGGACCCAATAAAAGTTCATGCTTTATCAATGGGTCCATGTCCTCCTGCTTCCGATGCTGAAAGTTGCCACTGGTGGGGATGGATGTTGTAACTGTGGCAAGAAGATAGCTGAACATGAAGGATATTGATGTCGACATCATGATGGTTGAGTGAGTACAATGCCTTAATACTATAGCAACAGCCCTTATACAAGAGCTGCATGGTGTTGATTCTTGTTCTGAACAAAGATTAACCTAGATTAAGAACAGAATACTATGAAATTTTTGATTGGTTCTAATTACTGACTATGTGAAGCATAGTAAAGGGCATAATAGAAGTCTTTTCAAAGTACTTGTTGAAAAGAAATGTTTGTGAATAATGCATAGATGTTGCCTTTGTGAATTGCGCATCTGCCATGTCTCCTAGCCAAGGAATGAGGCTGATAAATGAATGAAGTTGATGCAGGGGAACAATATTACCAATGGGAGTGCCATCAGTATACTTGGCATGTTTCAAAATGATCATATCAGTGGCAGGATCGACCAAATCAGTCAGAACCTGTATGTAGCACAGATATTGATCTCTCCAAGTGATGTGAGAACCTCTTCAAGGGATTGGACACATGATAAGGTGCAATTCACATATTGCATGACCTTCAAAGCATGAAGATTTGTATGTGTTCATATCATAAAGGAATACTCACCTGTTAGACCTGATTCAGGCCAAACAGACCCTCCTTCAACATTGACAAGGACAGTTTCTTGTTGGCCTTTTGACCACCCAGGGCCAGGAGGAGATGCATGTATGGTTTGAGCTGGTAATGTAATGCTAGAATTGTGGAAAGCTGTTTCCTGAAGGCGAACAGTATACCATAGTTGAAGATGGTCAAATGGAAGGATCAGAGGACATTCAATTGATGGCCTTCTATTTGGACCCCCCACCCCATAAACTTCTCCTCTCTCCCTCGCATCATGCAGTAAAAATTCTGAAAGCACCACATGCAAATATGGTATGTTGAAATTGGTAGTGACATCATCAACACTAACTCTGGTGTGAGAAGGATTGTAGTTGAGGTGGATTGCTGTACCACCAGTGATAAATGTTCGAGGAGGGTGAGGAATAGCTTTATCCCTTGCAGCAAATACTTTCCTTGCTTTACTGAAGTAGTTTGTGGTGACGTGCATGTGGCTAATTTGATCTAGAAGCACAGTTCATGGATTGTCCTGTTCCCACTTATCACAATCAATTGCCTCCTCCTCTTCCTCCTCTTCCTCAGGAATATCTCCAGGCCTGGGATTGAGATCACGGTAATTGCAATGACTCTTCAGTGTTGTGGCAATTGCAAAATGTTGCAACTTTTTATCTTGATCTAGATGCCGACAGATCTGGGGGTCATAGTCATTGTTATTAGTATGATGTGCAGGGTCCTTGATCTCTAAAACATGCATGTGCTCTGTCACATCTGCAGACCACTGAATTAGAGCGTCCATGTTGCATGTGCTGGAAGTGATGCTCTGAAGGAATTCTAGTTTAGAATAAACAAGTTATTAATAGGCTTCTTGGCTCCCATCTGTGCGCCCAAAGTCATGATGATGTCCTTGTTTTTGTGGAAGGCCAAAAGGGCTTTGTCAATGCTTGCCAATAAGTTGTCATTAGGAGCAGGGCAATGTGCCAAATATCGAACATCCATGAGGGCATGGATTGTGATGATGAAACAATGAGGGGCTGCACCAGATATTAGGCCAACAATGTAGCATTGGATATCACAGTGACCTTGCCCTGTGACTTGTTTGAGTTTCGAGATTCCGCCAGCAAAGTGGCGGTAACCTGTGACAGGCTGTAGGATCAAGAACCAAAAATTGAGCTCTGAGGCGCCAATGGCTACTAGACACCACTGACAGTTGTGGTCAAAAACTCCTTGTGCCAATGATGCAGTACTTCTGACATCAGGAAGATTGAGGGATCAGTGAGTGGCCAGTCCATCCAAAACAGTGCACAGATGCTGTTTAGCCTGTATTCAGCGCAGGCATCAAAATATGCCTCAAGGTGGGCAGGATTGACTGTCATGCTGGCAAGCTGGTCAAGTGTGATAGAGCAGGTATGAGGGGGGTGCCAAAAACTATCACCAAACTGCAGATAAGAAGCCATGGTGAATGGAGAGGTCTTCCTGTGTACACAGGCAATCATAGCTGCCTCTGGAATGTCAACAATATATGCTGCAAGAGGCGTGAAGTAGTGCCAAACATTTCTGACTGGATCTGATATGATAATTTCTATCTCAGCAGCTTTCATCAACGGCTTGAGAACAATCAAGAGACATTCATGCATAAGGTGATCTTCAAGCAGTCCTTGCATTCATTGATGAGGGTATAGATACTTTGGGATGAGGAGAAGAGCTGTGAGTAGGAAAGCTTTTGAGGAAAGTTTGGTGTGAGTATGCATGCATATGTTAGCAAGTCCCAGAAGAAGTGGATGAGTGAGTCTGGCACCCATCATGGTAGTGATATTGGTTTTGTTGGAGGATAGTATGGTGCCAAGAACTGTGGCTCCTTGTGGAAACTGAGTCTACAGGAGGTGCATTGAGATGATGAACAAAAAAATCAACTGCTGCACATACTTGCATTTCCCAAGCAGCATCACCTATCATCCACTCCGAGTACACCCAAATAAGATGTGCTGTCATTGTGTACATACAATGAGGGGTGAAATTGAGCTTGTTGTGGAAAAGTGGGTTGGAAAAAAGACTCTCTAAGCATTCAATAGGGTCCCTCCAAAATAATTGAATCAGATACTTGGTGGGATAGATGGAGGGGATAACTTGACACTTCCAGCTCAGTCCACTAGGAAGCATCTCCACATGGCTTCACAATTCTCTGGCATTGCTGAATAAAAGGTGTAATTTTTGGACCTAAACAGGAGGTAAACTACTCAATGCTGCAGAGTGTGAAGACCAGTACTTACCAGTGGAAGCTTCAAAAACACATCAATCACGGCCATGCTAAGGGGTGAACACAGAAGGAAATCACCAATCTACCACTCCTCCTTGGATGCAAAAGGGTAGAAGAGGTTCTCCTTCCTGCATTCAGCAAATTCATCAGCATCAAATAGATCTAAGAAGGTTAGTCCATCCTTAGAGTAACATGTCCCAGCACCCTTGTACTGCTCCTCTGTCATATCCCATACATTTGCACTTCTCATCCGAAGTTCTGGATGTCAGATCCGATCAGATCCGATCCACAGATCCGTACCAGATTCGTCACGATAAGCTTATACATTGCGATACTTTGTGCATAGCCTCTCACATAGTTCTATCATATATAAACTCTTGTATATGTCCTATAGCACCCCAGTTCGAATATCATCTTAGATTGTCCTCATTCTGTTATCCAGACTCGAGTCGTAACAACTCTTGTCACCCTCCGAGACTTAAGGATTGTATCTGATAGTCTTTACACATCCGCCTCTATCTACGGATAGTCCATACTCTGTTAGTTTCTAGTCCTAGACTTGTCTAGACTAGCCCTTATACTTCCATCCGATATCTGGATGCCATCCGGATAAGTATACGATACTATTCCTTATCTTCGGATAGGAATACAATACTAATCCTTACCTTCGGATAAGTATATGATACTATTCTTTGTCTTCGAATAGGAATATGTTACTTGTCTCTATACCTGGATATCATACGATAGTCGTCTGGACCTTCAGATACACTACAATAGCCATCCAGATCTTCGGATACGATACATATAGTATTCTGAAATACAGGGCTATACTTGGGAAAGGGGCACAGCGTATGAGCTGAGGCCGAAGCCCTTCGGATCCGATACCCCTTGAGTATGACCTTAACATCCTCCAATGACCCTTCAACTGCTCTGAATCCATCCTCACTGAAATTAAAGTCACCATCAAAGTTGATCAGTAGTTGGAACCCCAGCATCAGCTTGGGGTGAGGTGTGATGCAATGGCAGTTCTACCTCTGTGAACTGCAAGATGTTGACAATGTCTTGGATGGAGCTATGACAGGATGTTTGGGATTGGCTAAGATGGTGAGTGATGCTGCTGTTTTTTTGCGAAGATCTCCCTGCAATTTGGACATCCTGGTACTGACATGAAAGGTTATCACATGCTTCACATAGTCATCACATGCCTCATACTCTTGTATATCGATCACTTACTACATAGTATTCGTCATATCCATCCCATGAATTCCCTCAGCTCTTCTCCATCTTTAAACTCATCTACATATAGTTACAAATTATACACAAGTTCAAATTCACAAATATTGAATGTGGCTCGGTCATGCCATCTTGGAGAGGAAGTTTTTCCTACTGCCACACACCTTGTGAGATCCCCCTTCAAATTCTATTTTCTTCTCCATCTCATCCATCTTTGGTAGGAGGTTGATTACCTGTTAATGCAAGGGGTTGTAGAAGATGCTGCGGCTGACCATTCTGACCTTGCACTAGAGGCAGCCAAAGCCAAGCAAAAAGTGCGTGAAGCCAAAAAGCACCTGGCCAATTGCATTCTTGAACACCAATTGACACTTCTCAACCTCTGGCACCATTGTGCAGAGGCAGCAAGTTCCCTGCTATTAACAGCAGATCATAATGTTGGGTGCATGCACATGGAACAAAAGAAGAATGGTATTGCAGCATTCACTCACTCAGAATCCACAGCAGTAAGTCTCTTTGCTATAATTCCTGATTATCATTGACCTGCGAGATCATTACAGACAATGCATGCTGGCTCAACTCTGTACTAGCCATCAGTGGTGTCTCATAGCATTTTCTGCAACCACTGCTGCTGCTGTATATATTTTTTATTATTTGCACTATATTGGAGTGCATTACAGCTGCAAACTTTGTTTAGAAGTGTGAATAAATGTTATATATATATATATATATATATATTGCCACCATTATCATATTATTTTAACTAAGTACATGTTTCTTTGTGTGCTTGTATAGACTTGTGTTACTTTGTCAAGTTTGTTAGGCTTGTTGGCTTGTGTGTCTGTGCTGTCTGTGATGTTTGTGCAGCTTTGTTATTGTTATGACATCTTGTCACCAAATTTGTAGTTTGCTGATGTCTGAGTGATTCAATATGGCCCAGTGTAAAAGAAAGCAATAACACCTTCCCAAAGTGCTAGATGTGCAAGGTTTCATGTTTTTCCCTAGTGTTCTTCCTCAGTATAGTCCAGGTTGGGGATAGTTCACTCACCATATTATCAACTCCACAGTGTAAGAAAAGTGAATTCGCAAGTAATGCAACAGCGGCTGTTTCAATCCACCCTGCATGCTGTTGAGCAGGAACCAAAGATGGGGGGATGAGCAAGTATTGTATAGGTGCAATGCTCATAGCAGTTTTTTTCAAGTCAGACTACTAAGTGGTGAGGTCATCATACAACTACAGTATAGATCACAATGAATCAGCGAGGCCTCGATGTGATAAACAAAATATGTACCAGCCAAGCCATGTTAGGCTTTTGATCTGGCCAAATTCCTGTATTGCAGTATTAAAACAGATCAGTTCAAAAAATGAACAAGTACTTACCAGCCTTGAACTATTTACTGTCCTGGTCCCATGTAACCAAAACTGCAACCAGAACCTTAGTGACAGAGACCAGTAGATCTTGGACTAGGGTTGGAAATAGATTCTCCAATGTGTGTTCTGTGTGACATTCCCCTTTAGCATCCTCAAGAAAGGCTTTCCAGTGCAGTCCATACCAGGCAAGTTGAGTAGGCTTTGGTCTGTCCTTGGGTTCACTCGATCTTCTGGTTCTAGAACACTGAGTCAGCTTGTCAGACTTTGTTACTTGATGCAGGAGCTCCAGGGTGCCAGGGTCAGACAGTTGGGGCTGCCCATTTTTATTGCGGTGATGCTTCAGGACATCCTGGGGCTTTGAGGCAATGGCTGATCAAAAATTATGAGCTTTGTTTGTTTGTATTGAAAAAACCACCTCCTCACCTCAGCATCTTATACCTGTTGCACTTCTTGGACACTATCTGGAAGGCCCTTGGAACAAATTAAAAATGGTGAGCACAAGTACAAATCAATAATCATCACATACCTGGGAAGCATTGTACCGCTGGACATATGAGGGACCTTTAGACTCCATTCCAGGTCACCTTGTGGAAGCTACACCAGTGAGACTTGCCTGGGCTCCCATGTCATCTTTGTTGCAGGAGAATGTAAATTTGAAGTCTGGCATAAGATGGCAACTTGGAGGGAGGGGGGTACACAAAGGGGGCTCTTCCCTGGAAAACCCTGGAAATTTGGATCAGTGAAGTAATTTGCTGCTGCTATAGCAGAACGAGGGTCATAAGTGTAAGGATTTACCTAGATGGTCATGGTAACATCCACCAACCTCCCCCCAACCAATCTTCTGGGTCCATATTCTCTTCATCTCCATCGTTTGTGTTGTCTCCATTGTCTTCATTATCATTATCATCATCATCATCTCCATCATCCTCCCTGTCTTCTCCATCAGTGCCACTATGTACTCCAGTCAATTGAAACTTGGCCCTGTTGGTATCATGCAGCACTGGGTCCAGCATCTGGTCTGAGAAGCCAGTAGTTGGTGGTGCTATTGAACAGGCTGCAGTATGGCCAATATTGGTGTTCTTCAGGAATTTCTTGGGGATATTCCTGCCAACAGCATCATACAAGTTGTTCAGATTTGGCTCAGGAGGGACAATAGGTGAAGTATCAGTGAATATAAACCTAGCTCCTTGTTGATGCAACGAGAAACCAGGCAGCTGTAAGGGCTTCACAGCACCGACATTCATGCATGACTTGAAGGTGTCTGGGACATTGGTGTAAGGTGGTGGAGCTGCCTGAATGTGAACTATCAGTGCAAGCAACAAGGTCCTTTATGCAACAGACCTTTGAATGATTTTTTTGGCCCTTGCAACTGTGAGTTGGTTCTGGAGCCTGAGGGTTGATGGGGATGTTAGTACTGAGCGATATCAAGCTCTTATGTTGGTTGGTTTGAGATAGAACCTCTAGCATAGCACCTATCTTTTCTAACTGTATGGTCCTACCTCCTGTTTCTGCTTTGGGGTGGGTAGAACACTGAGGAGCATCAGTACCTGGCACTTCTACATGGGCCAGACCAAGGGATACAAGGGGTATAGTACTGGATGTTTTGACACCAGTCTCTTATGCCTGTGACTTCTTTGCTATGTTCTTGGCCATGTCTGAACCTGTATGCTTTGCTGGCCTTCTCTGTTTAGGGCTAGCAAAGGTGTGAGGAGACATGGCTGCAACAAAGAAGTAGAAAGAAAAGACAGATATGGAAATAATCTAAGACTCACCTGTACTTTATATGATGCCTGCCTTCTCGAAATTTGTCCTAAGTGAATGGCTCGATGTGTACCATGACGCACATTGAAGAGAGGCATGTCTGTATTACTAAAAGTGTAAGCATGTGTTCTGGTAGTAGTATACAAATACATCAAGTTGATTACATTATTAGGTAAGAGGACAACAAATCTTGGCACAACATTGGGTAAAGAATAAGTAATTGAAAGAGAAAATTCCTTCTATGTCATCAACCTATATCACCTTTACTGTCTGAATCCAACATGAGTATCAACCGCTTTTGTCTTCTACTCTCTTCCACTTTAAGTTAGGCAAATGCATGGATGACTCCAGTCTGATAGGTACATGATCTTCAAGATCAACAATGAATTTCCTGAGGTCCTCCTTGGTGGATGAGAACAAGGAGATATTTTCCAGAAGAGTGACAAGATGATGCTCCAGCATATCATGTATGGTGTCAAAAGTAACACACATATCCATGTTGTCCTTCAGCAATATATGCCATGCTTTTGCCAGGGGGATCAGGTCAGCAAAATACGGGTGGAATTGATTGGTTATATGGGCTTCCTCTGATGAAACCACAAAAAAATAAACTTTTCTCAACTTGCAGTCTTCTAGGTTGAGGGTCGCCCAGCTATTTGGTAATATGGCATGTGGTGAGTCATTCACAGGCTCTTGGTGCTCCTGGCTGTGAGGGCTGCTGTATTTGATGCAGATGTAAACAAACACATAAAAGAGGGACTTGAGGTCATCCACATAGGTTTGTAAGATGTGAGATATAGGCAGCACAGGGGTGTTGGAGGATGATTTTCTAGGTTGTTGTGTTGCAGCTTGTGCCTGCAGACCTGCAGCCTGGGTGAGAAGGCTGCATGACATAAAAGGAATTGTGCCCTGATCAACAAGTCAACAGAGCTCTATGCATTTAAGGAATGTACTTACTGTACCACCTATAGAGTATTCATTGTTTTCAGAAATGAATACTGCAAACTCCCAGTCAATCAACAGCCCTCTGCTGTTACCAAATTCATCTAAAATCATTGCATTGTAGAGACCACAATCACAATGCAAAATTTTGCACTCTAAGACTGCGGTACATTGGACTATGATAGATAATTAACCTAAGACTCATGCACAACATATAAAAGACTCACCAATTACAATGTCCCTAAGTGCTTTCACAAACTCCCTGAGTGTTCAGAACTTGGTAAGGAGGCGAGTGCAGGGCTTCATGACAAGGTGAGTGCATATTGCTACCTTATCACTCTCTTTACTTGACTGTAAATGGCACAGTTTGTGGTCATTATGAGGTATAATTGGAATATGGACAGAAAAGTTCTGGTTGGTATCACTCAACTTGTTTCATGACATCATCATCCCTCTGATGAGTGCATCAGGTTCTACAACGTATGGGTAGCATAGGCAGTGACTGGAGGATGAGTGGGAGGCATTGATGGGTATGTTACTTTAATGTTGAGGTTATGCACATAGTAATTACCAAAGCTCGAGTGATGCCATTGCTCAAAGTTACATATCAGCACTTCATGACTATACTCATGGAGGATCAGAATGAACCAACAATTGCAAATGAAGGACTTGTGATGTGGATGATATAAGAAAACCAGCAGTAATGAGTTAGAGAGTGAAAGCCTCAGGCTCCCTCTTCTTCTGCTGAGAACGATAAGGATGATTCCTCAAAACAGGTGGAGAAGGTGGAGGAGGGGGTGTGGATGATGATGAAGGGCCAGATGGTACCAATGAATTTGCAAAGTGGTTTATCCAGCTCAAATGACAAGGCAGTGGATCCTGAGTTGCAGCTGGAGAAGAAACTGAGGTTTCCAATGGAGTAGCAGACAACATCAGAAGTAGAGGGAGTGATATCTCAGGACTCAGAAAGCTGTCGATGTTATCCAGCCCCTGTTGTATGATCTCATGAATTTGGTCATGAGAGACTTCTTTATAATTTAATAGTGTGTTTCTAATTGCCAAACGCCAGTCCTCAAGAATAGGACAGCAAGCCTGGAAGTATGGTGCTGGCTCATAAATCGGGGATTTGTCCATTATGAATTCTTTCTTGAGACTTCCGCTAGTCCCAAGACCGTCTCTGTCCATCATCATGTATGATTTATTCCATCTACAGGCATTTTCGGGGGGCACCCCTCTGTCCATGATTAGACTGCCCAGCCCACCGTATATGGTTGTGAATTTGAGGAAAATATAAAATAAAGACTCGAGGTCATCAGAGGCCATGTGGTCAACCAACTCAGGAGTTTGAGTGCTTCCCATCAACTTGAGAAGGCGACATGATATGTATGGTATTGTTCCCTTCAAATAAAAATAAGAATATGCACTAAAGAAGATATTGATATCAATTTTAAAACTTACAGTTCCATGTGAATCTTTTGCCCAATTGTAAAGTTGGACAAATTTGGCGTAGTCAAAATCAATAAAGTATCCCTTTCCCTTGTGTATGATGATATTGTTGGGACTGAGATATCCATGAAGAACTGCCTGCTCCAACATCAGCACTTCATGGGCTACCGGCATCTGTCAGTGTTGAAATTTTTGACAAATACCAGGGGACTCACCAACAACAAGGTCAAGAAAAACATTGACTAGCTCAGGTACAGACTTGAAGGTGGTCAGCAGGAATCCGCATGGAGTCAAAAGCATGCATTGGTGAATTTTGTTGGTGAATATCAGTGAATCCAGGAGGTGATTGTGAACATGATTGCAAATTTTGGATGTGTTATCAACACATCCAGCATACTCAACATCCCAATACTTCACTAGCTGGACCATATTTGGAACACCATTGACTGCCCAAAGACACTCAACCTTGTGATTTAGGGAGTCAAAATCTACCCGACAGTCCTTCAATGCATACTCCATCTTGGTTTTCCTCTGCTGGACACAATAACAAACAGTTCTGTGTGAGAAAAGCCCACAACTTTTCCACAAAATGGCCAAAATCCAGTATAACTCACCTATGTCATCTATAACCCAACCTATCACTTTGGTTGGTATGTCATCAACTCCCCCTGGTATATTTTTGTGAGTAGTGCCTTGGCAAATGGAGTTGCAAACATGAATAGTGGGATCAAGACTGAGAGCAGAGTGACTAAATAGTGTCATCGTGTTCAAGACATCAACAAAACACACAGGATCCAGATTGATTAATATAGGTGCTGAGATTATTATACCAGAACGGTCCAAGTAATGCACTTGACACTTCTTGTTCATGCATAATGAGGTAGCCTTTGGTTGCAATCCCCAAGGAGATTGGTATGTCCTCTGCCAGTTCTGAGATGGTGATCTCTACTCCTGTCAGAACATCTAACCAACTCTTCTTATTCTGGTCGCATTTCTTCAGCCTATAGTCCATAAGGACTAAATTGGGTTTTCTGGAATCAGTGGCATCCAATACAGGAATGGTAGAGAACTCTGAAGACCAGTATCACAATTCTGGTAGAGTGTGGAAGGAAAGCAAGCTCGACTTGGCTTTGACCCGGCCACACATGTTGTAGTGGATGGTTCTCAATAGGCACTCCAAATTCTTCTCATCCAACATCTTTACAGCCACCATTGGACGTTTTGCTCCGACCTGATATGATTTCTGTAACCAACTACCATCCATCTCTAGTGCACCTTTGCTGTCATCTTCATCATCTGAATCTGCAACTGCATCTGCCTCCACTTCCATATCAGTCTGCAACTCCTGCTGGATTCTTTTCATCTTCTTCAGTTGACCAAGAAAAGGAGAAGTAAGCCTCCATTGCAGGTGAGTGGTACCCCGTATATTTAACAATACAGATGATCCATGCAGGATCAAACTGGGCTTCTTTTTGACATATCTAATGTCATTTATCTCTTGTATTCTGAGACTGCATTGCAGGATAAGGTCATCGAGGATGGATGATGTCTGGCCTCATATGCCCTCCTCCCACAGAACTCGTTTACCCTCCATTAAAAGTGAATTTGGACCACCAGGAGCTCATGCCTCATCAGTTGGTCCATGGAACTCTGTGTCCTCAGTATAAAGTCACCAATGGTGGGGATGGAGCAAGTAACTGTTGCAAGGAGATGGTTGAGCACAAAGGATGATGATGCTGATGTCATGATGATCAAGTAAGTGCAATGCCTTATACTGAGACAAACAATGCTTGAGCCTCTTGTTGGTTTGCTTTGGGCCATGGTGCATTGATTATTCACCTGTAGTTCCCACATACCTGATCTAATCAGATATGACAGCGAGGCATGCTGACAGGTCTAAATCGATGTGTTTCTGGTTATTACCAGCCAAATGAATAAATTCCGGATACCAAGGGGCCTTCCAGTAGTGTAGAGTGAGTGCTAGTAGTGCTTGGGAGTGTTGGCACCTATCCCGCCCTTGGCTGTAGTACCCCACATACCTGTGACCTAATATTAAATGCTCTGACCATTTTTAAACTGCTGAAAGCTCTTAGCTGTAGCAGGGATCTGGGTGTTTGCAATCCAAATCATTGATCCTGTTGAGGTAAGGCCATGTTATTTGTTGATGCATGAGCTCACATCTACGTTTTGTAGAGCAGGACCATTTTGACTATCGCACTAGATAAGAATGAGGCTGCCTTCAGCCTTGCTTTCATACCATTTTCTGCACAGAACAATGGCTATATCTTGCCATAGGCACTGCTCACACCTAATCATCTCTGTGGTCATATATCAATGGTTTCTTGCAAATGTATCATTTCATGGAAGATGGCATGATATTGGAACTACTTCACAAGGTGAAGTAATGTCTTGACAAATATGCCATTTTCCTGATACCTTTATCCAAACCGAGACAGATGATATCCCCCTTGCTGTTATGTGATTCCAGGGACTTCTGGTTGCTGGCGTTGGAATGGCACTTCGGATATATAATATGGGAAAGGAGATGCTTTTATGGAAAGCAGAAAACAAGGTAAGCATACACACCACTATGTCATGCCAGTTCACCTTGATCACATTCATGTTTCAGACATTTGCAATGTCAAGTTTGGTCGTGCTTGACTCGCATTTGTATATGCCTCACACTGACACTATGCTTCTGTTTGCCAGCATTATCGCAATGCCCCTCCATGTTCTTCAACACACAATACCTTCAAGTCCCACAACCTAAATGTTTTGTTGTACAAGACTGTAACCATCTTATTTAATATCTCACAGGGGTGTAGTTATTGGGATGAGCTCTGACATTTTACTGGAGGTTGATGGTGTTAAGCATGGGGATTGTGACTTTCTTTAAGCTGCAGAGGTGCATGAATCTGTTTTTTATACTACTGGCCTCATTTTCACAGAATATCAACTTTGTTCGTGCTTGTGCCTTCTCACTTGTTTGTTCACTCTCATCGCTTTGCACTCGTCTCTCATCTGTTCACGCTTGTCTGTTTGAACTCATCGCTTTGTGCTCACTCATCATACTCATTCTTCTTGCTCATTTGCGCTTGTAATCAGTAATCTGGATGTTTTTTTTTGTTGTTTTAGCATTTTCATTTATTACATCTGCCTACCCATTTTCATACTCAGGATGCGGCTCAGGCCAGGCCAGGCAAGCTGTTCTCAAAGACTTTGGCCCGGCCTGTGATATTTGAACACTCTGGCTGTCTGAAGCCGGTGCTTTCAATCCAAGCTGGGCCAGAACACCACTAGTCCTACTCATTGGGTAGAGTGCATTAATATCAAAGCATGGTCAGACTCGCTCATCTGATGCAAAGTGATACCTACCACCCTTTGGTGCTCGCATGGCCCTTAGAACAATGTCATTGCAAAATCAAGAATGCAGTCCGTCACCCACTTTGTCTTTGTTGACATTTGACAAGCATCTGGATCAGCCCCCAAACATGGTTTAGCTTGAAAGTATGTCACAACAAGTGAAAGGCAGTACTTGTATAATGATTTCAGTGTGCCACTGGAATGGGTATTCATGAATCACTAAAGGTACTACCAAAGGTCCATACCAGTCCAAATGTATGACTATGTAATGAATGTACGTATCAACAAGCATCCATGATTATATGAGAAATTTTACTCCTCCTTGCCCTCAGAGTTGCCCTCCTTGGGCTAATCAAACACGCATAAGGTGATCAGTTCCCTCTGGCACGCTGGGTTGATAGTAATCACTGGCCCTCCTCCACTTGCCCCATGGGGAAGCACATTCCATTGGGAACCATTCATCTTTCCTGTTGACCACATATGGTCTGACTGGGTGTATGGCACCCACACCAGCTGATTGAATTGGTTCCTGAGTGCACATTGAGTTCTGGTAAGGGATGCTTTTGTTATAGCATGGATAAGAGCCATGTAATTGATATAGTATGTGCATCTCCCAAAGTTCTGACATTTATCATTCTCAACAGTTTTAGGGAAGAAATGGTCAAAGTGCATTGTCCACTGCTGGTCTGTGCAAACATGGTATTGTGCTTTAGTGAACGGAAGATCCACACTCTGGAGTAGCTCTGGCTGGGCTAGTTCATTGTGCATGCATGCAGGGATGCTGAGGTATGACCCATCCTGCACAGATTTCAGATTAGGCACTTCCTCAATAATGTCCAGGAAGAACTGCTCCTATATTTTGGCAATGCGCTGGTTAGCTGTAAGTTCACCTTGCTTGTCATTCCCTGCCCCATCAAGATCCCATACATCATCCCCGTTCAGGATGTGCAAGTCTACATCCCTGCCTGCCAGGCAAACAGGATGTTTGAATTGGATACCCCTAACCTCTGTGTCAAGGCACAAGTGCTGACAATCCGGTTCTCTAATATCATCAACATCACGAGTCTTGCGCTTGCGATTGTGGGTTCATTCTGGGTTAGGAAGGTGCCTATTGAGTGAAGCTGCACTCCAACTAAACAAGGAATGAATGTCATCCATGGACATCTTGTGATAGATGCACATTAAGGACTCTGAATCAAAGCTGTGTTGCACTGGCAGTTGAAGAAAGGTTGGATCACTGTTGAGCACAATGTCACAGATGAAGTATGCGCCATTATCATACAGGACAGGTATGGTGGGGGCATTTTCATCATCTTCATCGTCAGCAGGGTCTTCACTCAATCAAGTGTTCCCATCCAAAACCCTCTGCAGGATGGTGGAAGCAAGCATTGGCCATGTAGAGGCAGATTGGTCCTAATGCCAAAGTAGAGTCCATGGAATGCACTCTGCCTTCTGACTTTTGCAAATTCTTGAGGACTAGATGGATTGCAGCCAGACAATAATAGACAAAAAGCCTGGGATGACATATCAGCTGAGGCATGTAACCTAATGACATGCAGATGTGTTCTTACCACCACACTCTTCTATCAATAGCAACAACACAACACTGAATGAGCTCCTCAGGGAGGGTAGACAATGTGTCCATGGCTTCAGGCAACAGAACCTGAATCTCCAACCATGCACAGCCATCACAACCTTCCACCTCTCCTTCACCAGTGCATTCGAACCTGGATTCAGAAAGTGCATCACATTCTTCTCAGTGCAATAAGCCTGCATATATATTGGGCCCTCTGCATCTACACAATGTATCATAGTGGTACAGAAACTGGCAAACTCTTTGATCTGCAATGTGCAATCCAGATGAAACCATGCCTTGTTATTCAGTAGGTGAGAGATCTTCTGTGTGGATGCAGCAGGTATGAGATGGCTCAGGAGCTTGCGATGACAAGATTTGTGCCATGTGACGACACATCCCGGTACACTGATGGTCAGTGCAATGTCCATGTGCCATTGCTCACCATTCAAGCTGGCAATGTCAACATGCTCAAATAAATTGTCCATCGCCAAACATCACTCACCCTCATTGCTCCCATTATGGATGGTAGCACCTTTCATTCCTCTCAACTCATGCCCAAAATAGGCATCCCTAAACGTGGGCCCCAGATCTGCAAGTTTGTCTAGCAGAGTTGTTGCAATCTCTTCTAACCTATACCAGGGAATATCTGTGCTGCTGAAAGTGAGCGACCCAGTATGATTCCTGGAATGTGCATATGCGGCTGCATAGGTGGTGGGCCATTTATCACGCAATTCGGGCATGACCTCCATCATTGTAGGACTGAAGCATCGGTCATATATGCGAGCTAATTTGTCCTGAGGCAACAATCCGACTGGCCAGTCTGCATTGTAGAGTTGTGGGAAGAAAACTCTCACAACATGGCATTGCTGAACTTTGCCCAAGGGCAGGTTGGAAATTTTGTGCATCAGGACCTGAATCTCAGTGCCCTGGCTCCATGATGGTCAAGATACATATATAGCTACTACTGTTGACTGTACTTCTCACCTGGCCACTATACACATGGCTCTTGACGTGATTGTTGCTCTTTAATGTCTCTTTGAATGGAGGAAGGGGCCAGATAGACAATGCGCTGGTATAGGGTAGTGTGTCCAATACCCCAATGACTGAGTTGAGGTCATGAGTAATATCAGTCTCAGTAAGAGGGAATGCCTTGTAGGCAATTCAGACAAACTTGGCAGCTGTCGAGCTCCTCATCTGTGAGTGGCACAACACTTGCAGCTAGCACAAAGTGAATGAAATCAAGCTCTGTCTGATCGTCCTGTATCTGCATAAACAAATGTTGAGAATGGCCCACGAATTCTGCCATCGTTAATTGGGCAAGATCATTGATTTCATCTGGGTATTGCATACTGGACAAGAAACCGTAATGACAGTGGGGGAGCTGCAGACAACTACACATACTAATGCACACTGGCACCCATATATACAAGAAAATATTGAGCACTGGGAATGGCATACACAGAACAGCCATCAACTTGAAGCAAGACCTTAGGATTAATGTCCGTGCACATGTAATTGTTATATGTGATAATATATTTGTACACTCACCTCATTTCAGTTACACGTTCATCATCTTAAAGCTGTTCCAACCCAACTTGCATACCCTACATGCCTGGCTGCATGAAGTTTAAAGGTTAATTCAGGTTGGTTGGTTGGTTGGTCAATGTTACTGTTGTTCTACATTTAGCATGTAATACAATAACAATTTGAACCTAGGATTTGTGGGGATACCACATTGCATTTTGATGAATTCAATCTTGCAGTGCAAATTATTTTGAAAATCAGCCTCTGATGAACCTTACCACTATGTTTTGCATTGTGAAATGGGTGAGAAAGCCCCCAATAGAGCTGGGCTCTGTGTGATATGATGTAATTTGTTACTGCTCAAATGACATTTTGCTGTACATGAAAGTAGAGACTTCATTTGTGATTGTGCCTTCTCACTTGTTTGTTGACTCTTGTCCCTTTGCACTTGTCTCTGTAATTTTTTACTGCTCAAATGATATTTTGTTGTATGCAAAAGTAGAGATTTTCAGCATGATATCACTCCACAACACAGGATGCAGATTACATATCATCAATAGCACTATGAGCACATAGTCCTGCTTCGATTGTTGAGGGGGAAGGCAAGGAAATCCTTGGCACCAGAACAGATGGCCTTGCCGTGAAAATTAGAGCCAGAGCAGATGCTCAAATAATTGCTCAATGAGGCAGACAGCAAGGAGACTCAGCTCTAGATCAGATAGCTGTGCCCCGAAATTGAAATCTTGAGCAGAAGCTCTAACAATTGTTCAATGAGGCGGAGAGCAAGGAGACTCTCACATACCGTACAGCATACAGACCAGATGGTCATGCCCCAAAGATTGGATCATAAGCAGAAGCTCATATGATCATTCAATAAGGCAGATGGCGGAGAGTGAGGAGATACTCAACTCCAGACCAGATAGTCATGCCCTAAAAATTAGATCTTGAGCAGAAGCTCAAACAATTGTTCAATGAGACAGAGGGCAGGGAGCAAGGAGAGACTGTCTGAGTCAACTCCAGACCAGATAGTCACACCACAAAAATCGGATCTCAGTAGAAGCTCAAACAATTGTTCAGTAATGCACAAAGCCTGAGCAAGGAGATCTCTAGCTCCCAACCAGATGGTCTCTTACTGCAAGATTTTGGGAATCTCAAACTTGTTCAGTGTGCTAATTTTCTTTCCCACAGACCAATCAAGCATGATCCAAGTTCAATCGCCCTGTGTTGCCGCTCAAGAGATGCACACTTCCAACCTTGAAGATTCTCAAACAGCATGCAACATAATGCTACCCCTGGTAGGAATTATGACCTTCTCCATCAAGAACTAGAGTCCTGCAAGTCTCAAGGGCATGATACAGGACGCTTAGAAACAACTGAACAAAAAATACTTGCAGAACATCAGCACCAAAAATTGCATTTGAAGTTGACTGATACTGTGTGCTCTGGATCAGCACTGTCAATGAGAATGGAAAAGTTTGGATCAATCAGGATCAGTGACCTTTGATACCCCTCGGTTCAGTTGTGGAGCAGTATGCAATGCAAAACACATGTTCAATGGCTGCTTGCCTCTCTGTATGGCAGAAAAGCACTGTTCTGATCTGAAGCCTCATGGATAATGTATGGAGGACCTCCCTGATTAGAAGTGACAGTCTGCTATTTCATCACAAACAGCAGAAACAGGAATGATGAGATTTCTTTTTGCTAATTTACATAAATTATTCTAAGGAGTGGCAGTAATTTGCTGTAAGCTGCTAGTTTTACTGTATGATTGAAATGCAACACGGTGTTCCCTATGACTTCAAATTAAACAGGAACACATCTTTACTGGTGCAGAAGCATATATGACACAAGTACCAATTGTTGCAAGAAGGGATTTGAGCAATCTTGATCATCAAAAAAATCTACATACATACTTTACCAAGTGTACATAGCTACCTGCTGTTTTCATATCAAAAACAATGCAAGAACAAAATATTATTTACTGATAGTACTCTACTGGATCACATTTGTCACCATTTATCCAATTGGAAGGGTGGAGTCTTTGAGGGAAATGCTGGTGAACACAGAAAGAGTGTTTTGTGATGCATTACTGGTAGAAGATGAGCAAGCCATGGCTTCAGAACACAGCCTTTACGAATCTACATGCTGTCTGAGAAGTAGCACTTGGATTGATCTGTGTCCACAAAATTCTGGCAATGATGTGATTTGAAATTTGAAGGCCCTCGGATTGGGATGTGATCAGTTGGTGCATCAGTTCATGTTGCACTCGTCATCAACAATGCCGAGTGGATGTCACATATTGGGAATAAAAACGAGAACAAGTCAGGAAAGCAAGGTGTATCATGCATCATTTGCAATCCCTGGAGTGGGTGACAATTCAGAAAATGGCTGGAAATGGTATGAAAAGGACATACCTAGAAGTTCTCGCTGTTCTTGACAAACAGAGGGAACACCCCTTCCATGAGCTCTGCATCCTGGAGAAGTGTTATGAATACCATGAGACAAGGAGGAAGGAAAAGTAACTCATTATATCACCAGAAGAAATCTTGAACAACACTCCACATAGCCTCAGTACTTTACAGTGTGTCAGGAATGGCCTGTATAGGTTATTGATCAAGGAAAATGCAACAATTCGAAGCAAGGGCTGAGCTCTTCCTCAGTCTTAGGTGGTGGGAAATGTGTACAAGCAGCAGCTTACCAGAGCACCAATTATAAAGCTCAGGTGCCAGACAGAACACACAAATGTGGTCCTATATGGGTGGGAGCAGGAATCAGGGTGGTAGGGTAGGTTTTTATTATTACTGACAAGAGTCACTGACGTCCTTCTCAGAGAAAGATTGAATTTTGAGTGGAAGAGGGAATCCAGAGTAAGTGCTTTGTAGACCGCATGACCTTTGTTGCTAGAAAGATAGAACAGGGTTTGTGAGCCTGTAGATCTCAAACTCTGGAGAGGTTTGAAGACAGCTGTAAGTCGAAGTGCACAGAGATATTGAGAATGAAACATGTTCGGTTTTTGGTGTTCTCTTCTCTTCTCTGGAAGATTTGTGTTTGACCACTTGTTGACAAAAGGAGCAGAATGTTCTGTTTGAAGTCAAGTGCTTTGATAGACATCAGGAAAACCCTCCAATACAAACCTAGATTAAGTGCAACAAATTTATCAAAAGTTTGACAAGTTATACCAAGCAATACAGAATATCACTAGATTTAACAATTCTTTCTAAAATATTGCTGATGTGATATGGTATTATCTAAGAGTCACAAAGCTATATCTATTGATGTACAGACCATTCAGTCACAAGCCAATTTAGAACCGGTACCCTGGATGTGCCAAATGATCATAGCACCTGTGCAGCCAGAGGCTGGCCAGTTGTATTAAATCTATGTAGATGTGACACTGGCTGGCATGTAGAGGGCCTCTTGGCCAATGCCAATTCTACATAGAGTAATGTATGACTGACTATGCATTGGGGGTACTAGACCAGCTAGGACCAGTGCTAGCCAGATCTCAAATGAGAGCATGCCCATAGATGCAGGCTGGCTGATTATGCAGGACCAGTGCTGGCCAGACCTCAAGTGAGAGGACCATGCTCATACATCAGCAAAACCACCTGGAACCAAAAAGGCCAGAATGTCAGGGATTTGGACACTCTGGGGCAACTCTGGGGCCAAAATCTGGGGCAGACTCTGGGGGCCATCAGCAAGTCCAGCAGAGTACAGCTGAGTTTAAACACTGTTTGATGGCAAAGCTCAGCCTGCTTATTGCTTGATCAGCATCTCCTGCCCACCTGCCTGCCTGCCTGCTGCTGCCTGCCAGTATGCAGCTATTGTTGGAATACTGCATTCATGCTCCATCCCAAGTCTACCTTATGACAATGCCATACCTGCTATCCACACTGCTACCCATCTCTCTTATCTGCCTCCTTTCTGTGTTTCCCGCCAGCCCTCCCGCCCCTCTTCCTGCATGCCTGTGCCTGCCTCATTATGTCTTCACTGTAGCAAAATGATCTTGCCTTTCTCTCCAGCTTTGCGCTGCATCATTCTGCTGTGGGACTTGTCACTGACTGTGAAAGCTGGGGTGGTGCTGTCCCATCACAATATACTGCAGTGATAAGAATGGTAATGAAGGCAAGCCCATGGCTATGGTATGTCCCCTCTTGCATGAGGGTTGGTTTGAGTATTAAGCTGACCTTTCAGCCAGCATCACTCCTGCTTGTTCTACCGGTGGTACCCTCAGCTTCTGACGTGTCCTGATGTCATGGCTTTAATCCCTTTAGCAAAAGGATCACCGACCCTTTCAAGTTCATTGCCAATCGTATCTACTTGGGTGACATCTTTTCAACTGCATTCTCCTCCACTCAGCCTTTGAGTTTGAGTTTGAGTACAAGTTTAAGTTCTCACCCTCAGCAGAATGGCAAGAAGCAGAGGAAGTGGGGGGGTCAATGCACTGGCCCTTTTTGCTGCAAAGTCAGTGCACTGTGGTGTCTGCAAGGGATGTGCCTTAGCCACTGCACAGAAAATGGAGGATGTCTGATTCATGATGTGGAGACACATAGTCAGCATATGGATGTGCAACCACTAGATGTCAATCCATTTTACCTAGAGGATGCTGAGGCAGAAATGAGTTATGGACACCACAAGCTTCAACAGGCACTTGAAGCATCAATGGCCATGACTGGTGGACAACCAGCTCCCTTCCCATCATTCCACGACCTTCTTACTATTCCAAACCCATCTCAGCTACCTCCACCATCTCCTGCTCATACACCCCCACCACCATCTCACCCTCTGCAACTGGGTGACAATGCTGCCTTATCTATGCCAATGTTCCCAGTTCACAAGTTTTCCAAGTCTCCTTGTGTGACTGATCAGCTTGACCCATTGGGGGCTGGCAACCTCAATGCATGTGCTCAAGAGAGAATAGTGAACAAGCATATCAATGAATGCCAAAAAGAGATGGAGCGTGCTTCAAAACAAAGATTTGTGTTATACTGGTTTGACAGGGTAAGCTCATCTTCATGTTTATCTTCACAAGTTGTGCTCACTGAGTTTAGGACAACACACTGGTCACAATGTAATGGATTGTGCACTGCCTGTTACAAACTGGGATGGGTTCTAACAACCGAAATCCAAAAGAGGACTATCAAGAGTTGAATTGTATTGAGACTATGATGACAATGAAGTCCTCTTCATAGAATATCTAGCTAATGATGAGTAGTACTCAAGGTTAGGATCAAGGGTTTAAGGCTAATGATAGGGAGTGCCCAAAGTTAGAGTCATCATTTCAGATGGCTAAGCTGGGAGGGCTTATACAAAGGAATATCAGATATCAAATAAAACCCAGTAAGATTAAAGTAAGGAAACAAGAAGAAAGTGGAAAATTGGGAAGTACTGAAAGGAGTCATCTAGTGACGGCAGTAAGCAATCGTGATGTAATACAAGTAGTCTGACGAAGTAATGAAGGAAAATGAATAGGGGTTAAATATATTGTAACATTACCCCATGTTTATTGTTGAAGTCACCGAGTATCTCGATCAGCCTCCCAACAAGAGAGAGCACTATAAAATTCAGGGTCTTTCCAATCAATAGGAAGGACCACTTCACTGTTCAGCTTCTTGCATAAACACGACAGACATGGCAGTGGTAGCAAGGGCAGTGCTTGTGATGATGACCAGGGTTGCGACAGTTGCAACAAATGAAGTTGTTGTCAAGATCAGTGGTGACTATAGTGACATGGGATGCTGTGGATGGCATGGGGGATGTGGAACAGTTATGATTGTGCATGGAACATTTGGGAGAGGAAGGAGTGGATGTGCGTGTAATGCATGTTTGACAGGTAGATTCAGAGGAATGTCTTCTCTGGGATCTGTGGAGTTGGTGTGATGGTTCATTTACAGTGGCTGTTTCTTGCAATACAGACAATGCAGCCATCATCGAAAGAGATATAGTATGTAGGCCAGGAGTAATATCTTCAGATGTAGTGGGATGAGGGTTCTCAACTGGAGGAGGTACTGGGATAGGTGTAGAAGGCAAGTGGGGACATAGGACTGTGTTCTCAAGGATGCACTCACATACTTCATGGACAACTTCACAAATGATGCTTTTAGCATCATCAGACATAAGATGTATAGCAAGGTTCCTAATATGCCTTTGTAGATGAAGGAGGATGTTTTGGTGTCACAGGTTGGGGAGTAGTTTGGCAGTACGTTCAACAAGCTCTGCAGCTCAGATGATGTTGATGAGGAGCCCGATGGTGGTGGCATCATGCTCAGCAAGGCATTCATTGATGTCTTTAGAATATTGGATATCAAGACAAGCAGACTTGATAAGGGTGTGGCTTTCTACTTCTTCTAGAATGGTGAAGTAGTCGGAGGATGTGGTGGATATGAGGGAAGCAGTGGTGCTAGCTGAAGCATGGATGGGTTCATCAATGGCATTGGTGGAGTAAAGGGTGTTGTTCATGGTGTCAAGATAGGAGTCTGTCATATCCCATACATTCACACTTCTCATCCAAAGTTCCGGATGTCAGATCCGATCAGATCTGATCCACAGATCCATACCGGATCCATCACGATAAGCTTCTTCATTCATATCCTGTTCATATAACGTTAAACACTGCTTATTTCCTCCATTTAGTATATCCTCCTTTCCGGTTTATCGGTTATGCTTTCTTCCGGCTATGTTCTACTGATCCGTTTCACTTGTGATTAATTTCCGGCTATGGTTACTGATCCGCTTCACTTGTGATTATCTTCCGGCTTATGATTGACTTCTAATAAGCATTGCTTATACATTGCGATACTTTGTGCATAGCCTCTCGCGTAGTTCTATTGTATATAAACTCTTGTATATGTCTTATAGCACCCTAGTTCGAATATCATCTTAGATTGTCCTCATTCCGTTATCCAGACTCGAGTCTTAACAACTCTTGTCACCCTCTGAGACCTAAGGATTGTATCCGATAGTCTATATGCATCCGCCTCTATCTACGGATAGTCGATACTCTCTTAGTTTCTAGTCCTAGACTTGTCTAGACTAGCCCTTATACTCTCGTCCGATATCCGGACGCCATCCGGATACATATACGATACTATTCCTTATCTTCGGATAGGAATACGATACTAATCCTTACCTTCGGATACCATACGATACTATTCCTTGTCTTCGGATAGGAATACGTTACCTTCCTCTCTAACCAGATACCATATGATAGTCGTCTGGACCTTCGGATATGCTACAATAGCCATCCGGATCTTCGGATACGATACATATAGCATTCTGAAATACGGGGCTATACTCAGGAAAGGGGCACAGCATACGAGCTGAGGCCAAAGCCCTTCGGATCCGTTACCCTTGAGTACGACCTTAACAGAGTCTAGGGATAAGAAGGTGAAAGCGAGGGTAGAGGTAATGTCGTCAGAGCTCATGATAAATTGGTTGGTGAGGGGGAGGATTTCAATGATAAGGAACTTGATAAGGCGAAGAAAGTCAGAATGTTGCCACACAATATTACCAGTGTATATTGGTTGGGGATTCTAGGTGAGTTTGTTCTTCTTCTTATATCCCTTTGTTATCTGGTTAGCATTCCCTAGATTCTCTTTTGGGATCCATTCATTACTAGTGAGCACAGAAACAAATTATGCATGAATTTCTTCTGCTGTTCCTGCAGGAGTATGAGGTGTTCCTGGCTGTTCAAACAGTTGGTCAATATGGTGATGGGTAGTACAGGAATATCCTACATACCACAAAAATGCTCTTGTAACCCTCATCTGACTCCTTGTACTTCTTTGTTCTGCCAACTTCACATGTCCTGCAGAAGTAGTTGCAATGCAAGCCTGCATGGCTACATTCCTCAGCTTGCATGAGGTTGTTGCCATCAAGAAACAGACCATATAACATCAGCATGACTTCTGTCCTTGCAGTCCCAAGTAAAGACTCCAGATTCCACAGCTTTGCTGTTACAGTGCGCTTAGCCCCTATTCATTTTCTCTTGCTCTTCCACCATTGTATTACATCCCGATCGCTTACTACCGCCGTCGCTAGATGACTGATGTTTCTTTTCTTGGATTGCTCACCTTTCCTTGCACATACATACTTAATCAGGCAGTCATCCTTTGTCTTTGTTCCAGCCCTAAACCTCTCCTAGGATTCCTTATAAATATGCGCCTAGTACTATGTAGTTCTTTACTTTAATCTTACTGGGTTTTACCTGATACTTGACTTCCTTCGTCTAAGCCTTCCAAGCTTAGTCATCTGAACCAATCTCCGACTTAGAGCACTCCTCTTTGTCAGTCTAAACATTTGAACCTAACTCCAAGGTTGAACCTTGTTGTTAGCTATTAACCTTGCAAGCAGACTTCATTGTCATTGCATTGTTAGGCCAAACTCAACCACGAAGGCTCTCTTTTGAGTCTAGGTTGTTAGAACCCATCCCAGTTTGTAACATTTGCTATGATCACTAACATCATGTTTCACTGTAGTAAATTAGAATGTACCACACACCTAATTGATTCTTGTATGGCATTCATCATTTCCATTGGGGCTGCATGAGGAGAAGATGTGACAAATCAAATACAAAACTCTTTCTCAAGCATTTCATGAGGTAGATTTATGTTTGACATGTATATTGCATGATGTTTGTTCCATTGCTTGGATATATTTCCAGATACATCATCCATGAAGATTATCAGAGGGATTGAGTACACCATGTGTCTACGAGATTTTGCATGCAATGGATTCAGCACTAGTTTTGCATATTTGTTGGATGACTCTGTCAACCCACATGCAAGTTCATCCTCACTGGCAGATATTTCTCTGAATGATCTTCAAAAGTTACACATTAGAATCATTTCTTGCTCATCACTGACAATAAACCCATCCTAAATATATCAACAAAGTCAAAAGCATGCAAAGAACAAGTTTACCTCTGTTTGTTGTACAGCACGGCCAAGCACATATAGTTGCTTGTCTGCAGTATCACTTGTTGACATGTACAATGCAAGAAAAAAGTGCTCAGGTACAAAGTAATCTTCTGATGCATCCTGTAAGAGCTCATCCACAAAGTAGATCTCCCCATCAACTCTATCTGCAGGAGGCAAAGGGAGTTCCAGTAACATCTTCTCTCCATTGAACACCTGGGACATCCCCTTGCCTCCATCTTCAGGGTAATCCTGCATTGCAAAATGTGTCAGAGAGTTCACATAGTCCTAAACAAGAACATTTGAAGTCAGTGTTGAAAGATAAGTTTATGTGTGAGATTCCACATACCTTGGCAATTTCTTTTCTGACATCATTGAGATAAAATATATTCCCCAAGCATGAAGTGATCTTTTCGGTAGGATTGCCAACAAGTGTTTGAACAGATTCCTGGACTTGGTTCAATGCATCCAGTAAGGGTACATCACAAGCACCAAGCTCCTTTGCCCAAGATAGAACTGCCTTTTTCTGCACCTTGGAGAATGGCAGCCTTGGAGAACTGAATAGTAAGGCAGTAATATAGTGCTTGAATGATAGGTCAGCAGTGAAAATGCATGAACATATTGGAACATACAGCTTTTGATGGCCAAGAATATGTTGAATTATCAGATGCAACTGGGCTATTCAGATTTACAGGCCATGAGGTAGTTAATGGACAGTTATCTAATAATGTGAATAAGTCTCCTGCAAAGAATGAAACAGTGTCTCACCTGGAAGTTCTATTCCAAAGTTTGATTCTGTCTCGTTGTCAAAGCTGTTTTTTTTGCTCACCAGGATGAGTGGCATGGAAAAAATTTGTTCCCCAATGTAAGAGCAGACTGCAGTTCCTCATACAAATTGCATGTCTTGTTACCTTGGTAGAAAGGACTGCTTGAGACTGCGTTCCAGAGATCACCAAGTGGTACTACATGGTTTGATTAGGTTGGTGAATGTGACTCCAGGATATAGACACCATCATCGATGTCCATGGCACTTAAGGCAAAAATGCTGTTTCCATTGTCGACAGGTGAAGGTGAGCATTCTGCTTCATGATGGTGTTGTTGCTGTTACCATTGGGAGGGAGCCTTCAAGTATGTGGAAGTCCACATCCTGGCATGATGCTGATGTACACCAGAGCTGATATGCTTCAATGCATGTTTAGGATGCATTGTGTGCAAAGCATTATCATGCTTCAGACACACATTGCACACAACCTGAGATGCTCCACAAAACTGCAATACTACATTAAACATCAGTACATGCTATTCATGTTGAGGCAAAGACTTACTTATATACCATTGATAGCTCACAGCGTGGTTGACATGATGCTGATTGTTGAGTGTGATCAAAGACTTGGTGATTTGAAAGTAACATGTCTAGATCATGTGATTCATTTTGAGACCATCATTCCAAACTGAGGGATCTTACCAGTCAGAATTTAATACTGTGCATGGCATGAGTGAAAAAATCAGTGAGAGAGGGAAAATTATGTATGTAGAGGCCAGGGTGCATGATAGCACATTGACTGAAAAGGAGCAATTTAGCAAATGATTGTCGAAGGGAGTATGTTAACCACTCCTGAAAATGGATGAATGGGCAGTGAAGATAAAATAGAGCAGATAATATGTAGAAGGGATGAAGCAGAAGGGAGTGAAGATAGAATAATGGAATGGTAAAGTAGCAGATGATATGTAAAAGGGAATATGTTAACAAACCTGCTTATGAGTGTGAACTGGAGGGAAGCAAATATATCATAAAGAGGTGGTAAAGGAGTAGATGATATGTAAAAGGGAATATGTGAAAGTACCTGCCTATGGGTGTGAAGTGGAGGGGAGCAAAGATAGAACAAAGGAATGGTAAAGTAGCAGATAATATGTAGAAGGGAATATGTTAAAGAACCTGCTCCTCAATGCTGTACAGAATATGGGGTAGCGAAGGAGCAGATGATAAAGTGCCAGGGCAGGAGCAGCATAGAAGTTGGGGGCAAGTTTCTATTTTTGATATGTGTCAAGACTTGAATACAATTATGATGGGAGATTAATGAGTAGACTTTCCAACATCAGAGTCAGTGCCAGTGCCATACCTCTGAGTTACATTCATTAAATATCTTTCATGTCTATCCCCACACGCAGAACAAAAGTGCACAGACCAGGTGCAAGCAGTGAGCGCTTGAGCACAGGCAGGTGACTTGTGCCAATGAAGCAAAAAAGGGGTTACAAGTTATCACATGACTCAGATTGTTCTAAGTTCAACATCAAGGACAGTGAAGACTGGATATGCACTATGTCAGACACAACAAATCTCCAAATTGCCCAATTTTCAAGCTCGACATTCTATCCAGATGTGCAAATCACCGAATCAGAAGATATACTTCTACAGCCTCTGTTAATCTCAGTGTGGTTTTCAGGTGCAGTACCTCATCACCTCACTCATTCAAATATTGTATGTGATATGATTTTCTTGGATAATGACTGCTTATACTGATGCTCATTTAGCCTGTTGAAATTACCATGTCTCTGAAGGAAGAATACAAATCATTCACAATACCAGTGATCAAGATAGTGTCTCAGCAGCCTCATCCCTTGAATTATGTATGTATCTGCACCAAACTTTTACAATGTGACTGACCTTAGTGCATCTGAAGCCCATGGCTTACAGTCTACCTTGCTCTATGATAGATGATGATGTGTCCTTTTCCTTCTTCCCATTACTGTCAACATTCAATCACATGGATTCTGATCACTGGGCAGAACTCCTGGGCAATATTCAATCTTGGCTTGTGAAATCTGTGGATCTGACATCACCTGAATAGACTTGGGGTCAGGAAGCATTTTGGCATGCATTCATTGCTGCTCATCCCAACTTCCCAGGTGGTAAATGGTGTTTCTGGGATCCCAGCATTTCCCTCGAGGGCCAATTTATTGAGGAGTGGGTGGGCAATGGCAGTGGCATCAGTAGCATGACTATCAAAGACACTGATGAAGAGCTCACTACTGTCTCTATGCAGGACAACACCCTAGACTACATATGGTCTGATTTTTTGAGGCACATTGTGCTTTTTTATCCCTAACCTTTGGTTTCTACTTCATAATTTTTCCTCTGTTAAACATTTTGGGACACTCAGCATGATATTATGCTGTGTAATGTCTACATATTTTGTTGTTGCTGTAGCTCGTCTTTAAATCAATATGTATATTCAATGACAAGCTGGACTTTGTGATCATGTACCCTTGCAATTTCATGATAAGACATAATAAATATCACAACTGATGTCTACTGATAGGAATTTTCTATTTAAAAATATCAGCAACAAAACTGTTGCAATGCATACCCTGTCATAAATTGCTCATATCCTTTTATGGAAGTTGTTTCACACCTTTAATATAGTACGACTATTGTAGCCTGGATGTAGGGCTATAATGTTGCTCTTATCCACTCTGCAATGATATAGCCAGAATAATCAAATTAATGCAAACATTGCAACAGTTTTGTTGCTTACTGTAGGTCCTGGCAGATTCGATCTGAACAAACTTGGCATGATATTCCATGTTTGCAAGCAGAAAATCTGGACCTTCTTGCTTTGGCTCAAGCATCATAACCAGTTGTATGCCTCTGTCCCTCTGGATATGGATATCCTGTCATTGTATCTGGATGATGATATCTTGCCTGGCCTATCAGAGGGAGTTGTTGAAGATCATGACCTGGATGTTGATAATGTGTTTCAAGATAAAACTGCAGGGTTTTCCATTCATCCTGCCAAACTTCTACATGATGAAGAAATGAGTCTGAACTCCTTGTCATCTGAAGACCAGCCATCTGTTGTCATGCTTGAGAAGATGGGTGTCTCTGATCCAGAATGTGATGAGATCAATGGCAGAACATTTACTGCAGCAGCTCTTTGAAACTTGTACAGTTGTTCCAATTCCCTCCCTGACTTAGTTGTTCATTGAGGTACTGATGCAATTAATGAGTATAACAACCCTGATCTTCTGCTAGGCATGTTCCCTACTCTTTTTCCATGTGGCATCGGGGCTTTGAAGACAAAATTTGAGACACTGCTCTTTCTTTTGAGCAACAAGCACAATACTACCTGAACCTCCCTGATCATTCATTCAGGTATCATCATTCCTATTTGTTTGTCGTCCTCAACATGCTTCAGTGGCGAGCTGCTCACCTCCATACATTTTTCACTGTCAAGAAGTCTAATTTTGATTTGGTAGCCCATAAACTTACCCAGGTCTCACCAGGCATTCTTTCCATGCTGAATTCATGTCTTGAATGTGAACACAAAGTCTCTCAGTTTATGTTGGAAGAGAAAAGAGCATACATGTTGTTGAAACAGGTTAATACAATCTCTGCTCACATACCTGGGTCTGAAGCTTCCAAGATTTATGTTTGAAATGAGATTTGAAGTTATTTTAGTTACTTTGGTCTACCTCACCTCTTGTTTACTTTTAATCCCAGTGCTGCTCACAGTCCTATTTTTCAAGTGATGTATGGTGACACCTCTGTGGATCTCAGCCAGCAATTCCCACACCTCTGCTGCTGATTTCGTTGAATTTTCCTGGCGCACATGCTTTGAATATCTTTTGGGATGAAATTTCAAAACTGAAGCATCCACTGCTCAAGGGGGCATTTTTTGGAGAATAAGAGCCTTTTATGCATCATTTGAGTACACGGAAAGAGGTTCATTGCACAGTCACTTTTGATTTGGTTGGATGGTGGTTCTAACCCTACTGACATTCACCAGAAACTTCAAGATTCTTCATTTCAGGCAAGGTTTTCTGATTTCTTCGAAAACATCATACACCATCATTTGCCTGACATTCTGGCTAAACTGGACCTGAAGTTTGACCCACGTGTGGAGCATTGACCTCTCCCTCCACCATTCTCGCTCAGTGACAATGTGACCTTGGAAAACTCTGATCCTTGACACAATGCATTTCAAACACAAGTTAAACAGTGTGGGGAAGCCTTACAACATCATACATGTTGTGCAGTGTGTCACAAATATGGCAATGAGGGAACATGTTGCTTCCAATTTCCACATGAGACTGTTGAGAAATCATATTTTGATCCTGATTCCAATTCTGTTGTGTTCATGTCTTGAGACTCCACCATTAATTATTTCAATCTCTTCATCCTTGTATTCTGTCAGCACAACCATGATTTGAAGTGCATTTTATCTGGAAAAGTGTGAAAGCAGCAATGTTCTACATTTCAGATTATATCACCAAGATGGATACTAAAACATATGAGATGCTCTCCCTCCTATCTCAAGCAGTTGCCAGAGTGCCTGCTCACTTACCAAATTAAGGCGCTGTTGCTGCAGCAAAGACTCTCCTGCACAAATGCCTCTCTCAATTCAATTGCCAGCAGCAGATTCATGCCCAACAGGCAGCTTGATATGTTCATGGCCTTGGTGATGGCATATCATCCCATGCCACTGTGCCCATGTTGTCTTCATTCCTCCTTTCCTACCTGAAAGACAATGAAGTTGAGAGTACTACAGGAATTCAAGCGAATACCTCTCCAGAGAGTACTCACACAGAAGATGATGATGGCAATAGTTCAGATTGTGGACAAGAGCCTGAGCCTGTGCACATCCGAATTGAAACTAATAAGGCTGGTCAAGTTGTGGAAACCAATTAAGTACACAATTATTTGCATCATGGACCAACTCTGGCTCACATGTGTTTTTATGACTTTTGTCAGTGTGTGCAATTGCAAACCAAAGCCAGAAGTAAGGGGAACAAACACACACATGAGGACTGCCTCAGAGTCCTTCATAGACATGAACTGAAGCATGATCACCCTTTGAGTGACACACACAAGTTGCTTGAGCATACAAATGAGTCCTGGGGGGAATGTCACCATGAATATGTACCAAGGGTGGTCGGTATGTCTATTCCCCAGAGAACACACACCAAACAATGGGCACTTTTCTGTCTCATGCACTTCAAGCCATTCAGTCACACTGAACCATTGTTGCCTCAAGGTAAATCAACCACCAAGGTTTATGAGACATATGATTTTGGACCTCATGCCCAAATGGTCATGCACAATTGGGAGGCAGTGCATGAGTGCAAAGATGAGCGGGATGCTGAGAGACTCTACAAACAAGCCAGAATGACCACACCTAAGAAACTGTCTACACTTGGTCTGCCAGTGGCTGATGACAATGACGACTTTGCCCATTCATGCTCCACTGGAAGAAGCGCACAAGAAGACTTTCACATTAATCAATACCTCCTGCTGCTCACACAGTCTCACTGGCTGAGCTATAGCACTTCTTCCATGGTGGCCATCCCTAGGAGCTGAGAGGTGCCTGTCAATGTCAATATTTCTGAGCCATTACCAGTGGACTATAGTGAGAGCAAGTTGAAGCAGTGGAATTCTGAGGTCCGTTTTCAGGAGGCTATGATTGCCCATTCATGTCATAATGCCATTAAATCCAGGAGACCAGGTTGATGGTTCCTCTGTGCGAGATACAACCACATTGGCTGAAGCTTCCCTCCAACACCCCAACAGGAAAGACTTGCCTGAAACCAAGAGTTTTGGTATGCATAACCTACCATTGTTACCAGACAATGTCATTTCAAAAATTGGAGGAGACTTTGGCTTGAATGAAAAACAGTGGATTGCATTTTGCATCATCGCCAAGTTTTTTGTCAAAAAGCATATCCTTAAGTGTCTAATGACCCTCCCTCATCTGACAATGTTGATGACTGACCCAGGAGGTACTGGTAAGACTCATGTCGTGAAGGCTGTGTGTGCAGTGATGGTTCATTATGGGTATGGCCACATTATCCGGTTTCTGGCACCTACAGGGTCTGCTGCAGCACTGATTGACAGCATGACTGTACACAAGGTCCTTGGAATCAAAATCAAGTCATCTAACAAGGGCAAAGGTAACTATGTGCTTGGGGAGAGCTTGCAAGATTATTCTGTCATTGTCAGCAACAAAAACAAAACTCAGCTTTGAGAGGAATGGAAAAATGTTGAGTTTCTTCTAGTGGACGAGATGTCTTTGCTTGACCTGCAATTACTTGCAGAGCTTGACCATGCTCTCCATTTTGTAAAGGAAAGACCTGATCTGTGGTTTGATGGTGTTAGTTTGATTTTCTCTGGTGACTTCTTCCAGTATCCACCAGTGGCTGGCAGTGCCTTATACATATTCATCTCTTGTTACGCAGGTCAGATGGATGATGAGATTCAGAAATGTTTGGGACGATTAGCTTGGAAAACAATCAACACTGTTGTCAGTCTGGACGAACAACAATGCATGAAATCAGATATGGCTTATGGAGTGGCTGTCAGCCATCTAAGAGAGCATTGTTGCATGCCTGAAGATGTAGAAATGTTTAATGACAGAGTTATCAAGTCAGCCACAAATCTGGATGGAGCAGACATGGGTACAGAGGATAACATTGAAGCATCTGCCATTGTAGCAACAAATGCTCTCCAGGAAGCACTCAATGATGCAAAAGCCTCATGCTCTCATGGTGAACACAAGCTAGTAAAAGGGCACGCATTGAACAAATGTTCTCACTGTGATCTAACTGTGGACGAATGCCAGCAACTCATCTACCTGAATGTCAGTGCCATTAAGTCATCACATGCTCTGCCTGGTTGCCTCTTTCTCTTCATCGGTATGCCAGTGATCTTGAGAATGAGAAACATTTCCACAGATCTGGGCATTACAAATGGATCACAAGGGGTTATTCGGCAAATTTTCACTGCTCATTGTCTAGCAGGCTTGGTGTACATCAAATGTGTCATTGTCGAGTTCCCTGACTCATAGGTCCAGCTGACTGGATTGCCGCCGAAGTGTTTTCTGATTGTTCCCATCTCATGGACATTCACAACACTGCTCAAGAATGACAAAGGT
The DNA here is from genome assembly GCA_016758765.1 of Suillus cothurnatus. Taxonomy (NCBI): domain Eukaryota; kingdom Fungi; phylum Basidiomycota; class Agaricomycetes; order Boletales; family Suillaceae; genus Suillus; species Suillus cothurnatus. Next base: position 236,066 of record JABBWL010000049.1, on the reverse strand, counting down.
GTGGAGGAGAAATACCGCATAACATGTCATCAACTTCCCATTCAAGCTTCTGCTGTGACAGGACACTCAGCTCAAGGAAAGACATTGCCCAAGGTGCTTGTGAACCTTCATGAAGGCAGCTTTGCAGCTTATGTCACTGTGTCACATGCCCGAAGTCATGCAGGCTTGTGTCTCCCAAAATCCATCACACTGTCACAGCTTAATAAACCTTTACCTGTCAAGCTCTTGAGAGAGAATCAACATTTTGCTGCTCTGGAACACAACACTTATGTGTGAAGAGGATTGTGTGAAGGCAAACCAATTCCTGTGCCTGATGCAGAAGCAGACATGGGCATGAACTCAAATACCCTCACCCCCCACTTCAATGTAGATGTCCCTAGGATCCCTGCCAAATGCGGGAGGCAAGAGGAACAGCACATTCCAAATAATACCATCATGGATGCAAGTCATTCTCAGCCAAAACAGCTGTGTGTCCATGATCCCCTAATGCCCTCAACAATGTCTCCTGTGGCATAAGCCAGACCAATGCCACTTCCTATGCTAGTGACAGAGCTTACACTGTGATCAATATTCAAGACAACACAATCATGTCATGTTCTATTCTCATTAACACTGGTTGATCAGGCTTCTCCCCCTATATGTAGGAGTTAAAAAAAATTTCAGGTGAGGGTGTCACAAGTAAACTCATCCTTGATTCTTGCTGATGCTCCTTCAAGCTCTTGGAGACTGACAATAATGTCTGCAATTGAGAAGGACTTCGATGTTAACCACTTTGTCTCATTGGTAAAATCATTCACACAAGGCAATCATGAAGGGAATGTCAGTAGAGTCTCATGCTCCCAAGGAGTGCTCCAGCAGTGGGAAAAGGTTTGACTGATGACTTTAGAGCCCGTCTGGACAACGAATAACAAATTCAATTCGCCAAGTCACATGGTCTGGGAGATCCCGGATCACACTTCAAGTCATCGGTTAGACGATTCAAGTTGATAACGCTTCGCATACATGGATCATGGTATTGACCTTGAAGCCCAACAACAATTTGACCAACGTCGACGTCGCTGGTCTGTGATTCTCGTAGCTATGATATTGCAGATTATGAATACATACCAGCTTCTGTTCTTATCCTCAACTGTCCGCGTCCCATATCATACGTCCATCCTCACTGGCGAAGCATGGGTGTATGAGCTCATGTATGGACATCCTGACAGGATCCGGCACAACTTTGGTGTTGATTGCGATGTCTTCAATGCACTGCTGCATGTTCTTCACCGCAATAGATTTGTCATGTCCCGCAACGGTGTATCAGTCGAGGAGCAGCTTGGCATTTTTCTATATACATGTGTCACTGGATTATCATCCCGCCTTGTTGGGGAGAGATTTCAGCGCTCCCCTGACACAGTCACAAGGTATAGTGGTCCCGATATTTTTTTCAAGTGACTTAATCTATTTTCCAAGATATTTCAAATGCATGCTTTACTTCTTCTCATCAAATCCATTTTACGGCTCCCAGATCAAATTTCCAACGCACACAACCCCAATTTCTGATAAAATCCTCAATGATCCTCGATTTCGATTCTTTGATCAGTGTATCGGTGCAGTAGATGGCACTCATATCCAGGCTTTTGTACCGCCAGAGGAACACTTTCATATGCGTAACCGCAAGGGTTTTTTATCTCAAAATTGTCTATTTATTTGTGACTTTGATCTTCATTTCTTGTATTCACTCTGTGGGTGGGACGGATCTATGTCTGATGCTGCTCTGTGGACAGATGCCCATGTAAAATGACTTACGAATCCCTGAAGGTCGATATTTCCTTGCGGATGCTGGTTTTGGTACCTCCGATGCCCTCCTTGTTCCATACCGGAGTGTCCATTATCATTTGAAAGAGTGGCGACAGGCCAATGTCAAGTACAATTATTCCTCTATTATTTCAAGTTGGTGTCTGACCGAGATTCTACACAGGCCGCAGAACGCCAAGGAACTATTTAACCACCGTCATGCTGCACTTCGCAATGCGATTGAATGCATTTTTGGTGTTCTGAAGCGTCAATGGGGCATCTTGCGACATGTCCCTGAATATAGCATGGCTATTCAGGCTCGGATTCCTGCGGCGCTATGCGCACTTCACAACTTCATTCAAAAATATCATCCTGACGACTTTGACCTTGAATCTGATGGCAACCTCCTTGAAATCAATCATGATGTTGCGTTGGGTGAACTCGGTGATGGACCAGCTGATGCAGCGGAACGGAGAAGAGCGGATCAGCAGTGGGAGAGAATTGCAAAGGAGATGTGGGATGACTATGTTGACGAGCATAGGCAACGAGGACTTCCATTGCCAGGTACATGAATACAAAATAAGTAGTTTGTATCCTACACTCTGTGGAACCGCTGTTTACGAGCCTTCAATTCTATACCATTACTACATCATCATCATGAATCGCGTTAGACTTGAGTTTGCGAAGAGTTTTCTCCAACCAGGCAGCTCGAGTTGTTTTTGGAAAATTAGCAAAAATTATAGCCTGTGCCTTGTCCCTGGCAAAGTAATCTGCAATCTCAAGCTGATCATCCTCCATAAGAGTCTTGTGTTCTGATAACAAGACGATAGCACAAGCAAGGGGGTCAGATGATGCAGCTGAAGCAACCTGGGGGGGAGCTTGAAGGAAGTCTTTGATTAGCACAGTGAGCTCCTTCATCGTCTCAGACCCGTCCTTCTGTGCCTGGGCAGTTACAGATAGTGGCCGGTGTGCACGTTTTCGAGAGCTTGTTTCTGATTCAACAACTGAGGGTGTGGAACTGACTCTGCGCTTTGCGCTGCGGCTAACACTCGTCAACACAGACGAGGGGGCTGAGCCACCTGCAGAAGAGGCGAGGAAACAAGATGGAGTAGATGGCGTTGTTGAGGAAGGATCACTGAAATTCGCTGATGGCCCAGGAGTGTGGAGCCCACTGCCACTAGCTTGCATGACTTCTTGGGTTGCAGAGGTAAGCTGGCTGAGATTGAAGGGGAGAGGAGTAGCCTGAGGGACGTCATTAACAGGGGGCACTCGATAGACATGCGATCCTTTTGAGATCTTTGGCGTCATCTGCTCCATAGCACATAAGTGTTTGAAGCCCTTGTTCTTGAACGCTTTTGCTGCAGGGCGTCGCTGAGAGTGATTGCATTATTAGTAGTGCCGGCTGCAGCAGTAGTAACACTGGTACATACCTTGACATACCGATCCCAGACATCGTCATTCTTTATCACTATTCCAGCTCCATACTCATCACTCCATGTAAATCCTGATGTGTTCTTGATATCCATGACAGCACTATATGCTGATTTGAGCTACAAAGTGTAGATCATTTGAGTTTTCCCCGATCACTAGCAACACCACCATCGGATTGATAACGTACAGATTGCCACTTGTTCTTACAAACACCAGCTGTCTTCTCAGCACCAGATGCATTTGGGAATCTCTCCTTCAGTAGACTTGCAGCTTCAGTGAATGTTGCACCCTTGGGATTTCCATCGCCACTTGCAGAGAACTGAGACAAGAGAAAGTCGACAAAAACAGTTTCTTCTTCTAATGTCCATGAGGCAGCAGGCTTTCTTTTGCTTTGGTTCTTCTTCAGTTCTACCAGTTCAAGGGTACCACGAGAACGAAGGGAGCGTATAGATCCATCACTATTACTTGATGCATTGGATGACATGGCGGTCATGGTGGGGAGGCCTGTGTGGGAAAGAATCTGTGTGATCCGGGATCTCCCAGACCATGTGACTTGGCGAATTGAATTTGTTATTCGTTGTCCAGACGGGCTCTTAGCCAAGAGCCACAGAGTTCCTGTCCTGTCTTTCATGTAAGTGGTGGAATGTCCTTGAACCCTTCATCTCATCATATTTTAGGTGGGGATCGCTATCCTCTGGCACAGATGGCCATGACACATCTTCTGGCATGGTCAAGACCACAGAATTGCAGTTCCACCTCAAGGAACAATCGATTCTGAGGAAGGTCAGAGCATGACATACTGTTGACTACACAACAAGAACCCTGACTTAATACAGATGCAGACACTTGTCCAGACCATGGGGCCCATAAATCTATTTCATTGATTACAGATCCCACATATTTCAGCCAGTCAGTCGAGAATCTTTGGTATTTGAGCAGATTGATTGAAGATGAGCTGTGCAGCTTTGAAATCAGCTTCCAGGAGGAGCCAGTGATTTGTGAGTGCCTCCATCATGTGACAAGCAGTGAATTCATCAATGATAGTTGCAACCTCTGTCAGTCCTTCAACAACTTCCAGTGATACTCCTTGACATCACCAAATGGTATGGGAGTTTGATATGGCAACATGGCAGGTATGTTCTCAATATTGGGCCTGTATGCCACTCAACTCAAATGAGCACAGAAGGCCATGAAGTTTTTGATATCTCTGAAGGGATGATGTCCCACAGAAGTCATACTCTACCACCTCCATAATCAATGAGTAGTGTTCCTATGTAGGCTTAGGAAATGTACTAGCATGCTCGGATTGAAAACAATGTGAACATGACAACAAGCATGTACAGAGATAAGTGTTTTTGTCCACACCGACACTTGTTAGGCTGAGTGAATAGGATCTATTCACCAGTGGTTGCTGTCCTCATGACTGTCTGAAACTATTGCCAGCACTCTTGAACTGACATATTTTATGTCTGGGAATTTTGACTGTACCTTCTTGCTGGCATTTGATTGATGGTCACCTGGCAATGAGACAACTGTGCTGATCTGGAAATTTCTGGGGACTCCCCTATCTCTGTCTGACTTTGATCTTTGCATACTTCTGCATCCAGCTGTTTGTTACAGCTGAGATAAGGACTTTGACACTGTCATGAACTCCATTATTTTCAAGTCTCTCACAATAATCCATGTCAACAGCAGCTCTTGATCTAGTGGAGATGTTTCATGGTGAAGGCACTTTCATCTTTGGTATGTTGTTGTCCATTGAGCATCCAACCTCCCACTGATCATTCATAGTTGAATGTCAGCAGTGACAGTTACCTGTCTTCCATGTACAAACCAGTTCAGACTTATGTACCAGTGGAGTCCAAGTCGCTGGGCAATTAGCCTCTGGTGTGATGTTGGCATTGGAAGAATTATGCAAATATCCAACTCGACTCTGTCGTGAGTGTCAACACACTTGACATCCTTTATAAGCTCATCCTCATAGAGATGATATATTGATTGCGAATGATGTGACAGTGACTGGTGCTTTTGCCGATACTGTTGAGATGGCTGAGTATTTAGCCTCTGAGGCTTGAAAGGTTTCTTACAGGCCATATGTTTTGGGTGCAGGAGTTTTGATGGATCACCTGGCACAGAACATAGTCTGAGTAGTATATCCTTACACAGACATGTCGGCATGAAGTTATTATAGAGTTCTACTTGCATTGGGTCTCAAGAATGACTGCAGGAAACAATTCACTGCCACATGTGAACTTTGAACAATACCCGTTCCAATCTTAAAAGGAATTTATCAATTGATCTCAGTCAAGGATGAGCAAAGACTGCTCAAGGACATACAGGACAAACACGAGGCCTATTTAATATTGATTTATACACTAATACAACGATGGATAGTAGACATGTCTCCAATCATAAGATCAACACTAAGATGGTGGACCAATCCAGACAGTCAGGTCCAAAATTCAGTCTGGCCAATCATTCTGAGACAAGGTGAGACCTAATTTGGTGATGTGGATGTACCAACTGACCTTGAGAAAATGGTGTTGATAGGTTTGACATCATCCTCTGTGCAGTCAACAATATCATGCTTATTGCCCTGGATGTGCTTGACCACCAAGACATTGCCCATCACATCTGCATCATTCTTTGTAATCTAGGCAATACCACAAATCAAGACATTTGGGGGGGATACTCCATTGGATCTTCTCAGAAAAAGGTGAATGAATGGTCAGAAGGTGGAGAGTGAGTATCAGGGATCACATTGTATGTCTTGCGGTTGCGGCTACTGCAAATAGTGTGCTTCTGGCATCCATCCAAGGCCATCTACCCAGTGGAGAACTTCCAAGTGGGAGATGTGGCTGAGCAAAGAGAGGCCATGTCACAATGGGATGGGGACAATTATGGGAGCACCAGCTGGTGTGGCATATAGGAGACCAAAGAATTTCTCGACATAATTCTGTGGAGGGAAATGATTAGTGGCCATGTCAGGTTATATAGTAGAAGCGTCTTACAGGGATGTGCCACTCAATCATTTGTTTCTGCCTCTCAATAGTAAATAAGTCATAAGGCATTGGCATAGGGGGAAGGCGACATGCAAGTGTATTAGTGACATTGTTGTATAGACATTCATTGTTGGCACAATGATCTGAGAGGCACCAGATAACATTTGAATGTTTGAGGAGAGCCTTCATAGGAAATCTGTGGTCCCACTCCGCCACAAGTCCATATTGTCCTGCATCTGCCACATTGTTCCACAATGTGGGGCATAGGGATTAACAAGGACCATTCAGAAACATTGTTTGGGCATGGATATGCCAGGTGGGTTGCTTGATACACCCTATATTTGTCCGGGTGCAGTGTGGAGGACTGAAGAATTGGTGACAGCAATACCTTTTGATGTCCACAATGGATAGAAGACAGTGAGGCCCCCAGCAGTCATCACCATCATGTCAGCATGGTATGAGACTTTGTGATGACTTTGAAAATGCCATCAGCAAATGCTTCGGACACTGTGATTCTCAAAGGACCACACTGAAATTCCTCATAGGAGCTGATGAGCTCGGTGTGAGAGTAATTTATCTGTGTATTCTCTATCCTCTCATAATGGAGGGTGTTGATGATAAATAAAGCCATACAGAGACCACTTTCTGCGGGAACGACAATGTTAAGGTTTGTTGGACATTCACCATCACACCACAACATGTGCATGGCACAGGAACCATTAATGACTGCTGAATTCATGTGCATCATGAAGCAAAATTCGGACATATGCTCACCAATGAAGGGTTTGAGGATGTTGTCAAACTGAGTGCAGACAGATTGTGCACCGACACACTCAATCTCATGGCTTGTGCCTTGGAGAGCAAGGAAGTCAGTAAGTAGTGGGAGGTACTGGTACACCATCTGTACAAGTGGTGCGTGATTGAAAACTGGAAACCCATGAGTGAATCAGTGTTGTTGCAGATGGTGTGGGCCACATACATTTGGTTGTCAGACTGGTCATGCTTCATTCAAGGTGCAGTTGTGAGAGGGATGGATTTGCTCTCTTGGTGAAAGGCATTGGATTGTCTGTAGACTGGACAGCAACTATCTGAGACTGGGGTGCCTGGACATGATTGATTTTATGAGTGCATGAATCAGAGCTCAAGATTGTAACCTCTTAGCTCCCTTGGACAGATCACATCCTTGGGGGATTGAGCGCTGATCAGGCGAGTTGCAATTAATTTTTTCAATGAAAACACAGGTGCCTGGAACTTAGGCACGGTTCCAAAGTTCTCCTAGAGTGATGGGAAACTACAGGCCATCGGGGCAATAATGACGAACAATGATTGAGTTTCACAGAGTACAATGCACATCTATTTCAGATGTGGGATGAGGACATAGGCAAGTTTGCTGTGGTTAGGCAAGAAAGGACACTGAGTGAAAGTTAAGGCATGTCTGATTGCACAGTGATCTATACATTTGATAAGTCAACATGCCCCAAGCTAGGTTCACATGGAGGAAGCCACGGTCTGGCAATCCAATTGTGCATGGAGGTTCCAAACCTCTGTTGCCTCTTTGATGATTCTCTCAGCAAGACTAACAGTCTGAGTGTAAAGGGTGGCAACTGCCCAGTCATGCGCGACAATGTCAACAAGATCTATACATGGTAAGTTGCAAGAATTGAATGGAAAGGGGTATAGTAGTACATACTGTTTTCAAAGGCTGATGTGGAATACAATTCCTCTGAGACTATAAGGACTGATTCTAGGTCAGGTTGGTCTTCTTGCATCTCCATCCATTTCAATATTTTGCAAGGGATGATATGGAACATGGGACATTGCCTTATTTGTCATTCAACTGCCTTGTGTCAATAACTCCAATGTACATTAGTGTTCAAGTCCTTACCGATAATGAAGGCACTTTCACAACCAAAAATGTTCAACAGCAAGGCAAATGTCCAAGCCATAAGATAACTTGCTTATAAGTAAGATGGTGATGAAGATGATGTTGTCCAAGCAAGGTGTGATTTGTCGTGCGTCAACACATATTTGTTTTTGACTTAACAGGAGGAGTGTGATTCCAGGCATCTGTGTCATTCGTGATTACTAATACATTTCCAACAGAAATCTGGGTGATTGCCATCTGCTCGTACCTGTGTGTGATCAGACAGATCAGGAGGGTGTGTGGGCTCAGATTGACATGTGTCCGATGGCTGACAACCAGTATGGACAGATTATGGGGACTTGTCTGGGCCTACATTGAAAAAATTAGGCCACAGTGAAAATATGGACATCAGAAAACTGTATATGGAGGCCATAGAGGTGTGAGAGACTTACATATATACTGGACTTGATTCTGTAAATTACAAAAACCCCTTCACCACATCAATCCAAGATCTAGCCATGTCAACTTCTGAAGATTCGGTGACCTCCACCCAAATGAGTGGTGCAATCTGCAGTGTCCAGTCTCCCTTGTGGAGGTCTCTTTATGTCACATGTGCAACATTCCCTGCCATCAATGAGGATACTGTGTTGAGTGTTCCCTCCACAAACAATCCCTGTCCTCTCAGGGCCATGGGTGACAATGCAGAGTACTGGGTTAATGATGGAGGCAAAGCTTTCACATTCAAATTTCCAGCTACTGTGGACCTTGGTGGTCAGTTTGACTGCACAGGACCTTATTTCAACCTGCCACATACCAGGGTAAGTAGAGGTGCACATTGTGATATGGATAGTCACTCAATATAACAACAATTTTAGTTGGATCTGGGCATGTTGAAGAAAATGCAAGCTCAGTTTAAGATTTGTCCTCTCGACACCCAGGCTGTGGGGACTTTCCCTGAAGAGGCAATTAAGTGCAGCTCATCTGCACTTGACATGTTGAATGTCCTCCATGGAGAGGCAGAGGAGGCCAGGAATGCATGTAAGTATCTCTAGCAGTGAGCACTTGGTTGAGTGCTAATGTAATCCCTTGAAGTCCTTGTGCCACAGTTGTACCCCAGGGATAATCCATTCTGGCGAAGCTATGGTCAGGGAGATAACGAGCATTTCTCAGTGGTGCTCACCACTGACATGTTGATTGGTAATATCAGTGATGCAGGCCGGGCTAAGGTTCCTTGCTTGAGGTGATGCGATATAGGGAAGGGGGATTCTATGCAAAGTCCTTGTAAGTGGTTTATTTCAGTGTGAAGGGATGACTGATGAGAAACACATTGTATTGAAGCTAAGGCCAAGGCTACCACAATGGCAGGAGGCCCACCTGGGGGTGGAACATTGAGTGCAGCTGCAACACCGTGTCAGTGTATCAAAGCAATATTGCATGGGGAGCAAGACTGACTTGTTATTAGTACATCCTCTCCTATCAGACCTTCCTGATCCCCTGGGGTGCTATGCTTCCCTGATCAGGCAGTACAACCTGCACTACACGATTGTGGTGGCTCTAAACATCTGTGATGGTGAAGGAACAATTATACGTTCACAAGAGTACAACACCAAGATAGCAACAGGCACTGTCGTTGTTGTTGAATGTCAGCTGAAGCTGTAAGTATGTTCAGGATAAATGTCAACAGGCATGTTGACAAGTCACCACCAGGTGGACAATTGCTCCAAACCGAAGGGACAATGCCCAGGCTAAGGACAAGAACGGGTCCAGGAGATACCAAGTGATGCTTAAGAGCATGAAGGTGTTGCCAGACAGCTCCATCACAGAAACATTGTTCTCCAACTTCTACTCAGGCGCCAAAGGTAAGCACAAAGCATGTGACTTCAGGGATGGGCTGACATCTGCCAAGAAATGCCCTATGGCTGAGGACAATGAGGAGGAAGACAATGAGGACAATGAGGATGAGGATGGACTATACTCTAAGGACACCAATGCTATGCAAGTGAGCGAAGAGTAAGTGACATAAAGAGGAGCGGTTGATAGCAGTTAGGGAGAGGACATATAGAGAAGTGCAAGGGCCTGAAAATGTTGATGTCTGCATTTCAAAATAAGGTGTACAGTAAACTGTCTATAATATCAGCTTGGTTTGGTCTGGTATGATAGAAAGTTTGCATCTACCAATGGTTTGAGTTGAGGGTATGTTGGGTCCACCATCCTTTAGGCTGATCAGTGTGGAGCAGGGTTTTAGATTGGATTGTGGGATACAATCTTGATCCCAAGTGGAGCTGGAACTCAGCAAGGTGGCACTACAAATTACAGAGATAAGGTGAAGGGGAGGTGTAAGAAACAAAGACCTGAATTGAAGTATGCATGCATCACTATTTGAAGTGGCAGAGGGCCATGCATGGCAGGGCGGGTTTGTGATGGGTGAGTGACACAGAACTTGAAGAACATGTCTCTCATAGTATATGCAGCTCAGTGCAGTGAGGGAATGGGGGCTGTGTTTGTATATGTCAAATTTCATCAACAACAGTGTGTCTCCAAGCCATGCGAAGGAGGGTGCACAGAGAGCATGAAATCATGTGTGTTGAACCTGAGGTATTTCAAGACAATACCATGGGAACGTACTTGAGTAAGTGGGGAGAGAACACATACAAACTGGGGAGCTAAACAGAAATAGGTCTGTTAATGATCATGATTGGGATGGCAGGCCTGAATGTGTACTTTTTCGACTCACATGCAAAGTGTGCACACACAACTGAGGATGCGAGATGAGCAGCAGGGTTGGCATGTAATTGCTCATGTTAGATGTGAAGTATGGACGAGTACAGTAGAGGGAAGGTACCTATCACTAATTTAGATATAAAAGAAGAGATAAAGCAAACTCCATAGTCACATCTGCCATGAGCAATTGAGCAAGGGCCACACCTTCCACACATACAGTGTGAATTGCAAAGTCATGAACCAGAGACTGAACAACACCTGGGATTGTCAGAAATAGAAATATGAACAATGACAATAGTATCAACTTACAGTTGAGGGCAGCAGGTTGGGAAAAAATGTCTCGGGTGACGACCAAGATACTCATCGCTGCTTCAGGTCTGGATGTACGTGATGGTGAATCTTGGATATCGGTGCTTGGGACAATGTGGAACTGAGGATATGGACGACTGAGACAATCGACTGTAAAATGGAATATTGAGCAGGAGAACAGTCGAGAAAGTGCCTGCCTTACTGAGAATGAAGGCAGCGCAGCCGTCAAAGACATGCAACAACAAAAGCATGGTATTGGACATAGTGGTCAAAGGTCAGGAAAGTGGCAAAGGTGTGGTGTAAAGGCAGTAAGCTAATCAGGCATGAGGTGGAGTCATGTTTCCAGATAGGAAGGCCGATGAGACATGGGCAAAGGACAGAATGGACATCTGAGACCAGTGGCTGATTAATCACAATCAATGGGAAAAAGGAAAAGCAAGAAAAGAAGGCAGGTTGACCAAAGTCGACATCAACAGTCAACAGTCAACAGTTGATATATGGATCAGTCAATATTGATTGACCTGCTGACTTGTTGACTGTTGACTGTTGACTGTTGATGTTGACTTTGGTCAAAATTTTGTTTGGTGACACAAAGAAAACAGATTTTGTTTTATTCCTCATTTTGTTTATAGAGCAAAGTAAAAATTATCTCAATATTTGGTCAAACTTATTTCTGTCAACAGAGTTTGAGTTTTTCATGATGTATCAGAGGAAGAAAAGTGTAGGCACAGGAAGAGAACAAGGTGATATAAATTAAAACTCACCTAGAATGTGATCAAAATGGAAGTAGTATGTTGCTTGCATGTCATGTGCCACCTATTGTACAAAACTGCAATTAAGTATCATCAACCTCTCCCCACACCAGCAGAGCCCAGAATCACTCGTTCCCTGGGGAAGACCCTTGTTCCGCGTTGTGGGGATGGCTGTCCCCATGGAAGGTGTTCCAATTGACAAGGAAGATCGGGAGAAATGTGAATGGTGGAAGGCCAAGAAGTGGGCGTATGGAATTCTCGGTCAGCTGTTCCATCAGTGTGTATCTTCTTTATACGTTATATGTGTTTCTGATAGCACGGTAGCTTTGTAAATCCCTCTCAGCTTCCGTCGCCAATGCAGAGCAAGTGTTGTGTATTTGCAGGGCACTTTGTGACTGCCTTCGCTCCTGAAATCTTCAAGGTGTACCTCGACCAAGTCGAACTATATGTTTCAGGGCAGGCATGGCTGGGCAAGAATTGCCAATGCCAGATCTTCCAGTTTTTCACTGAATGGTTCGCATTGGCCTTCAATCCCTTGGATTGCACTGATATGTTTCTCCACAGTATTAAGCCGAAGTCGATGTGGATACTCCTGAAGCCCCATCTTGACAGCCTTATGGCTAACTTTGCATTCACACAGCTCACTTTCAACGCACGCAAATAAGCTATGTGGGAGGCCGATCCCGTAGAATACGTCCGTGCTAGTGTTTTATTTCCCTAGATCTTCTTGAGCTGATGCAGTTCAGGCATGTGAGGTGTTTGGTGTAGTGACCAAGGCCAGTATTACATGGACTACTGAATAGGTGAGTATCTCCACTACAAGTGTTGTTTTTGCGCTGACATCGATCTTGCTTAGAACTTGAACATCCATTCCCATACTGTGGCATTGGCCTTAGATGATCGCGAACCGGTACGTGTGCAAGCTGCATCAGCTATCACCGAGCTGCTTATCATGCATGACTCTGGTATGTCAGAATTTTTTCTTCCTCTTATACTGTGTTCAAGCTAACTCTGGTTCTCTAGTCAGGGACACTGTCTCTCTGCAAGTTGGCAAGGCTGTGCAAGGTGCGTCTGGTGTCCAAACCCACTGATGTCCTCATTAATCTCGATTGCGGCTGGTACAGATCTTCTCAAACTCCCCAATGAGATGGACCTCGATATCCTCAATCACACCATGGAAGCTATGGTTGACTGATTCCAGAATGAGCTTCTTCCCATGGCTTCGCAGCTCACTGTGCGCCTTGTCCTATAATCACTACTATGATATGCTGACAGCATATATATAGTGTGAGTCTTACCTATGCCTTGCAAGAGAGGGTCTGGCACAGCAGAAAGAAGCAGCTCTGGAAGTTGATCGGTGCATCTCCTTTTTTTATTGCTTGAAGGGTAACGCTGATCATAGTGTTTGTAGATTTGTTTGATGATATGTATGACCTTGTAGATGCCCTTACATTCCATCTTCACGCAGTATCACCGAACATGTGGCCGGTGTTCGAGTTGACTTATGACCTCTTCAAGAGTGATGCTGTTGATTTCCTTGATGGTGCAGCCCACTACTTCCCACTCGTATTTAGATTGTATTGCTCATGGAGGTGACAATGTGCAGAAATGCTCCCCTCGCTGGACAACTTTGTATCATATGGTACAGAAGTGCTCAAGGCACGGCCTGACTACAGGTCAAAGGTACTAGACATGTACTGCACGGCTATGACGAGCCCACAGCTGGGGGATAACGACAAGATTAACGGATGCAAGCTGGCAGAGTCCATGCTTCTTAACTTGCACGGACATGTAGACAACGTAAGCCTTTGTATTCATGATTCTCACCCACGACTCTTTCTCATCATTCTTCTGCAGCAACTCCAAGACATCATCACAATAGCCACAGACCACATTGACAAAGGCGAGACTGCCTCATTCCGCCTTGCCAACCTCGAGATTCTCGTCAACGCTGTATTCTACAACGCCTCTGCAGTGCTTCATTTCATGGAGGCCTACAAGCCAGGGTTCTCACGCACATTTTTCGAGCGCTGGTTCATAGCAATCAACAGCGACAACAAGCTCCCACGCGTGCATGACAAGAAACTGAGTATTTTGGCGCTTTGTAAGCTGTTGGAGATGGAGGCTGGTGCGATTCCGGAGGGATTGAGGGATGAATGGCCTGGGATTGTGGGTGGCGCTTTGAATATTTTCAAGGCACTGCCCCAGGCTATTGCGAGTGGGTTGCGTATTTTGGCGTGACTCATAACTTGACTGATGGTGTGATCTTGTAGAGAGCAAGGTGTTGGAGGATCAGTTGGTTGAAGGGAGTGATGATGAAGATGAGGATGAAACTAGATATCTCAATCTTGAGGGAGATGATGATGGTAAGCGTATATTACCTTGTTGCCTGTTCCGATCCCTGACACCTGTGCTTTAGAGGACGTATGGGACGAAGATTCCGCGTATCTCGAGATTCTAGCGAAAGAGGTTCATCACAATTCCACATTAGTAACCTACTCACACAAACATTCTAGGGTGCTCATCTGAGGGAAAAATCCAAGAAAACAGAGTCAGGAGATGACGAATCTGATATATCTGAGGAATCAGAGATCGAGGAAGAACTTGGGTTTTTCAGTCCGCTCGACAACGCCAACATATATGGCACCTTCAAGCAAGCATTACAGAGTACGTCGTTCATTCTCACTGTCTTATACTGTTCCCCACTTACGACGACCATTTTTACAGCATTCCAGAATCAAAACAGTGCTTTATACCAGGCAGCGACGACGATGCTCACAGTCGAGCGGCAAACTGTGCTTATGGAGGTGGTGACGATAGCAAACCAGGCTGATCGTAGTTGAGATAGTCGTCTGTTTTAGCTATTGTGGTTGTATCGCTGCTTGTTCGATATGTTATGGACGTGCACTTTGCATATACAACGAATGAATGTTTGCTTGTTGGGTCATCGACGTCAAGGGGACCGAGTCCGCTTGTTCTTTCATATGCAAATGTCTTTTTGTGGTACACAGCTTTGGTCTTATTTTCTGGATAAAATGACTGCTACCAACTATGCCGTTTAATGGTTTGAGCTAGCTAGCGAGCCTGTGAGCAGGCACAGCTCAAACAAGTGATCGTGATGCGTGATATGCACAACGGAGGAAAATCACCAGCTTACGGGTATGATTTAGTAGTTGAGACACCAGTCATGGTCTACCATCGATGCTGATCAGGATGTATAACACAACAGAGCGAGAGTTTTCGATAAGTTGTATACATCATTCATACGCAGATCATCTTTAATAAAATACTTACTTGCAGGGCCAATTTTCATGTACATCAAGTGATATTGGTTCACCATGCCAAATCAACATATGCCAAGATGTTTGGCGGGTTGCCTAAGTGGGTGAGCAGTGAGAAGCTTTGCATGATACTGAAAGCGTGAAGAAGAGTGGGCAAAATATGGAAAAGTGTTCAGGGTTGCAGGTATGGATACTTGGAAGTGGGTATAGTTCTGTAGGACAGAGGGTCTCATTGTATGCCATCCAGGACAAGGTATGATGAATAGATGATATTATGAACAATTCGGGTCCAGCGCTTGGACCAGTAAAAAAGACATGCTGGGTGAAGCAGTGCCTCGGTACAAGATTCCCGGACGTAGGCGCCTATAAGGCGAACGTAATGAGCTGCATGCTGTAGACCCATGGTACCAACGACGCACCTCGACTAAACCATCACAAGTAAATCTTTCGCATTATCCTCTCTGGCGTGTTTAACTTCCCACTAGGCATAATTCAGCAAAGCACCTGTCTCAGGATAACAGCAGAGGATGAAGGATGGCAAACAGCTACCTAAATCACATCACAAGCCTGTCAGGACATTTGAGGGTTATAGTAGTAACATCACCTCCATCACAACCTTTCTGGATGGCAAGAGAATGGCGACTGCATCTGTCAACGAGACAATATGCATATGGAGGCTTTGCTTGTTGTGGTTATCGACGTCAAGGGGACCGAGTCCCCTTTTTCCTTAGGACAGAGGGTCTCATTGTATGCCATCCAGGAAGGGGTACGATGAATAGATGATATTATGAACAATTCGTGTTCCAGCGCTTGGACCAGTAAAAAAGACATCCTGGGTGAAGCAGTGCCTCGGTACAAGATTCCCGGACGTAGGCGCCTATAAGGCGAACGTAATGAGCTGCATGCTGTAGATGCATGGTACCAACGACGCACCTCGACTAAACCATCACAAGTAAATCTTTCGCATTATCCTCTCTGGCGTGTCTAACTTCCCACTAGGCATAATTCAGCATAGCGCCTGTCTCAGGATAACAAGAGAGGATGAAGGATGGCAAACAGCTGCCTGGATCACATCACAAGGCTGTCAGGACATTCAAGGGTCATAGTGATAACATCACCTCCATAGCAACTTTTCCCGATGGCAAGAGAATGGCAACTGCATCTATCGACAAGACAGTACGCATATGGAGGCTTGAGGATGGCAGGGAGATGACAAAGTGGGTGGTGAAGCATTGCGTCACCGCACTTGTACTCTTGAAAAACGGGGAACAGGTTGTCAGTGCAGAGGGAGAGCTCCCAACCCGTTTTGATGAAGATGATTTTGATGAAAACGATTTATTAAATCAAGTGTTGCATTGGCAGTTATGGGTACGTGATGTTGAGAGTAGGAGGGTTGTCGCAGGTCCCTTGGAAGGTCACACACACTTTGTGACTACTTTGGACATTTCCCCTGATGGAGAGATCTTGGCCAGCGGGTCATACGATCGCACAGTCATTTTATGGGACACTAGCACCTGGAAGAGGAAAGGTCATCCTCTCTTCTGTGGCTCACTCATCAATGACATCCAATTTTCTCTGACCGGTCAACTCGGCGTTGCTACCAATGAAGATATCCAAATATGGGACTTGGATCAAAAGAAGCGTCCAACTCAATTCAATGGCCATCACGAATTCAACAATGCAATTAACATGTCGCTTACTTGGACTCTTGATGGCGCACATCTCCTGTCAGCAGGTGATCGAGATGATCCTGTCATTCGCTCATGGGACACATCCACCTGGAAACAGGCTGGTGATCCCTGGATTGGCCATGACAAATATAAAACCATCTACCATATCACATTGAACCAAGCAGGCACCCTTCTCGCATCAGCATCTGATCACTGCACTGTTTGATTGTGGCAGTTTCCCACAGGCACAGAACTTGCCCAATTTAAGCACTCAAATATAGCGTATCATGTTACATTCTCGGTGGACGGACGCTCTATTTTCAGTGGCGGCCTCGACAAGAAAATCTCGCAATGGGAGATACCTGAGGATGTGCTCGCAGCAGCAGAAAGTGATACTCTGGCTAGCACAAAGAATGAGGTAACTACTCCCAACGTAAAACTCTTTCCCTTCTATGCTCAAGTGTATTCGTTTTAAGGCTGCTCGGACCAAACACAATGTGCGTTGTTTAACTCTAGATGATATATATACATGCTAACTCTTGACCAGATGAAATGCCTGCTTAATGTACATAGCTTGAAAATTGTTTGGTGGCCCCGCCTCTTCATATACTTCTTAGTCAGAGATCCCAGGCCAGCGCTGAAACAAGCCAGTGAATTATCAGTGCTTCAACACGGCCCAGGGAAGGGATATTCACTCTACATCACCTCTCACTCATGCTGAAAGCCCTTCATCTTCTCACTTGCCCAATCTCAAGACCTTTTTTGACGGTATCCAGCCATCGTCCGACAATAAGGGGAAGAAAAAGGAATGTGAGCCGAAATGAAGAGCTCCCAAAGTAGTCAATGTTCCTCTCGGAATAGCATCACCTGTTCGTTTCATGCAATCATATTGAATTTTCGAGACCTGACCTCATCTAGGGCGATGTTGTTGGTGTGGATGACGGAACACAACCATATGTACTCTTCTTTTGCCTCAGCTGGTTCCAGAAAAAGAAGAAGAAGCCGGAACCACCACGACAACTCTATGATGACAAACTCTATGACAGCGAATCTGAACATGCTGTTGATATTCCCATACCTGCTACACAGTAACACAAGATTCTTCACTTTTTGAATCGCTTACCTGATGCACTATCGTAGGACCCAAATTGACACCGACAAAAAAACCAAATTAACACCAATGTCTTTTTTCCAGTCACAGCCCGAGGCAGGTCCATCTCGCCTTGCACCGCCAGTTGAATTAGAAGTTGTCGACACTCCGATACCTACTACCAGGTATCAAACTTTTACTCATTTATTTGATGGATGACCTAACAGTGTCATATGATCAGAATCTTCCAGCACGAAGACATGGAATTGACAACGATGGCTAGTCAGTCACAGCCAGAGGCAGGACCCTCTCACCTTGTAGGCCTCGAAGAACACGCGGGAGAACAGTCTTTGTAGTCAGTTTTATCTCGAACTTTACATCGTACTTACAGCTTCATATCATCTTTGACTGTGCCTGCAACGAAATTGACTGTAAATGTTCTTGCATGTTCTTGCAACATTTCACTTGGACCAGGGCGTCGACAGCTTGAGAACTGAATATTCAACAACTTGTTCCAGACATTGTCTATATTCTTGATGAGCTTATCTTTTGGCTGTTTTGGCTTGATCTCCCTGGACCATGACTCTGTATGTGCTCACAGAATTCGATCTTTTGTCTTTGTATCAGTGTCACCATCCTTTTCCATTTATATGATTATGTATTGAAGCAAATTTCAGCTAGGCCCCTGGTTGGGATTTGTTCAGCATACAGTGCTCAGCTGGCATAAATGACCATTGTGAAGTTCATTCGCACTCCAATACAGTCTATGCTACAAGCCACAGCTGTGCTCGTGCAATCACCATGAACATTTGGCATCATTCAGAAACACGACACAATACATCCACCATCCTCCTTTGGTTGACGACAATATCATACACTATAGCTACAGATAAATTGTGAAATACTCCAACAATCATGAAAGGTTTTAACTAAATGTTTGACTCTATCACCAGATTAGCGCATAATCGAAGCAGTATTTAAATAAATATGTATCGAGCATCCACTTCATTTGATGTTTGATAGTCACCATTCGTCAGGTTTCTTGTACTAGTAAATCTGTGAGCCTGAGATGCATGTCTCGCATGGATGCGAAACATCCCTTGTTGCACAATGGTTCAATCTTTTCCTGCCTCTTCCGCTTATTCATATTGTTGGCATCAGCAACTCTGAAGAACTGAGGTGCAACCTCCACGAGCCATTTTGGCTCAATAGTAGTGACGTTGTGACAGTATTCGCAAGTGGTCAACACCAACTCATTATAGACCAGCCATTCAGGTGTGCGGTTGAAGAGAGCGGAAGAGGGATGTATATACACAGGTGTTCCTTCTAAAAGTGTCTTGTAACCCTCTTGAGGATCCTTCGTAGCTGCATTCCAGAAGAAACCAGAACATATTGCTTTCCGCACACGGTTGTAATCCTTTCCTGTTGATAGAACATCGTGTTTGTATCCAAGAAGATGGTGAGAGTTACGAAATCAATGCATTGAGAATTTGCACGCACCTGTCCATGATACCCACTAGTTGCTTGTGAATATCTTGTGTGCGCTGCATGCTTCTTGCCTGGATGAAGTTCTCGTAGCACCAAGGATTAGAAAAGTTTGCGCCTTTCCAACCATTGTATAAACATGGCCACAATGGAAAGGATCTTTTTGGAGCAACCAAATTCGACAGAGGCGATGAGCATCTTTGCAAGCAGCGGTTCCATGGGAAGTCAGCCATCTTGCAGCCCAAACGGGTCAAGAGACCTTTGTTGTCCAATGCCGAAAGCGTATACAATGATTCAAATGCAGTTATCATGGTCTGCACCATGAAATCAAAACTAAGAAGGTCATTGATACCCATTGCCTTGAGCATCAGAATGGTATAGGCAAGATTTGTCCACTGAATATAGGGAATAGAAGTGAATAACATCTTGTTTTGATAAGCAACCTCTGTGTATAGTCCTGGACCTGTGCAACCAGCACAACCAGAGTGCTGCCATGCCTGGGATATAGGCATGACCACCAATGAATCCATTCCAAGTCTCAAGTCATATGCGTTTTGCTTCGAGAACCCAAGATCAATGACATAGTAAATCCCAGGAATAGTCAAACTGGTTTCTGCAACGTTGGTGGCGATAACAAATTTACAGGCACCAGGAGGAGTGGGTTTGAAGACACACAATTATAGTTTGGAAGGAAGGGCACAATAAATGGTGAGGATGATAAGATCTGGGACTTTGGACCTAATGCTTTCATCTGCTCAAAGAGAATTTCGCATATGATTTGGTAGTTCAGACACTAGTCGCGGTCTGCCATTAATGCTGATCATGATGTATAATGCATCAAAGCGAAAGTTTTCTTGATAAAACACTCACTTTCAACACTGATCTTCACATACATTCGTTCACCATGCCAAATTCACATATGCCAAGATGGCTAAAAGGTTGTCTAGGCGTGTGGAAACCCGCCGTGATAGCGGCGGGAAACACTAGAATGATTCGGACAGAGAATCACAAGACAAAACCGTGGATTTGATAGAATGTTACAATGAGCAATGTGATCGTAGGTAAGAAACCCGAGTCTAATCGTAGATGAGGCTCAAGGTGGTGATATAAGCGATCCGAACAAGCACGTGACTGGTGTAGTAAGCAGCGAGCTTACACCCTCCCAACCTCTCAAGAAATTTGTGTGGCGTTATAGGTTTCAAGCATGTCGCTACTTTCCAGTTCCTGGCCCAATAACCACACGTCAGCTTCTGGACTGAATCTGTGCCATCGAACAAGATATTGGTATCTGCGTCCGCGTCTTCTTCGGTCAAGTATCTTCTCTATTTCCCATTCTTCGGTGCCAGAAGGTGTGATGAAGGGGGCTGGCCATTGTTGTTCCCTTGTTGGGTAGAGATCAGCGTTGTTGGCAACGTGACGCTTGAGTTCAGATGCATGAAAAGTGGGGTGAATGTTAGTATGTGCAGGCAGATCAAGAGTGTAGGTTGACGACTCAGGGTTAGCAGATACGATCTTGTATGGTCCATCAAACCGAGGCATAAATTTAGCTACCCTTTTGCCGTCGCTGTTGAGGTATTCGTGGCGTTGATGCACTGTAGACAGATAAACCAAGTCGCCGATGTTGAAATTCGGTTCGTCATTTCTGTGTTGGTTAGCTGCATTTGCTTGTGCGATCTTTGAGTTCAAGAGTGCGTCGTGCGCATCAGCTATGTCAGTTTTGAGTGCGATAATGGCATCTAGTGCATTGGATATTTCTGTAGGGAAATCCATGCGCACATCAAACACATTGTTGATGGTCAGTGGAGGTAGGAGACGAGGTGTATGGCCAAGGTGTAAGTGGAAAGGTGTGTAGCCTGTGGAAGCGTTCATGGTCGACATGAGATTGAACCTCACACGTGGTAGTGCATTCACCCATCCCTTTTGATGGCGGTCAACAAAGAAGCGGAGAGCCTGATTGATTGTTTTGTTTGTACATTTGCTTGATCTGTCTGTTTGTGGGTGGAACGAGGTTGACATCTTCAGGCGTATACCAGTCATTCGGTGTAGTGCTCTCCAGAACTTTCCTGTGAACCATTTGTCTCGGTTGGAGACGATGTTGAGGGGCAGACCGTTTTCACAGTACCAGTGGTCGAAAAAGAGATTGGCTATTTCGGAGGCCTTCATGTTCATGCGGCATGGCACAAGGCAAATGTCTGCACCCAGGTGGTCGGTCATGGTCATAATTCCATTGAATCCCTGTTCAGGGGGGAGGAGGCCGATGAAGTCAATGGCAACAGAATCACCACGATGGTCAGGAATGGGAAGAGGGTGTAGTGGTCCTGGTGGTTTGGTGGTTCTGCTTTTGTTTCTGGCACAATCAGGGCAACCTGGGATGTAGCTATCCTCTAGGTCGCATCTCATATTGGGCCAGTAGTAGGACTCGCGTATTGCAGCATACGATTTGTTGAGACCAAAATGGCCAAGGTCGTCATGTGCCAAGCAGAAGATGGTTTCTCTCAGATACGCAGCTCTTGGGATGACAAGTCAGTTGTTGAGATACAGGAGCCCATTTTGCAGTTCTAGACCTGGTAGTGAGTTTATGAGACTGAACAATTTGACGCACCAAGGATCAGTCTTGTATCCGGATTTGATGTCATTCAGTAGGTTGGTATTTGGAGTGATGGAGATGATGAGCGAGATAGGTTTTATGTGTTGACTGATTGTTGGTGGCGTGTGTAGGGTTTCTTGAACATAAGTAGGGGTGGTACTATTGTCTGGTGGTAGGCATGAGAGAGCATCTGTGACAGTGTTTTCTTCCCCCGGTATGTATTCAATTGTGAAGTTGTATTGAGCGAAGAACTCTTGCCATCGAGCTTGTCGTTGTGAGAGTTCTCGTTGTGTCATGAAATGTTCTAAAGTTCAATGGTCAGTGTAGACTGTAAAAGGGGTACCTAACAGTTCGATTCACCATTTTTTGAGTGCGCGGACGATTGCTAATAACTCTTTTTCATGGACTGGGTAATTAAGTTGGGCATCACGAAGTTGCATTGAATCAAAGGCGACAGGTCGAGCTGTCTGAGGTGTTAGTCCAAAACTTAGCATCGCTCCTGTCCGCCAGTCACTGGCATCGCATGTGACGAAGATCTTGTTCTCTCCAAGGTTGTCATGGTCGATGGTGGTCAGACAACCACAGCTGACAACAAGTCTTTTGATGGCGTCAAATGCTGTTTGGTGTGCGAGTGACCATCCTGGCCATTCCACATCGGCTGATTTTGTTGTGAGTGGTGTTAGTATATGCATATGGTCTGCCAGGTGGGGCAGGAATTGTTCCAGGTAGTGAACAAGGCTGAGGAATGAACGAACGTCTGTTGAATTTTTGGGTACTGGCCAGTCCAGGATCTTCTTTACTTTGGATGTGTTGGCTTCAATCCCATTTGCTGAGATGTGGTGTGCGAGGAAATCAATTTCAGTGCAGAAGAGAGCAGTTTTCTTTGGTGAGCAGAATAGGCTGGCTTTTCGCAGTGCGTCGAGGACTGTCTTTACATTTTTAACGTGTTTGGCGACAGTTTGTGACCAGATGATAATGTCATGCAGGTATGCATGGCAGATTTTGCCGATGAGGGGCCTTAGTGCCATGAACATCCATCGTTGATGGGTAGCTGGCGCATTTCGACCACCTTGGAGCATGACAGTCCATTCATGTAATCCCAAAGGTGTGTCAATGGCCATATATTTGATATCGTCAGGGTGTACACGTGTTTGAAAGAAGGAGTTAGTCATGTCAATTTTTCCAAAAATCTTACCCTTTGCGCAATCATGGAGTATTTCGTCAATTCGAGGTAAGGGATGGTTGTTGGGTATTGTGTTCGCGTTCAGTGCACGGTAATCATTTACCCATCGGGGGAGTGCAGTAGGGTCTTTCTTTGGCACAAGGAAAGCAGGTGAGACAAAGGGGCTAGACGATGGCCTCAAGCGACCAGCATTTATATGCTGGTTTAGCAATGCATCCCAGGCCTCACGGTATTTGTGAGGTGTGTTGTATTTTCGACATTGGATGATCTTATTTGGGTCCTTGAGTCTAATGCGGTGGACAATGTCAGTAGGCAGTTTGTTAACATGAGGTATATCATCGGGAAAACGATCAATGTATTTGCAACGCATCTCACGGTCCAGGCATTCCAAGTGTTCTTTGTTGTCTTCGATAAACGCTAGGGTATCGATTCAACAACGAAGTGTTGACGCTAGGTCCGGTATTGACGAAATTACATGTTCTTTGTTTTTGGCTGTCTGTGAAGCTAAGATCGATTGTAGCTCTTTTATTACACTTTTGCGTATGTGTAGCACGTCATGATGAGACAGGATTGGGGTATGTACACGGGGTATTTGTTCTGGAGGGTTCAAAAGATCATAATGGCAATTTTTGTCGATGCACGTCCAAAATTTGTGATCTATAATGAGACAATTGTGGGATAAGAATGGCCCCCCAAGGAGCAGGGGCACAACAAGATTCGGTGCAATAATAGCACATATTGTACACGATTTCCAATCATGATTTATAGAAGAAGGGGACAAGAGAACATATTCAGAGAAAGAAAAAGAAGAATTTTGTCCAGAAAGAAACACCAAGTTGGCTTCAATGGCAGTGTTCAGTTTTCATCTGCATAGACCAAGTTTGGTCACAATGTCTTCATTAATAAGAACTAGGTGTGACCCATGGTCAATCAAAGCGTCTATGCGCTCAAAAGAAGTACAAAGAGGTCCTGTCAGAAGACAGGACCAGATTAAATGGGGGGTTTCAAGAGGGGCTATGCACGTGTCATCATCGGATTCTGATACTTCTTCAATAATGGATGAAGGCATAATGGCTCCAACGGGGGCAACAGATGCAACAGTTTTTGACGGTTTGGTAGTAGTTGCTCTGGCTTTCGCAGCGATAGCATCAGCCTCTGTTAACATCTTGTATGAAGACGCATCAGGGGCACCATCAGTGCATTCTTTCGACCTGTGAGGGACGTAAAACTTGCGACATTTGAAACATCCATTGTGATCGGCAAGTAGTGTGCGCTCAGCAGGTGTCAGAGGGCCAAGGCGAGTCAAGGAGGTGTTTGTAGTAGTGCGAGGGGGGTATATGGTTCTAGTCATTGTTGATTGTGTGCGTTTGGAAGACTTGTAAAGTTCTTCAGCAATCTTTTGGTGTGATGCGAGGTCCTCAAGATGCTTGTCATCAAGATGTTTCACTTCTTCAATCCAGTTCTTGAGTGTAAGTGTAGCAGGGAGTTTAGCTCTGAGTACAGCCAGGGTAAGATCATCGTTGCAGTTTGCTTCAAGTTGATTGCGCAGTTGTGTTTCAGACAAGTGTGCCGCATTGCCATATAACAATGCGTTTTGGTTTTGCAGATTTAGAGCCCATTCATAGAATGAGTGTGTGCCTTGTTGAGATCCCAGGACTTTCTTGCGAAGTTTGGTGTCCCAGTGGTTTTCGAGCCATGCACCTTTGAGCGCAGTCATATACTCTGTAAAGGTTCCAGCATCCAACGTAGTGCGCTGTGCCAAGTACCAGGTGTGCAAGCGTGGATCTGCCATCCCAAACACTACCATTTTGACCTGATCTTTTGCTTCAATTCCCTTATGCATGAAGTAAGTTTCACACGCATTTTTCCAGTCTCGAACGACCTCAGGGGTGAGTTCCCCTATGGTGAGCTTGGGTGGCTTGCTGGGGGCTGACTGTTCGACTATAGCTGACTTGGTTATTTTACAAGGGTAGGATATATGCATGGTTTCTGAGTCGGAATCTGATGAAGAGTCATTGCGTGATGTAGTCACAGTAGTCACAGGCGCAGATGTGTCACTTGGTTGTACAGGCATTAGGGGAACAGGTGTTAGGGATGGATTTGCAAGAGATATGTTATCAAATTGTTTCATGCGTGACCGCATCATTAATGGCTGAGGAACAGTTGGCTTCTTCCATATGGAAGACAGTTTGACAAGTCAGGTGGTGGGCGGGGAGCCCGACGGTTGTTCAGGTGGTGGGTGTGATCCAACAGTTGGTTTTGTTGGTGTTAAAAAACAAGTGGAAACCTGCCGTGATAGCGGTGGGAAACACTAGAACGATTTGGACAGAGAATAATAAGACAAAACTGTGGATTTGATAGAACATTACAAATGAGCAATGTGATCGTAGGTAAGAGACCCGAGTCTAATCGTAGATGAGGCTCAAGGCGGTGATATAAGTGATCCGAACAAGCACGTGACTGGTGTAGTAAGCAGCGAGCTTACAGCGTGAGAGGGTTTATGCAATACTGAAAGCATAAAGAGTGGGTGAACTATCGAAAGTGTTCGGAGGTGTAGGTATGGATACTAGGAAATGTTCATGGGAGTATGATTCTGTAGGATAGAGCGTCTAATTGTATGTCATGCATGTCAGAGAGCGGGAAGCTAAGGTAGCGCAAGCCTCAGTCAACTGTAAGAGAGACTAAGAGTCTGTTCGGACATCAAATTTTGCTGAATTTCAACTGCAAATTTCAGACTCACTTTGCGCTTTGTCATCGTTCTCATGGTAGTGTGATGTGTGACACTGATAATTGATGTCAATACTACCCAATGCCTGCTATTACTCGACGATCTGCTTGCCACATCCATTCCAACTACCCCTACAATAGACCCACCATGGCACCCCGAAAGAAAAAACAAGCTGCAGGAAGTCAGGAACCTGAGATCAAAGACAGATGTGTCTGGACAGCAGATGATGAAAACACGCTTGTGGATTTTATTGAGGCCAATAAAGCCAGGGCTGGTGATGGTGTCAATTTTGACAGGATGTTCTGGATTGAAGCCGCTGCGCACCTTGCTGAGTCCACATCAAAAGGTGCAGTGAAGACAGCAGAGGCATGTTCATCCAAATGGAGTCATGTAAGCTGTTGCCCTCATGTTCCATCTGCTTATGATACTGATACACCTCTAGCTCCATGGCACATTTACCATCGTCGATACATTAGCCAATAAGTCAGGCCTGGCATGGCACAATGATCACAGTGCTGACATCACAGCTGAATCAGAGACGGTCTGGGCCGATATCATTAAAGTAAGTACAGTATACTCTTTGTAATGGTGCAACTACTAACACTAACATCCAGGTTACTCCTGCTGCCAAACCATTCAAGGAAAAGGGCTGGCCACCATATGAAACACTCAAGAATATATTATCTTCAAAGGCAAAGGGGACAAATGCTTATCACCCCCTGCAGTCCTCCATCACCTCACTGGCTAGCACTAGCACCAGTACTGCTGCTGCAGGCACAAGCTTCGAAGAAATTGAGATGCATCACAATGAGGCAGTACTGGATGAGATCGAGAACAGTTCCCATAACTCAGATGCAGTGGATGTCCTCATGCTGCCACTACCCTCCCCCTTTGATGCAGCACTACAACCCCCTTTCGTTCCATCTACACTGGGTACATCTTCAGCTGCCAGTAAATGAAAAGCTGAAGGTGACGATAGCATGAGGACTCTTGTACACCCTTCCAGCTCTTCAAAGTCAAAGGGCGCTGAATCAGCACCAGGAAGGTCGCTCAAGTCTGTGCGTTCTAACCTGCCTCAAGCATTCCAGCAGATAGGCTCAGATATTTGGGAACTTAGTACCTCCTTTGACCATGCATCAGATGTCATCCAAGAGCATGCATCCCACACTGTTGATCCCATTCCACTGCGCAAGAAGGAGGCGATCATTCAGCTGCAGAAGGAGGAGGGTCTGGAGGATCACCAAGTGGTGGCAGTGATCAAACATTTCCAGAGTGACATTGCAATCGCTGATTCATACCTTGCCATTGAGAAAGACAGTATCCACAGGCTTTTCCTGGCAAATTACTTTACATAGTTTTTTTTTCATACTTTGTATCACCTTGGCTCAAATATATTGTGTGCAACCTATACATTTTATTCATGATAATGCCAAACATTGAGGTACAAATGAAACCTAAGTGGGATAGCAATTACTACATAAGATTGTTCTCCACAACCTTCAGCCCTCTATGCACTCTCACATTATTGAAATCCTCCCACATTTGACGAGCGATCTCATCACGATGTTCATGTGCACGGTTCCATGCCTCATTAGAGGGAGGACCTTCAGCAAGCATGCCGGCATCATACATAGGTTGATGGATGTCGAGATTGACCTCATGATAGTCTAACATATCATTTGGATCATGAACATGGATGACGTTGTGCACAAGGCACAATGCCAGGGGGATGCGAGCTTGTATATCCATGGTATAATGAGGTGGGAGAAGTAGAATCCAAAAGTGATTTTTGAGAATGCCGAAGATGTGTTCGATGATGTTTCAAAGCATAGTGTGGCAAAGATTGAACAGTTCTTGGTGATTACAAGGGCTAAAAAAATGTAAGCAGGAGTTAGGAGCACAGAAAGGGCTACTTATGCAAGATAGCCACGGTCCCACTCGGCCAGATGGTACCGCACTCCACGATATGGCACGAGTAGCTCATCACATGCCGCAAATCCAGCATTGGTGAGATAGTACTTGCCAGGGGTGATATGAAAATCTGTTATGCAAGCACTATAATAGACACGTGCATTGGCTACTGACCCCTCCCAGCCACTGAGGATATAAATAAATGTCATATTGAAAGAGCAGGCTGCGAGGCAGTTTTGAGTTAAGCCCCCCTTGCAATTGCGAGTGGCATCACGATTTGCATGATTTGGGTGGCATGCAAAATGGGTGCCATCAATGGCACCAATGGCATCGACAAAGTAGGGATAGAATTTTGGGTTCTGCCGGACTTCAAGCGGTGTGGGACTGTCTGCATCAGGCAGATGGACATACATTGAATAAATGGGGGGGGGAGGCAAATGCGTTGAGAATGCGTTTGAAATACCTGCAACAAAATTAGAAAGCATGTCTACAATAACATAAATAACATACTTTGTGATGGTGTCGCTCGAATGCTGAAAGCGCTCACCAACATGGCAAACAGACAGGCCTGTAACAGATGTGTACAGAAAAATGGCAAGTTGTTCTTCAAGCATGACATATCTTGAATTGTTGCACCCCAATTGACGCAGCAAATTCAGAAGTACATAGAATACATGGCGTTGTACTCCAAGTTCACATTGTATGTGGTCTGGATGTCCTGTGAGGAGTTCCTTGACCCATCCTATTCCTGATAGGATAGAAGTGTGATAAGGTTGTTTCTCATAGTGAGCTCGTGAGTACTGTTGGTGTGCATCAGAGGTAGCATTGATAACACTCTTGGCTGTATGAGCAGCCCCAACAAACAGCTTGCACATCTGTTCCAGGTAAAGTGCATCCAGCTCGCTATTGTTGACTGCAGTAGTACTGTCTATATCATTTTCATTAACAGTGTTGTCATCTTCATCTAGTGGGTCTAATGGATCGATGTCAGGATTGATGGTGTTGCGACGCATGGTGGTATTGGTACATATGGTATCAATAGATAATCAGCGTGACATCAATGTTCAATCCCAGGCAAAACTGGACATGGCCAGAACGGTTGAGATCGAGCGGAATATGACGAATTCAGAAGCACAATATTTCGCCACAGGAGACTCGCTGTGGAGACTAATAGAATATTACACGTCTGTTGATATCTTCTCGAATGTTGCAGGGTATCTTAAGAATATCAATATCATATTTCACCACATTTTGGTTCAGTTCGCGTGGTATGACAAAATCGACTGTATTCGAGTCAATTGTGCTATAATATACTAATACAAATGCTTCTGTCCGCAACCACAAAACACACTATAGGGCGATATAGGACAATAATGATAATGTAGAACAGGATCGGGCACAAGCAATCGGGAGGCAACCAGCAGGCAAGGCGACAGTGAAAGAACAGGAATGATGTAGACAGACGAGGGAGACGAGCAAGCACAAGCAATGGAGAGGCAACCAGCAGGCGACAGCGAAAGAACAGCAATGATGTGAACAGGCGAGGGAGACGACCAAACACAAGCAATTGGAGGGAACCAGCAGGCGATACCAGGCAAGCAATAGCCTAGACAAGCTAATACATGGGACCGTCGACGACATCACTGTTCTTCGTCCAGCGCCCTGCCTTTTCCTACCAAGTCTCAGCAACACGATAATGGGAGTGGCAAGGCTGTACTTACTAGTTCTCCAGCCTCCCTATCATAAGACTGCGGACAGAAGTTAGTAGAATCCATGAAAGGATATAGTAGTGAATCAGTGATATAATACCTGGATCTGCGCCTCATTCAATGTAGAATAATAGGCATTGAATTCGTTGGTGGAACCAGGTGTAACCTGTTTAAGCCAGCGCAAGGCACAAAGGTTCCTATGCAATTTAGATAAGCACCAATCCGTTCAATAAGAAAGCACATGCTCACCGCCCTTTCTTCGTTGGACCTGGCCGCATTTTTGCAGGCTTCTTCGAAGATGAAATAGTAGCAGTGGGAAGAGCGTTGTTCACCTGAGGGAGTGCAGCAGGGTTACCAGGTGCGAGAGGAATGTCTGTGGGGACCGTGGTGTCTGAAGTGGACGGCAGTCCCAGCTTCAAACTTAAAATGGTCTTGGCAGTATCAAGCACTGTGGCGCTTGTTGGTACAGTGGATTTCACCAATGGCCGACGGGTCAAACCCATACTACAGATCGGTTATGGTTAGTAATACCATGTAAATGGAGTAGATACTCACAGGGGATTCTTCAAAGTAATGCAGGCATGAGTCGATGGTTGGTTTTCTTTCTCTGCTTTGGGTGATGGAGGTGGTATTGGAGTCACTACAGATGGCAGACTCGCATCGGGGGGTGGTATCGGAGTCGCTACAGGTGGCAGACTCGCATCGCTACTAGCACCGCTGGTGGGGTTATCTTCGAGTGTTGGCTCGAGTTTGAGAGTGCCTGGGTTGTCTTCGAGCACTGGTGCAGGTTTGACAGTTCCGGGGTTGTCTTCGAGCATTGGCATGGGTTCGAGAGTGGATGTGCTTTTGACTGCGGTCAAAGGGTTCACAGACTCAGCTACTTAGTAAACATGAGTATACACACCAAATATAAAATGATAAAATACCTTTCACGTGCTTCAAAGCACTGCCGCCCTCAAAAATAGGGCTGCAAGTTCGCTTTGTACCATGACGGTAGTCGATATCATTGTCTTCTTGTTTGACTTTCTTTGACTGCTTCAAGAGGTTACCATCAGCATCAAGATGGTTCTTGCGCCATGAAGGATAGGCAGTGCTGCACAATAAGTCCAACTTCCAGCCGTCTATTGCTAATCTAAAAAGAGGGTGCTTCTCTTCCATGACGCTGTGGAACAGTGTTCTCGTCGAGTGTATCGTTTTGCTCCAGGTGGTTGCAAGGAGTCCTTTGACGGCGAACTTGAACCAGAGACCACAAATCGTTTTGCGGATGGTGTCAAGTGATTCTTCTGTAATTGGCTCACCATTGTCATCTTCTAGGAAAGCTGCAGGCCTGCGCTTTCCCTTCTGTTTGAGCCCTTGTGATGTCGTCTGCCATTTATCCCAGTCTGCACGTGTCCAGAATAGCACATCGGGATAATTGTCCTTATCGATCGGGGGGAGCTTTTTTGTTGGAGGTGCCGTCGGAGATATGCCAGTGCTGGTGAAATTCATAGGATCAGCATTTATGAGCTGGACACTACGAGCAAGTTCCTGAAAGGCTGCCCTGTCAAAGCAGACCAAGTTCACTAAGCAGAATGAATCCAGAAAAAGCACCTACTCTAGCGTTGAAAATGCAGTTTTGGCTTGAAGGAGCTCGAGTTGAAGTTGATTGACACGATTCTGTAATGCGACAATGCGAGTGTTCCCACAATGCATATATCCACTCTATTATTGTGAATCAGTGCAGCCAAGCTGAAAATTTGCCCTGTAATATTCAAAGAGACGCACCTGAAAAAGAGAAGAGTCGTCCTGATGCTCTAAGCTGTCATTTGAATCCAATAATCCAGGAGAATATTCAAGGCCATGCAATGACGGAAGCCGAGTGAGACCCAAAGGCAATGGAGGCGGTGTGTGCGATGTTGGACTGGCATCATCAGAAAAGCGATATTGAGGAACATGGGGGGTATAGAATGTCATAATGGTTATAAGGAAAGAGACACATAGAGTTGGGGATATCTGACGTCAGAATCAAAGCGCATATATTTGAGCTTAGTCAATAACAAGCCACCGAAATTCTTCTAAGTCTTTTTCTTCAGTCCTCCGGTACATCTACATCTTCAATGGCTTCATCCAACACTATCAGCTGCACAGACAATGTACTTCTCCAGGACAACATTGTCGTCATGGATGTCGAGAACCTCCTTGCTGGATGGCCGACCTATGAAATAAATTTCACACCTCAAAATCCAGGATCTGGCGTGAGTGAACTGAATATCTAGTTACACTTTATTATATGCTAACAATGATCTGATAGAAACTCATCATTCGGCTCAAAGATGCTGTCAAACTTGTTCATGTCGAAGACTCGACGGATAGCGAGGCCGAGCTGTTGCTTCCAGGCAAACCAAAAGGTCGAAAGAGGACCTATTCCGATCACAAGAATAAGAAACCCAAGATGTATAAATTAATGTTCTCATCCTATCTTCCTCCTAACATACTTACAGTGACTCGAACCTTGGTGTGAACAAGATTGTGGAAGGTCTTGCGGCCCTCAAAATAACATCTGCATGTTCTAGGTATGCTTCACTTTTATTTCCTCGATTGTCAAACTGATGGGAAAATCATTCACCAAAGTTACCCAGCCCAAGCAAAGCCTGTACGCTTAGTAGGAATCCCAAAAGCTCCTGTCAACGTGCACTCGAGACGACGCAAGTTCGGTGATGACTTGGATGCGCCATGGCCACCTAGGCGCCACCGCACTCTCAGAGACATCAAGAACAATGAAGAAATCTCTAACTTTGAGTTGTTCAGAGCATTGCCTGGTGCCGTCGCCGCCGAAGAACCCAGCACATTGTAGAGCATGTTTTTCTTTATACTCTCTTTGCAGTTATTGCACCTGTCTCATTGCAGCTTTCATAAACGTCTCTTTGCAGTTCTTGCACCCATCTCGTCGCAGTCCTTATGACTGTCTCATTGCAGTTCTTGTAACTGTCTTATTACCAGTGTATTTTTCGTGTTTGTCTCATTGCATTGTTCGCATCTGTCTTATTGCACTTTTTATGTCTTGCTGGACCTTGCTCGCATTCTGAACCATGTACTGTACTGTAATTGCTGGTGTCATGCGTTAATAGAAATATGTTCAACAACTATTGCCCATCGTCCGAGTCATTATCACCACCTTCACCTTCTACTGCGTCATCTGCTGGCAAAATACCAAATGATGCCACATCAAGACCAGGCTTTTCCACCATAAAGAAACGGTCTTCAACAACTCCAGATGGCAATCTTGGACGGTGGGGAACCATTGCAACCACATCAGTAATGCTCTTGATGTCAATGACACGTATATCATCATCTCCGTAATATGTGCAGGATGCGACAACATGAGACGAGAGCTCAAGAAGCTCATTATCTGGGAGGGTAAATAGGGAGATGACTGCAACATTGATAAATGACCATTCTGTTTCACCATTATCACTGCTAGTGGTCTCCGTAGCAAGCTGCGTGAAATAGCGAACCTCTCCAAATCGTATCACACCGTCAAGAGAAAACTAAACATGTAACATTAGAGCCTTGAAGGTATTTAAATCAGCAACAAGAAAAATACCTTGACATTGCGAGATACTCGTAGAGGTTTAGTACTATGCATTGATTTTAATGATTCTCGCCAGTGTGAACATGCGATCTGTCCATTAGGCAGCTTAAGATGAGCCCACCTGAAAATCTTTGGAGCAGGCTCGTCAAGGAAGAGTGTGATTGCACGTTTTTCAGCGCCTTGTGGGTAAGATGACCGACAATCTCGTTTCCGGAGCAAAACATAGCCATCCCCAAGGTCGACTGCACCAGTTGGGAATCCTTCAGGTGGTTCGTCAAGCTCTGGAAGCATTGCCTTGAGGGCATTAACTTGTGAGCGACGGACTCCTTCTCTAGAAAGATTTGCGTAAGGTTCAG
Source organism: Suillus cothurnatus (assembly GCA_016758765.1). Taxonomy (NCBI): domain Eukaryota; kingdom Fungi; phylum Basidiomycota; class Agaricomycetes; order Boletales; family Suillaceae; genus Suillus; species Suillus cothurnatus. Next base: position 202,637 of record JABBWL010000049.1, on the reverse strand, counting down.
CAGGCTGTCTGATCTCCTGGCCAAGGTTTCCGATTGTCCGTTCCATTGTCCACTGAGCATAACAGACTGGAGGTCCCTTCTGAATGGCTTCAGTTACGAGATGGTTGACTTGATGGGCACATGGGCGAATGAAATGTATCCGATCTTGACGGCGCTGATAGTATAGTTCTTCGAATTCCAGCTCCCATTCACCAGTATGACCTGGGCTCATTGCAAATCAGAGCGGGTGATATGATGTTGGCATATGATGCAAAAGCCTGCAACGAGCCTGCAATAGTTAAGCCAGTATGGCTCCGGCAGAAGACCATATGTAAGTGCAGGAGCAAGGCCAAACAGATACAGTTGAAACTCCCAGGTCTTGTAGCCCGTGTTGATTTTTTCTGCAATGTTACGTGGTCTTTGGTCAAATGATCCTGGCAGATATATCCCAGCAGCTGCAACAGCTGCACCATGAGCCTCCACACATCACCATGCATAACTCTCCACTCCCATGAATCAACATTATCGGACGCTGCGCAGTCCATTGTTCCTCACCAGAGTGACAATAGCAAGTCACTTAACAGCCCAGCAAGATGCATGATATCGGTCGAGAAGCAAGCCGGTACCTGTAGCATATGGGATGGATTAAGACCAAGCAAGATGCTGGGTTTTGTGATGCCAGTCTCCGTCTTTCGCTTGTCATACTGACATTGGTTAGGTGATGATACAAGATGGAAGAGGTTTGCAGTATAGTCCTGCGATCCAGCAAGAGGGAGGTTGAACACATCAACATCAGGATGATCGCATCCCGCAACATGGAAGTTATTTGGATGTAGAAGGACAGGGTAATAGTGAGTCCCTCGCTCCTTTCGACGCCCAATCACACCACAATACAGACAGCACCCATTCTTGCCACAGTGACCAACCATGCCATCAAAGTACACGAGGCCGGGACCATCAGCAGTTGCAAGAAAAAGATATGGATGTGATAAGAATACGATGTCACGCCACGCATCGTAGACTGAGAGGCCTTCATTCTGAGGTGCGGCAAGATGATGGAGACCAGGAAAGAGGAATGAATCAATGTTTTTTGGTTTGTTGGGGCCAGGGATAAATCCACCAGGAAGGACGTGCTTTTTTTTATATCGAACATCAGGAGCATGATCCATAACAACCAAATGTACAGCCAGCAATCTGATACCTTCGTCTGGTAGAGCTGGGCACCGTCCATCGAGATCATCAAAATGATATCATTCTCGGTGATCTTGCCTTCGAGAACGGCATTGAGATAATCACTCCCCATGACGAAGTCATCATATGTGTCGATTAACCCTCCAGACTCGCGAATTTCATCAAACAGTTTCTCTGTACGTTCAGCACGGTATCGCATACGTTTTGCACTCTCATGATCACGATAAAGAGCCTGAAGCTGGGGTCCAATGGGAATGGTATGGAATTGCCGAGCAACTTTGTTATGACCCCTACTGGCTTGCAGTTTTGATTTGATCATATCGAGGTTTGTTGCAAACAGGGCAGTGATCGAGGTCAGCAAATGGATCAGTGAAAGCGATGCATGTGTCAGGGCACATGTCATGAGTTATGGAGTCAACTCCTGTGTACTCCGCAATCATGCGCTCGATCCGATAGAAACTGGGCATCTCATTAGCATCAGGGTATGTGCATGCTGTTGAAGCATGAATGCGTTCATAAGCAGTCTGTGACGAGTGTTCGAGGGCATAGTAAGTTGAAATGGAATGGCGAATGGTGGGATCAATGATATCTGGAGGTTTGCGAGGAGGGTGCCGCAAATTACTTCTGGCCTCTTCATCAAGTTTTGCAACATGGTCATCTAATGATGCAGACCATAGCGCTAAAATAAACTCCATAGCTGTTTTGATCTTTGCAAGAACTGCCCATCGCGCAAGTTCCTCGATATCGATAGCTGGTTGTTCTCTCTGAGCCTGATTGTTGGGTTGGGGGTCAGGCGGATCCACAAGGTTATTCTCTCCCTGTAAACCAAAATCTTCATTTCCGGGTCCCTGCACATCGAATTCTCCGTCTCCATGCCTATCAAAGTCATGATCTATCCCACCAGCCTGTCCATCATGTTCCTGCCCCTGCGTTTCAACATTATCGTCTCTCATAGTAGATGTGATGGTGTCATCTCGGCTGCAACGTCTTCCACTGTCTGATGATGATGGGATATCCTGGTGCTCTCATGCACGCTTCGGACTCCCTTGGGCTACCTCAGAGTCACTGAGTCTTTTTGATGGGCCACTTGAAGATTCACCGAGGACTTGGGCACTGTGAGCTTGAATCTGTGCATGTAAATCGAGTGAGAGATTCCCAGCACAAATAATGGCCCTTTCTTCCTCGCTCTCGGCTGCTTTCAAGTGTTTGTACCATGCCGCACGCGAGACAGAATGGGGACAACCACCATCGTGTCTCTTGCAGACACATGTGTAGCCCACCAGCGGGTCTACAGGCATAGGTATGCTGATATAGCCATTTATAAGTCAGAAGACACTACGAGAATTAAACCTACAGTGTTATCGGCAACAGATACTAGTAGTAGAACTCGAGAGAGGGAGCCTCGAGCAGCTGAGGACTACTGAAATCACGCTATAGTGCACCAAACGATGAGAACTTCAGTGACCCAGATAAGACAGAGTTAGGTAATATGCATGCGCAAACGATGCGCGCATGCGACAATTGCAATCAGTTGTCGAGTGAAAACAACGCGATACAAGTAAGTAATGTAACGTTTTTGTGATGCGATGCGATGTTTTTACGATGCGATGTTGATGTGACACGCAGACGATCGTGCCGTTGAGATTACACAATATTTTAGCATAAATTATATGTCTAAACGATATTTCACGCTATCTCAACCGTTCTGGCCATGTCCAGTTTTGCCTGGGGTTCAATCTCCGTTTGTCCGACGATGACAAAGCACAAAGTGAGTCTGAAATTTGAAGTCGAAATTCAGCAAAATTTGATGTCCAAACAGACTCTAAGATTCCTATACTACGAACCTAAGGTAGCGCGAGCCTGAGAATATGGTAAACAACATGTACTGTAGATTAACAATAGTATACGCACCTCAGTCAACTGTGAGAGAGACTGAGGTGCGGCGATGTGGTCCATCTGCCTTAAGTAGCGAGTAAAAAGAGAAAATAATCGTAGCTAGGTAAGTGACATGCAATGACAGATGTGATATTAAAGTGGTACCGGCTCGGGTGCTCTGGCGGATCACCTCTCAACAATGCAGAGATAAAAGATGTAACAGACAATTTGTGTTCCAGCACTTGATGCAGTAAAAATAACATCCCAGGAAAGCAGTGCCTCGGCACAAAGTTCCCAGACCCAGGTGCCTATGAGGCGAGGTCATGCTGTATGTCATGAGCTGCATGCTGTAGACGCATGGTACCAACGACGCACCTTGACTAAACCATCACAAGTAAATCTTTCGCATTATCCTCTCTGGCGTGTCTAACTTCCCACTAGGCATAATTCAGCATAGCGCCTGTCTCAGGATAACAAGAGAGGATGAAGGATGGCAAACAGCTGCCTGGATCACATCACAAGGCTGTCAGGACATTCGAGGGTCATCAGGATGTCATCAGGTACATCGCAACTTTTCCGGATGGCAAGAGAATAGTGACCGGATCTCTCGACAAGACAATACGGATATGGAGGCTTGAGGATGGCGTGGAAATGAGGAAGTGGGTGGTGAAGCAGTACGTCGGCACACTTGTACTCCTGAAAAATGGGGAACAGGTTGTCAGTGCGGAGGGAGAGCTCCCAGCCCATATTGGTGAAGAAGATTTTGATGAAAACGATTTCCTAAATGCTGTGTTGCATTGGCAGTTATGGGTACGTGATGTTGAGAGTGGGAGGGTTGTCGCAGGTCCCTTGGAAGCTCACACACACGTTGTGACTACTTTGGACATTTCCCCTAATGGAGAGATCTTGGCCAGCGGGTCATACGATCGCACAGTCATTTTATGGGACACTAGCACTTGGAAGAGGAAAGGTCATCCTCTCTTCTGTGGCTCACGCATCTATGACATGCGATTTTCTCTGACCAGTCAACTCGGCGTTGCTACCAATGAAGATATCCAAATATGGGACTTGGATCAAAAGAAGCGTCTTATTACTCAATTCAATGGCCATCACGAATTCAACGCTGCATGGAACTTTTCGCTCACCTGGACTCGTGATGGCGCACATCTCCTGTCAGCAGGTAGTCGAGATGATCCCGTCATTCGCTCATGGGACACATCCACCTGGAAACAGGCTGGTGATCCCTGGATTGGCCATGACAAAGACGAGAACATCTACCGTATCATATTGAACCCAGCGGGCACCCTTCTCGCATCAGCATCTGGTGACTGCACTGTTCGATTGTGGCAGTTTTCGACAGGCACAGAACTCGCCCGATTTAAGCATTCAGATACAGTGCTTCATGTTGCATTCTCGGTGGATGGACGCTCTATATTCAGTGGCGGCTACGATGGGAAAATCTCGCAATGGGAGATACCTGAGGATGTGCTCGCAGCAGCAGACAGTGATACTCTGGCTAGCACAAAGAATGAGGTGACTACTCCCAACGTAAAATTCTTTCCCTTCTATGCTCAAGTGTATTTGTTTCAAGGCTGCTCGGACCAAACACAATGTGCGTTGTTTAACTCCAGATGATATATATACATACTGACTCTTGACCAGATGAAACGCCTGCTTAATGTACGTAGCTTCAAAACCGTTTGGTGGTCTGCTTCAATGAGATTTATTTCTTAGTCGGAGATTCCCGGCCAGCGCCGAAATAAGCTAGCGACCTATCAGCGCTCCCAGGGATGGGCTACTCACTCTGCATCACCACTCATCCACGCTAAAAGCCCTTCATCTTCTCGCTTACTCGATCTCAAGACCTTTTTCGACGGTATCCGGCCGTCATCCGACAATAAGGGGAAGAAAAAGGAATGTGAGCCGAAACGAAGAGCCTCCAAAGTAGTCGATGTTCCTCTCGGGATAGCCTCACCTGTTCGTTTCATGCAATTATATTGAATTTTTGAGATCTGACCTCATCTAGGGTGATGTTGTTGGTGTGGATGACGGAACACGACCATATGTGCTCTTCTTTTGCCTCAGCTGGTTCCAGAAAAAGAAGAAGGAACCGGAACCACCACGACAACTCTATGATGACGAACTCTATGACAGCGAATCTGAACATGCTGTTGATATTCCATACCTACTACGCGGTAACACAAGGTTTTTCACTTTTTGAATCGCTTGACAGATACAATATCGCAGGACCCAAGTCGATACGGACAAAAAAATTAAATTGACACCAATGACTTTTTTTCAGTCACAGCCAGAGGCAGGACCATCCCGCCTTGCACCGCCAGTTGACATAGACACCGTCAATGCCTCGGTACCTACTACTAGGTATTAAACTTTGTTCGTTTGTTCGATGGATGACCTGACATGGTATCGTAGGGTCAGAATCGACCAGCATGAAGAAATAGAACTTAACTCAATGGCTGGTCTGTCACAGCCAGAGACTGGACCGTCTCGTGTTGTGGAACGCATGGGAGAGCAGTGTTTATAGTCAGTTTTATCTCTTAAGCTTTCAATCGTACTTACAGCTTCATATCATCTTTGACCGTGCATGTAACAACCGTGACCTCGACAATTGACGGTGAATATTCTTGGGACTTTTTACTTGGACCGGGGCATGGACAGGATTGAGAACTGAACGCACCTCAACTCCTCATTTTAGACTTGACTTATGACGCCTCTGCGGTACCAATGTACTTGGTAATTTCTAACTGGTTACCCTCAGAACATCGAAACATTATTTAATGGGCGTGTTCATGGCGATTCTCAGATACCTGTCACAGCCCATTGACCAAAACATGGGCACAAGTGACATTGGCAGGACAGCTTGCCACATGCAACATTTGGAGCTCGAAACAATGAGGGCGCTAGCCCGAGTGCAGAGTAAAATAACAAGGAGCAACAGATAGTCCGCGCCGTCAACAGCAGCATCCGATAGCCTTTTCCATTTGCTCTCGTGCTCGATGTACATGAGCTTGGTCTCCTGCTTGTGGTATCATCGTATCGTCATGTCGCCTACGCGAAGGTGTGCTTGTAAAGGGATCTATCGACGGATGCCCCAAATCGCTTGCAGTACTAGGATGTAGACTAGCCCCAAACACAACAAAGGTAAGTTCGCTTTGAGACAGGTATGCGTGCATGTGCTCACACAGTGACTCATCAAGCATTCCTTGTTAAAATTTCTTCAGCAAGACGAAAGATTTGACGAAGAAGACCGCTCCCGAACTTACAATAAAGCCCGACGGATCCAAGGAATACATGTTGCCCGCTATCGTGGATCCAAACAACAGAGATCATCCAGCAAGAGAATAGCGACCGAGTCCGGCGATAATACAATGAGCATCTGGAGGCTTGAGGATGGTATGGAATTGAAGATTCAAAAGAAGTGGGAAGTGAATGTGGGTACTGCGCTTGTTATGATTTCCCCGATCGCTGGTCATCTCTTTTAAATGGCTCTTGGGGAGTGGAGATGCGAGAGAGGTAGGAGCTGGTGTTGTAGCCGAACTCGAGTGTGTTAGAGCGTTCAGGTACGTGTTTTATTGTGTTATCTTCCATATCGCTCCCATCAACGCGTAGATTCTACCAAAAACCGACGTTCTACCAAACATTATTGCCACCCTTTTCCCTACCCTCGTCACTATCGCTGATGGCATGCTCAATACTTGCCCATCCCAACCTGCGTCCCAGGAGATCCCTGGATTCCCTGCCATACTGCACCTTATTCTTAAGACGTACAAAACTGCAATTATTGTCAACCTTTTCCCACACCAGCAGAGCCCAGAATCACTCGTTCCCTGGGGAAGACCCTTGTTCCGCGTTGTAGGGATGGCTGTCCCCATAGAAGGTGTTCCAACTGACGAGGAAGATCAGGAGAAATGTGAATGGTGGAAGGCCAAGAAGTGGGCGTATTGAATCCTCGGTCGGCTGTTCCATCGGTGTGTATCTTCTTTATATACGTTATATGTGTTTCTGATAGCACGGTAGCTTTGGAAATCCCTCTCAGCTCCCATCGCCAATGCAAAGTGAGTATGGTGTATTTGCAGAGCACTTTATGACTACCTTCACTCCCGAAATATTCAAGGTGTACCTCTACCAAGTCGAACTATATGTTTCGGGGCAGGCATGGCTGGGCAAGAATTGCCAATACCAGATCTTCCAGTTCTTCACTGAATGGTTCGCATTGGCTTTCGATCCCTCGGATTGTGCTGATGCATTTCTCCACAGTATTAAGCCGAAGTCGACGTGGATACTTCTGAAGCCCCAAGTTGACAGCTTTGGCATTCACCCAGCTCACTTTCAACACACGCAAATAAACTATGTGGGAGGCCGATCCCGTAGAATACGTCCGTGCTAGTGTCGGTGAGTTTACCTAGTTGCTCTCTCCTGTTATCCATGCCAGTGTCTCATATGCCAAAGACGAGTACGAAAATATCTCGTCCCCCGTCAGTGGCGCGACCTCGTTCCTCCTCTCCCTCGCAAGCAACCGGACAAAAACGTCCTTCCTCTCGATGCTTCAGTTCATCAACACTGTCTTGCAATCGTACATCCCTGTTGCTTCTACTACACTCATCAACTCACAAGCTACGATATAGAAATCCTACACCGGCCTAGCACTTCGGTGCACTTACGATGATGTCAGTCCTCGGCCCCTTCATCGTCCGCTATTCTAATGTCAAGGGAAGCATCGAGCAATTCATGGTACAATACGTCCTGCCCGAGTTCACATCGCAAGAGCCGTACTTACAGAGTGTGGTATGTCTATTTATTTTCCTAGATCTTCTTGAGCTGATGCGGTTCAGGCATGTGAGGTGTTTGGTGTAGTGACCAAGGCCAGTATTACATGGACTACTGAATAGGTGAGTATCTCCACTACAAGTGTTGTTTTCGCGCTGAACCTGAACAACCATTCCAGTGCTGTGGCGTTGGCCATAGATGATCGCGAACTTCCGGTACGTGTGCAAGCTGCATTGGCTATCACCGAGTTGGCTGTCGTCCACGACTCTGGTACGTTAGAATTTTTTTCTTCCTCTCATACTGTGTCCAAGCTAACTTTGGTTCTCTAGTCAGGGACGCTGTCTCTCCGCAAATAGGCAAGGTCGTGCAAGGTGCATCTGGTGTCCAAACCCGCTGATGCACTCATTAATTTCGCTTGTGGCTGTTACAGATCTTCTCAAGCTCTCCGATGAGACGGACTTCGATATCCTCAATCACAGCATGGAAGCTATGGTCGACCGATTCCAGAACGAGCTTCTTCCCGTGGCTTCGCAGCTCACCGCACGCCTCGATTCCTGACACCTGTGCTTTAGAGGATATATGGGACGAAGATTCCGCGTATCTCGAGATTCTAGCGAAAGAGGTTCATCACAATTCCATATTTGTAACCTACTACTCACACAAACATTCTAGGGTGCTCGTCTGAGGGAAAAATCCAAGAAAACGGAATCAGGAGACGACGAATCTGATATATCTGAGGAATCAGAGATCGAAGAAGAACTCGGGTTTTTCAGTCCGCTCGACAACGCCAACATATATGGCACATTCAAGCAAGCATTACAGAGTACGTCGTTCATTCTCACTGTCTTATACTATTACCCGCTTACAATGACCATTTCCACAGCATTCCAGAATCAAAACAGTGCTTTATACCAGGCAGCGACGACAATGCTCACGGTTGAGCGGCAAACTGTGCTTATGGAGGTGGTGACGATAGCGAACCAGGCTGATCGTAGTTGAGGTGGTCGTCTTTTTAGCTATTGTGGTTGTATCGCCTCCGCTTGTTCGATACGTTATGGACGTGAGCTTTGGATATACGACGAATGAATGCTTGCTTGTTGTGGTTATCGACGTCAAGGGGACCGAGTCCCCTTTTTCCTTCTTACGCAAATGTGTTTTTGTGGCACACAGCTTTGGTCTTATTTTCTGGATAAAATGACTGCTACCAACTGTGCCGTTTAACGGTTTGAGCTAGCTAGTGAGCCTGCGAGCAGGCACAGCTCAAACAAGTGATCGTGATGCGTGATATGCACGACGGAGGTAAATCACCAGCTTACGGGTATGATTAGTAGTTGAGACACCAGTCACGGTCTACCATCAATGCTGATCAGGATGTATAACACAACAGAGCGAAAGTTTTCGATAAGTTGTATACATCATTCGTACGCAGATCGTCTTTAATAAAATACTTACTTTCAATGCCGATTTTCACGTACGTCAAGTGATATTGGTTCACTATGCCAAATCAACATATACCAAGATGTTTAACAGGTTGCCTAAGTGGGTGAGCAGTGAGAGGCTTTGCCCGATACTGAAAGCGTGAAGAAGAGTGGGCGAAATATGGAAAAACGTTCAGGGTTGCAGGTATGGATACTAGGAAGTGGGTATAGTTCCGTAGGACAGAGAGTCTCATTGTATGCCATCCAGGAAGGGGTACGATGAATAGATGATATTATGAACAATTTGGGTCCAGCGCTTGGACCAGTAAAAAAGACATACTGGGTGAAGCAGTGCCTCGGTACAGGATTCCCGGACCTAGGCGCCTATAAGGCGAACGTAATGAGCTGCATGCTGTAGACGCATGGTACCAACGACGCACCTCGACTAAACCATCACAAGTAAATCTTTCGCATTCTCCTGTCTGGCGTGTCTAACTTCCCACAAGGAAAAATTCAGCCGAGCAGCTGTCTCAGGAGAATAACAGGGGATGGAGGATGGCAAACAGCTACCTGATTCACGTCAAAAGGCTGTCAGGACATTCGAGGGTCATCAAAGTATCATCGGGAACATCGCAACTTTTCCGGATGGCAAGAGAATAGTGACTGGGTCTCTCAACAAGACAATACGGATATGGGGACTTGAGGACGGCGTGGAGATGAGGAAGTGGGTGGTGGAGCAGTACGTCAGCACACTTGTACTCTTGAAAAATCGGGAACAGGTTGTCAGTGCGGAGGGAGAGCTCCCAGCCCGTATTGGTGAAGAAGATTTTGATGAAAACGATTTCCTAAATGAAGTGTTGCATTGGCACTTATGGGTACGTGATGTTGAGAGTGGGAGGGTTGTCGCAGGTCCCTTGGAAGGTCACACACACGTTGTGAAGGCTTTGGACATTTCCCCTGATGGAGAGATCTTGGCCAGCGGGTCATTCGATCGCACAATCATTTTATGGGACACTAGCACCTGGAAGAGGAAAGGTCATCCTCTCTTCTGTGGCTCGCTCATCTCTGACATCCGATTTTCTCCAACCGGTCAACTCGGTGTTGCTACCAAAGAAGATATCCAAATATGGGACTTGGATCAAAAGAAGCGTCTAACTCAATTCAACGGCCATCACGAATTCAACAATGCATGCAACTTCTCGCTCACCTGGACTTGTGATGGCGCACATCTCCTGTCAGCAGGTGATCGAGATGATCCCGTCATTCGCTCATGGGACACATCCACCTGGAAACAGGCTGGTGATCCCTGGATTGGCCATGACGAACATGACATCTACCATATCATATTGAACCCAGCGGGCACCCTTCTCGCATCAGCATCTGAAGACTGCACTGTTCGATTGTGGCAGTTTCCCACAGGCACAGAACTCGCCCAATTTAATCATTCAGATATGGTGATTTGTGTTGCATTCTCGGTGGATGGACGCTCTATATTCAGTGGCGGTTACGACGAGAAAATCTCGCAATGGGAGATACCTGAGGATGTGCTCGCAGCAGCAGAAAGTGATACTCTGGCTAGCACAAAGAATGAGGTGACTACTCCAACGTAAAATTCTTTCCCTTCTATGCTCAAGTGTATTTGTTTCAAGGCTGCTCGGACCAAACACAATGTGCGTTGTTTAGCTCTAGATGATATATATACATACTGACTCTTGACCAGATGAAACGCCTGCTTAATGTACGTAGCTTGAAAATTGTTTGGTGGCCCCACCTCTTCATATACTTCTTAGTCAGAGATCCCTGGCCAGCGCCGAAACAAGCCAGTGAATTATCAGCTCTTTAACGCATCTCAGGGATGGGCTACTCACTCTGCATCACCACTCACTCATGCTGAAAGCCCTTCGTCTTCTCGCTTGCTCAATCTCAAGACCTTTTTCGACGGTATCCTGCCATCATCCGACAATAAGGGGAAGAAAAAGGAATGTGAGCCGAAACGAAGAGCTCCCAAAGTAGTTGATGTTCCTCTTGGAATAGCATCACCTGTTCGTTTCATGCAATCACATTGAATTTTCGAGATCTGACTTCATCTAGGGCGATGTTGTTGGTGTGGATGACGGAACACGACCATATGTACTCTTCTTTTGCCTCAGCTGGTTCCAGAAAAAGAAGAAGAAGCCGGAACCACCACGACAACTCTATGATGACGAACTCTATGACAGCGAATCTGAACATGCTGTTGATATTCCCATACCTACTACACGGTAACACAAGGTTCTTCACTTGTTGAATTGCTTGACAGATACAATATCGCAGGACCCAAGTCGATACGGACAAAAAAATACAATTGACACCAATGACTTTTTTTCAGTCACAGCCAGAGGCAGGACCATCTCGCCTTGCACCGCCAGTTGACATAGACACCGTCAATGCCTCGGTACCTACTACTAGGTATTGAACTTTGTTCATTTGTTCGATGGTTGACCTGACATGGTATCGTAGGGTCAGAATCGACCAGCATGAGGAAATAGAACTAAACTCAATGGCTGGTCTGTCACAGCCAGAGACTGGACCGTCTCGTGTTGTGGAACGCATGGGAGAGCAGTGTTTATAGTCAGTTTTATCTCTTGAGCTTTCAATCGTACTTACAGCTTCATATCATCTTTGACTGTACATGTAACAACCGTGACCTCGACAATTGACGGTGAATATCCTTGGGACTTTTTACTTGGACCGGGGCATGGACGGGATTGAGAACTGAACGCACCTCAACTCCTCATTTCAGACTTGACTTATGACGCCTCAGATCTGCGGTACCAATGTACTTGGTAATTTCTAACTGGTTACCCTCAGAACATCAGCATTATTTAATGGGCGCGTTCATGGCGATTCTCAGATACCTGTCACAGCGCATTGACCAAAACGTGGGCACAAGTGACACTGGCAGGACAGCCTGTTACATGCAACATTTGAAGCTCGAAACAATGAGGGCGCCAGTAAGATGACAAGGAGCAACAGAGATAGTCCGCGCCTTCAACAGCAGCAACTGATGGCCTTTTCCATTTGCTCTTGTGCTCGATGTACATGAGCTTGGTCTCCTGCTTGTGGTGTCATCGTGTTGTCGTGTCGCCTACGCTGTCCATCAAAGACGAAGGTGTGCTTGTAAAGGGATCTATCGACGGATGCCCCAAATCGCTTGCAGTACTAGGATGTAGACTAGCCCCAGACACAACAAAGGTAAGTTCGCTTTGAGACAGGTATGCGTGCATGTGCTCACACAGTGACTCGTCAAGCATTCCTTGTTAAAATTTCTTTAGTAAGAACATCGAAAGATTTGACGAAGAAGACCGCTCCCGAACTCACAATGAAGCCCGACGGATCCAAGGAATACATGTTGCCCGCTATCGTGGATCCGAACAACAGAGATCATCCAGCAAGAGAATAGCGACCGAGTCCTACGATAATACAATGAGCATTTGGAGGCTTGAGGATGGTATGGAATTCAAGATTCAAAAGAAATGGGAAGTGAAGGTGTGGCTGCGCTTGTTATGACTCCCCCGACCGCTGGCCATCTCTTTTAGATGACGTGAAAAGGCTCTTGGGAAGTGGAGACGTGAGAGAGGTAGGAGTTGGTATTATAGCCACACTCGAGTGCGTTAGAGCGTTCGTGGACGTGTTTTATTGCGTTATCTTCCATATCGCTCTAATCAACGCGTAGATTCTACCAAAAAGCCGACGTTCTGCCAAACATTATTGCCACCCTTTTACCTACCCTCGTCACTATCGCTGATGGCATGCTCAATACCTTCCCATCCCAACCTGCGTCCCAGGAGATCCCTGTCATACTGCACCTTATTCTTAAGACGTACAAAACTGCAATTATTGTCAACCTTTTCCCACACCAGCAGAGCCCAGAATCACTCATTCCCTGGGGAAGACCCTTGTTCCGCGTTGTGGGATGGCTGTCCCCATGGAAGGTGTTCCAACTGACGAGGAAGATCGGGAGAAATGTGAATGGTGGAAGACAAAGAAGTGGGCGTATGGAATCCTCGGTCGGCTGTTCCATCGGTGTGCATCTTCTTTATATGTTATATGTGTTTCTGATAGCACGGTATATTTGGAAATCCCTCTCAGCTTCCGTCGCAAATGCAGACCGAGTATGGTGTATTTGCAGAGCACTTTGTGACTGCCTTCGCTTCCAAAATCTTCAAGGTGAACCTCCACTAAGTCGAACTATATGTTTCAGGACAGGCATGGCTGGGCAAGAAATGCTAATACCAGATCTTCCAGTTTTTCACTGAATGGTTCACATTGGTTTTCGATCTCTCGGATTGTGCTGATACGTTTCGCCACAGTATTAAGCCGAAGTTGACGTGGATACTCCTGAAGCCCCATGTTGACAGCCTTGTGGCTAACTTTGCATTCCCCTAGTTCACTTTCAACGCATCCAAACAAGCTATGTGGGAGGCCGATCTCGTAGAATATATCCGTGCTAGTGTCGGTGAGTTTACCTAGTCGCTCCCTCCTGTTATCCATGCCAGTGTCTCACATGCCAAAGACGAGTACGAAAACTTCTCGTCCTCCGTCAGTGGTGCGACCTCGTTCCTCCTCTCCCTTGCAAGCAACCGCACAAAAACGTCCTTCCTCTCGATGCTTCAGTTCATCAACACTGTCTTGCGATCGTACCTCCCTGTAACTTCTACTACACCCATCAACTAACAAGCTACGATATAGAAATCTCACTGTCTTATACTGTTCCCCGCTTACACTTACAATGACCGTTTTTACAGCATTCCAGAATCAAAACAGTGCTTTATACCAGGCAGCGACGACGATGCTCACGGTTGAGCGGCAATCTGTGCTTATGGAGGTGGTGACGATAGCGAACCAGGCTGATCGTAGTTGAGGTAGTCGTCTTTTTTAGCTATTGTGGTTGTATCACCTCCGCTTGTTCGATACGTTGTGGACGTGCGCTTTGCATATACGATGAATGAATGTTTGCTTGTTGTGGTTATCGACGTCAAGGGGACCGAGTTCCCTTTTCCTTCATACACAAATGTCTTTTTTGTGGGACACTTTGGTCTGCTTTCTCGATAAAATGACTGCTTGAAGCTTTTGACTTACTAAAGTTCTCATAATCTATATAAATACTAGCCGCGATACTGAAATGACAATCTTGACACCTTTTTCTAATCAGATTTACTTGATTGGAAGAAATCATGGATATTGCTCAAGGCCCAGCTGAACTCGAGGTGACTGATACAAAAAACTTGAAGTACTACTTTAAACCATTATGGTACTACCTGAACACAGATTACCAAAACAGCATCACGTTGATAATATTACAAACTTCGCCAGCATAGCTATAAACCCACCACAGTACTAGACGCTCAAGCTTGGAGATATAAAAGCCCGGATGTTACAAGTGCCAATACAGTATTGACAATTAAAGATTAGCTACCCTGAAATTGGCCAAGTTTATGTCCTTTTCCAAGCGTGAAAGGACTCTTTGACAATTGGGACACGGGTTCGCGAGCAAATCCCTGCGCATAGCGAATGTATTTGGGACATGTAACTTGTTCGGTAGCCCATTTATGAGAGCCCTTATTGGTTTGACGGCAATACCTCTGGCATTTTCCAACGTCACTACATCTCCGAGCCTTCATAAAGTAGGTGAGTTGTAATAAAGGAGTGTCTGCTAAATAGGACGACTTACGACTCAATGAACAACGCTGGAAACGTCTCTGCACAATGTCCGATGAGCTGTCCACCAAAATGCAAATAACTCCAATTCCTTTCATCTTCTTCGGCCAATCGGTCAGTAAGAAGCATGTCAAATCTTCTTATTCTCGCTGCATTTTTACGAGGTTGGCCGGGCCTATCCAGGTTACTTCCAAGACAAACTCGTTTGGTAGTCCCTTGAGTGAACCAAGTGATCTGCGCCATCTGCGGCACACGCCATCGGTGGACGCACAACGTCCAACACCACTTGCAGTAGAGGATTACCAAAGGATAGTAGTAATTAGCTGCGGTGGCATCTGCGGGGACCTCTCCGGTCACAGAAAAGATCCAGCCGACAAGGTCAAAAAGGGATTCGAGATTAAACTCCGTGCCTTGGTAGCTGACTGTCAGTCCAGTGTCAGCTGGAAAGATATTGTCCCTAGACCGGGCGTGAGTGCGGAGTGGGGTGAGCCTGACGCACTTACAGTAGGGTTTCGATTCTCTCAACAACATTAGGAAAGCTCATGCGCGTCGAGTCATCATCGATGACCTCGTAAATGTCGGGGCTGTCCCTGATGTTTCTGAACAATTCTACTATCTGTAAAAGATATGGGGTCAAAATCTCCACTAACTTATAGTGGGAACCATACCGCTCCTCGACTGAAGTTGAAAGCAACCTGCATGTCTATGCCAAACACTGGATAAATTGGCATCCTGATGATTCTTGTGAGTGAAGTAAGAGATGACTGTGCAAGCTTGAAAAGTTGTGCTTCGCAATGTGAACTGGGGATATTGACACAAAACCTCGTTCTTATAAGCAGGGCAGAAGGTAAGTCGGTCATTAGTTCATGTGAGCAATTACAGGGCTTACGCGAGTGCCGTCGAGTTGGAAAGTGCGTGGCAGGGTTCTGGTAGGTCCTGCCAAGGTCGGGATGTACCTTGACGCGACTGCAACGTACCTTGACCTGTGTCAATTAGGTGACACGCTAGAGGTAGGGTTTGAAGTTTACTTCACATGTAGCTTCAAGTTCCTAGAGGTTCCTAGTCCCGGTGCTTCGACATGCCTTGACATAGTAGGCAGTGAAAGCGTTCCAAGTTCCTAGCCCCTCCTTTTATCGTAATACCGGTACCGGGCGCTCATCGATGCATCCCCGATTCATTTATTTGACGATAAGTTATGCTCAATCACTGCTGCTAGTCGTCGATAATATCGCAATTGACGAGGCAATAATGGCAACAAGTTCGAGTTGAGACCAACGAGTCGATCTGACTAATCCGAGCGCAAAGTACTTCCAAATCCGATGACTTGTCCCTTCATCGGAGGTGCTCTCATTCCGTCTTGAATGTCTAGGGACGTCTAGGATTTGTGACAGCACCGCGCTTGACGGGCGCACCTGACCCTACGTATACTTCATTGCCCCTAGTCATCATTTTCCCACCGTTCAGCCTAACACGATCTATAAAAGCCACACCAGTCAGACTAGAGGCCTCACCGTTCCACCTCAATGAGTACCCCTGTATGTTTCTCTTTGCTTACCATGTTATGTTATGTTGACTCCTACTTGTCAGATTGTTGAAGATCTTCCTCAGGTAACATGATAAACGCACACAGCTCAGCGGAATGCTCATTGCCCTCTGCAGGATGCTGACCCATCCACGCTGAGTCCCCCTGGATGGACCACAAGACCCAATCTCACAGATCCTAGGACTGTGGAAGAGATGTTTAAAGATTCCACCGGTTTGACAGCAACCCTTGAGCTTGCAGAAGACGAGGGCTCGCGCTACATTTTTTCGTCGGACCAGGTGTTCTACGTTTGGAACACGGCGAGCGAGCAAGGATGGAAGATTGTCGGTGAAACGAGTCGCGATAGTTTGTATGACTTTGTTAAAACGGGAAGAGGACTGAGGCTTGAAGAACTGCCGGATTATCAAAATGATCTCGAAGGATGATTGTTCTTGCGTTTCACAATTTGTCGTATGTGGTACATGTTTGGTGTAAATTCACTTACCCAAGATTGTAATTTTAGTACTTGGGCTATATACTCTGTCTTCACTCTACATGTCGCTTTACATTATCACGTATTCGTGCATGAAGTCCCTCGACGGTCTTTTCCCTTGCAACATATCTCAGGATCTTTTTTATTTTGGGAAGGTACGGAAGCGCAGGTGCCACAGTTGCACTGACAATCAAAGATTAAGTACGCTAAAATTGTTCAAATTTATGTTGCCCAGGCGGGGAAGGACGATTTTACAATTGGCACACGGGTCCTCGAGCAAGGTTATGCGCAGCTCTGTGTTTGGGACATCGAACTTGTTCGCCACCTCATCACCGAGAGCCTCGAATGGTTTGACAGCAACACCTCTGGCATCTGCCAGCATCACTTTATTCCCGAGCCTTCATAAAGCACATCAGTCACAATAAAGGGGTGTCTGCTAAATAGGACCACTTACGACTTGATGAACAATGCCGGAAACGTTTCTGCGCAATGCCCGATGAGCTGTCCACCATCACCTACATAACTCTTCTGCCTTTCATCTTCTCTGGCCAAATCATCCTTCAGAAGCCTGTCAAATCTCTTTGTTCTTGCTGCGTCTTTACGTGGTTTCTTGGGCTTATCGAGATTACTTCCAATGCAAACTCGTTTGGTGCTTCCTTGAGAGAACCAAGTGATCTGTACCATCTGCGGCTCCTTCTTGCTGTTGGCACTCAACGTCCGACACCACTGGCAGTAAAGAATCACCAAAGGATAGTAGTAATTAGCTGCCGTGGCGTCCTTGGGAATCTGTCCGGTTACAGAAAAGATCCAGCCGACGAGGTCAAAAAGGGTTTCAAGTTCAAAGTCCGTGCCTTGGTAGCTGACCACCAGTGGATCTCCGTCAGGAAAGACACTCTTCCTCTCCCTAGATCGGGCGTGAGTGCAGAGCGGGATGAACCTGTCGCACTTACTGTAGTTTTTTGATTCTCTCAACAACCTTGGAAAAGCTCTTGTGTGTCGGGAGATCATTTATGACCTCATAATAATCCAACCTGGCATTAATGTCATCGAACAATTCTACTATCTGTAAAAATATAGGGTCAAAAGTTCCGCTATATAGCGGGAAAACCATACTTTTTTGGCATCCAACTTGAAAGCGTCCTTCATCTCTTTGTGGAACGCTTGATGAATTGACATCCTGGCAATTCTGGTGAGTGAAACAAGGTGTCAACTGGCGAACTGATGAGGGTATTAAAAATCCATCTGGACCTCTTCGGCTCCCCAAAGCTCCCGCAACCAAGGCAAGTGCATTACCTCACTTACAGCAGCGGTCAAGACCTCCATAGTAAGGTATGTTTTGCTCGTATATATAAGTACCTTGCTTTCAACAGGTTTGCTAACGCCCGCTTACCCCAACCTCATAGTCTCCCTCTGCCTATTACACCTGGCCTCCAACCGGAACCCTCCCACAGCTGCAGGAAGCCTGGCGCTACCTCCACTTTACCCCCATGCAAGAATGTGATCTCTGAAGGTTCTCCCACCAGTTCCTACCTTCGCCCAGTCAGCAGGAAAATGACCGAGGCTTATTTTACTTAACTGTTCGACTTGCCGTTTACGAATACGAGAAGTTGTCCCGTAGTAGTTCCAGAGGGAATACTCATTTTTTACCTGGAAAGCGAGTTCCTGAGTGTGACTAAGGATGGCAATGGTACTTATGTTTTGGAATATCTGGCGATGATCATGATGCCGATGAGATATGAGCAGTAAAATCCTCTATACCTGTAGGCCTGGAAGATGCGGTTCGGGCCGGAAACGTCGATATGAATAACTTTGTAATGGCGTGATGACGTTGTCGGCGGCATAATGTAGGATGAATTGAGTGGAGAGAGGATCGGATTTGGCGGAGAAGGACAGTGGTGGGCCCACGAGGCCATGGCTACTAAAAACCTGCCTTCAATCACTGGAGAAGGACAGAGGCGGCTATAGAGGCGGGTGATGAATAACCCAAGATACAGGTTGAGTTGATTAAAATATAGGTTGACGGTGCTATTCACTTTCACATTGGTGAGCACCACTGCACCAGAATGTGTTCGTGCCGCCGCTGTTCCTTGGGTAAGTCAGGGAAATTTGCAGTTGACGAGGTTTTCGAGGTCCTGTATCGTGATCAACGTTTTTACAACACGTACCTCTTTTTGGGGAGCCGAAGTACTTCGGAAGGGCAATGGCGCAATGAGTCATCACTCTAGTACTACAAGGCCACCACAGTCAGACTAGAATCCTCACCATTTTCACCAAAATATGACTGTAATGAGCCCCACTGTATGTTTCTCCCTGCTTACATGTTATGCTATATTGACTTCTGCTTGTCAGGTTGTTACAGATCTTCCTGAGGTAGCACGATAAGTAGACAGCTCGCCAAAATGCTTATTGCCCACCGCAGGATGCCCACTCATCCAAGAGTCCCTCTGTCCCAAAAGGATGGACAGCTAAATTCCCAAATCCCAAGACTGTACAAACTATGCTCCATGATTCCACTGGCTTGCCAGCGACACTGGAGCTCGCCGAAGACCAGGGCTCGCGCTACATTTTTTTATCGGACAAGAACTACTACATTTGGAATACAGCGAGCGAGCAAGGATGGCATATTCTCAATGTAAAGAATCGCGAGGAATTATACACCAACGTTGCGAAGGGCAAAGGAGGGCTGAAACTTGAAGAACTGCCGGATTATGGAAGTGATCTCGAAGAATGAACGTTTGTGACTCAGAATCTGTTGTATATTACATGCTTGACCCTTTCTCTAATGTTCTAAAGCATCCTCCCTCCTAGGATTTTCTTCCTTGTGTACTGTCGAAGGCACCACACAATTGATTTGTTCATCCAGCCCAATGGCCTCCTGATTTTGTCATATCTACCTCGTTATTGCTGCCATCATTCTCACAGTACTAGTGTTATGCAGGTTTGTCATGACGTAGGCCGTCACCATGAATACCGGGGTGATAGGCTACGAGCTCTGTCATGACCTGCGTTCTTGATGACCTATACGGCAGTGTCACTAAAGTACTAATCCACCACTTCTCCACCCATATATTCTGCATCGTCATCCGCTGATCGGCATCAACTTGAATGCGACGCAAATCGCATACATATTATTAAAAAAAGTCTCTCGTGAAGATCTTGCTGCTGCTAAGTCATGGGCCACTGCTGCTGAAGAGACAAACCATGGCTCTGCATTGCTTGCATATCAAACTGCATTGAAATTCCTAGATCAGCATGTCGCTCTTTTGTCATCTTCGTCCCGTCATTTTGATGTCATCAGGATGGCCACGGCATCCCTTGCTGTGGACGCTTTCTCATGTAGCGTTCGTCATTGTGCGCTGACAATTGCTGTGGAACTTGTGGAGCAAGGCCGTGCAGTATTCTGGACCCAGTTGGCACGATTGAGCTCGCCGTTTGATGGACTTTTCCTGCCTGGTGACACCGGCACAGCCTTGGTGGAAGAGTTTAAGCAGCTGAGCTCTTGCCTTCGCACCGCATTTGATCAGTCCACTGAAGATCAGTCTTCACATATCCGACAACTGACCATCAAATGGAACGATGTCCTCCCCCGCATCCGTGTGCTCCCCGACTTTTCTCGCTTTCTCCTCCCTCCCCTGTTTTTAGGCTACGTCATCGTTATTCCTTTGGCTTACACAACCTCCCAACGCCTACGGTTTTCGTTACCATTACGATCTTTCGAAATGTGTCGCTGAGCAGGGGGCATCTGACGCGAGGTACCGCACTTCTTACGCATCACCTCATACTATCTGCCCCGTTCTTTCTAGAACTTATCATCTGTCCTAGATAAAATCCGGCTAGCTTAATAGTTCTCTTCCTGCATCCATCTGCTCACCGACGTGTTGGTTCAGATAAGCGAGTCGCCTTAGTACACCTTTCAGCGATGTTGAAATTGTATAATCAGAGGCTATAGTGTACACAATAAAACATGCGTCAGAATTGCAAGCAACAAGATTCATCAATATAATGTAGGAGAATGGGATGTGAGAAAACCGAAGGCGCAACGAAACTATTCACATCCAGCCTGGCTCGTCCATGCTCTACAGCGCTCCAAATCATCCTGGTAAATTTTCAAGTGGCTCCCTTTTATGCTGAATATAATAGACGACACCCACGTCACGTATTTGAAGGACATCCGTTATATCCAGAACGACATCCCTCGCCGCATCCATCGCCTTGGATACATACACCTGCCAGGGAACTTGCTTGGTGGTGTTTTCTGGCGCGCAAGTTGATGGCACAGGGCAACGACAACCAGAGTTCCGTCGGAAATGCCGTTTTTCCGTATCTGCTTCAGCTTTGTGATGGCGAGCGATGGCGATGATGAGGCCATCGAGCAGGGCAGACGCCGTTGGAAGCGAAACAGGAAACTGTAGGACGTCAGGTTCTGGGACATGATCAGACAATGACGATGCTGATGAAGTATGACCAAGAGAGGTGGGTACCTATCAAGGCGTCAAACAGCCTGTCCCATATTTCGCCTTGGACCGACCTCCAGCCATCCTTCACAGGCTCGGTGGCCCTCCGCAATGTAGGCAAAGCTAGCCAGAGTTCATCCATGAGGCCTTGTGGTGTGATACTACCGAGACTGAAATCGCAAGCGGAAAGTATATCGCGTTGTAAAACCTCATCGGTAACCACAGTATGAGAAAAAAGAAACCGCTATTGACGCATGATGAGTTAATGGGATGATACCTCGAGGTCCTGATACGATACGGAATGCCGTGCTAGGTCCAAGAATTCGTACGCATATATAGGACTAAGTGGGCACAAGAAATCACGATGAAACTGCCAAATGCAAATAAGGGTCGATGAATGTTTGATGTACAAATGATCCAAGAGCGGTATCTCATATAACCGCTTCCTGACCGTCCTGCCAATTATCTGACTTGGGCTCGTGTGCACTTACCTGTTCTCCTTTCACTACGACCATATCATCAGATGCAGCATCTGATTCATCGTCCCAGTCTTCGCCAGTAAATTCGACATCGCCATCTTCCGGGCTCGATGCCCTGCTATTCGTCGAAGAGTCATTGCACTCGTTTAGAGATTGGGCGGGCGACGCGATCGTTGGCAGGTTAATACTTATTTTCTTATCTACAACACGGAAGAGATATCTGTGAAAGAGATGAACCGCGTGAAACCTTGTGTTTCGACAGGTGTCCAATTGGTCAAAAAGGTCGTTGACTTCGGCGCTCATTGGAGGGATGTTCGGCAGGACCTGTGAGCTTGTCAGAGCCCGTTCACAAAGAATGAATCATATCTTACATCCAACATCCAACCAACGACTTCTTCGCGGAAGTAATCGTTGAGTCCGAGCGCCTTTGACCATCGTTCGTGACTTCGAGACTTTTCTGCGTCCAGGGATGGATCCGAATTCGACTTGCCACGGATTCAGATTCAGAGGCGGAAAGCGAACTCTCGTCGGCCCAGTATTCGTCGTCAGATACGGAGCTCTCACTCTCGCTTCGAGTGGAGCAATCATCAGGAATTTGAGGAAGGTCCAGGCCATCGCTTTTACGCTCCTCTCTTTCTTTCGTGAGAAGAATCTTGATCCGATCGCTTGCCCAGTCTTCCCCACACTTGATAATGAAAGGGCAAGGAGAGTCGGGAGGCGCAATGATGGGGACAGGTGGTATCTTCGGCGATTGTTTAGAAGGCGCACGGAAGGCGGGAGTACGCAAAAGAGGGTTTTTCTTTGCACGAAAATAGCCAACAGTGTCAGGAAGAGGTGTAGCTGGCACAGTAGGGGGACATATAGGCGAATCGAGCTGAGCTGTTCGGTACAAGATGGTCGGAAGAAGCGATCCAGTTGAAGAGTTTGACCCGTCCAAAAGCTGTTTTATTGTGTGTCGTCAACTTCCACGCGAAGAAAAATAAACGACATTTGGACAAGAGATCGTTTCAACGAACCTTGACGACATCTTCGACATCCCTGCCAGTAGAAGTTTGTGAAACAAGAGACTGGGCTCTGGTAGACTAGCTGGTTCCTTCGCCAGAAAACGAGTCCGTATCTTGGGTACATCAGGACGACCATTGGCTAGATGACCGATCCTAGCTTTTTTTGTTGGAGGTTCTTGCTCAACATATTCTCCTGGGTCCTCAAGTGGAGGAATTCCGTGGTTTTTGAGACACCCTTCACTCGAATCGCTAACGGGCAATTGGGGTCTTGACAGTGACTTTGCTGGACTCCAGGTCTTATTGGTTCTTGATCGATGTGCCGTAGTATAATAAGAATTTGAATGTCGCTCGGAACACATTTTGTCTTGATGCGTAAAGCCAGTCAATGAAAGAACCGAGGGCTCGACCATGGACCTCTTCTCCAACTGGAGCCTAGCAGGAGCTTCGGAGGTGATTTGAACAAACGGTGTATTTTCTCGAGTATTGCTGAGCAGTCGACGTTTCGTTCTTAGACAGTCCGAAATATTTGCCGACTCCGCTTCAGTACGAGTAGTGGAACCCAGGAAGTATCTGCAAGAGCCGGAAGAGGAATGAGAGGCCGTCTCTTCGTTTTCATCTTCGTATGAAAGAGGTTCTTGATAGGCATTTGGAGAGGAAGAAAGTGGTGGTGGGCTTCCAGATATATCGTCCAACTCATGATCGTAGCCAGGAGTGACTGGAGAAACTGGACTCGAACCAGGAGACAGGTATTCAGCATGGATATATGCGCGTGAATTGGAGCTCGTAGTGAGTTCGACAAGGCTTCCTTGATCAACTAATGAGATTCCGATGCATGGCTCCGATATATCGTGGTGGCCTTCGGTTCCAGCTGACGGAGTGCTGGATGGCGTGCTGATGTTACTGGAAGACGCAGACATCCAGTGACAGATGTTTAATCTCTTCATCCCAACCTTCCAGCTGATTACAGTTGAAAGATTAGCGAGTGCCGGCTCTTCAGGAGAAAGACTTTGGAATGAGGTTTAGATGGGATGAACAATCATGTTTTCAAGTCTCTTACGTACTACCTCCAAGAATGGTAATAATCGACTTTTCGAACGATTCTCGAAGGGCCTCTGACAGATCTCTTGGGGCAAAAGAGTGTATACCACAAACGACTGTGTAATAAAAAGAGCGCCTAACATGATAGCTGCATGCAGCTGTATATTTTTTGACCGCAAGGAAGCCAAGCGCCAGACCACCTGTACATTATTGTACAGACAGTATGATCATGATGGTCCTCGGCCCCTTCATCGTCCGCCATCCCGATCATATCAAGGGAAGCATTGAGCAATTCATGGTACAATACGTCCTGCCCGAGTTCACATCGCAGGAGCGGCACTTACGGAGTATGGTATGTCTATTTATTTCCCTAGTTCTTCTTGAGCTGATGCGGTTCAAGCATGTGAGGTGTTTGGTGTAGTGACTAAGGCCAGTATTACACGGATTACTGAAGAGGTGAGTATCTCCACTACAAGTGTTGTTTTGCGCTGACATTGATCCTGCTTAGAACTTGAATAACCACTCCTGTGCTGTGACGTTGGCGCTGGATATCGCGAACTCGGTATGTGTGCAAGCTGCATTGGCTATCACCGAGTTGTTCGTCGTCCACGACTCTGGTACGTTAGAATTTTTTTCTTCCTCTCATACTGTGTCCAAGCTAACTCTGGTTCTCTATTCAGGGACGCTGTCTCTCCGCAAGTTGGCAAGGTCATGCAAGGTGCGTCTGGTGTCCAAACCTACTGATGTCCTCATTAATCTCGATTGCGGCTGTTACAGATCTTCTCAAGCTCTCCGATGAGACGGACCTCGATATGATACAATCACAGCCTGGAAGCTATGGTTGACCGATTCCAGAATGAGCTTCTTCCTGTGGCTTCGCAGCTCACTGCGCGCCTGGTGAGCGCCTTGTCCTATAGTCACTACTGTGATATGCTGACAGTATGTATATAGTGTGAGTCTTATCTACGCCTTGCAAGAGAGGGTCTGGCACAGCAGAAAGAAGCGGCTCCGGACAGCATCGATGTAGAATCACTTGTGACGGATGGCGACGACGATAAAGTATACGGCACTATGGGGGTTGCCAAAACTATTGAGACTGTACGTGTACTCTCGCCATCATATTCATTCAATGCATCTCATAAAGCTGCGCAGGTTGTCTCGTGCATTGACAGGAAGTGATTATACCCATCATCCGGTTTACCCTTGAGAATAAGTTGATCGGTGCGTCTGCTCTTTGTGTTGCTTGAAGGGTAACACTGATAGTAGCGTTTGTAGATTTGTTTGATAATATGTATGATCTTGTGGACGCCCTTACCTTCTGCCTTCACGCAATATCACCGAACATGTGGCCGGTGTTCGAGTTGACTTATGACCTCTTCAAGAGTGATGCGTTGATTTCCTTGATGGTGCGGCTCACTACTTCCTGCTCGTATTTAGATCGTATTGCTCATGGAGGTGACAATGTGCAGAAATCCTCCCCTCGTTGGACAACTTTGTATCGTATGGTGCGGAAGTGCTCAAGGCACGGCCCGACTACAAGTCAAAGTACTAGACATGTACCGCACGGCTATGACGAGCCCACAGCTGGGGGATAACGACAAGATTAACGGATGCAAGCTGGCAGAGTCCATGCTTCTTAACTTGCACGGACATGTAGACGACGTAAGCCTTTGTGTTCATGATTCTCACCCGCTGCCTCATTCCGCCTTGCCAACCTCGAGATTCTCGTCAACGCCGTCCTCTACAACGCCTCTGCAGCTCTTCATTTCATGGAGGACTACAAAGCAGGGTTCTCACGCACGTTTTTCGAGCGCTGGTTCGTAGCGATCAACTGTTAACAGCGACAACAAGCTCCCACGCGTGCACGACAAGAAACTAAGTATTTTGGCGCTTTGTAAGCTGTTGGAGATGGAGGCTGGTGCGATTCCGGAGGGATTTAGGGATGGATGGCCTGGGATTGTTGGTGGTGCTTTGAATATTTTCAAGGCGCTGCCCCAGGCTATTGCGAGTGGGTTGTGTATTGTTGGTATGACTCGTAATATGACTGATGGTGTGATGTTGTAGAGCGCAAGGTGTTGGAGGATCAGTTGGTTGAAGGGAGCGATGATGAAGATGAGGACGAAACTAGATATCTCGATCTTGAGGGAGATGAAGATGGTAAGCATATATCGCCTTGTTGCCTGTTCCGATTCCTGACACCTGTGCTTTAGAGGATGTTTGGGACGAAGATTTCGCGTACCTCGAGATTCTAACGAAAGAGGTTCGTCACAATTCCATATTTGTAACCTACCACTCACACAAGCATTGTAGGGTGCTCGTCTGAAGGAAAAGTCCGAGAAAACAGAGTCAGGAGACGACGAATCTGACATATCTGAGGAATCAGAGATCGAGGAAGAACTAGAGTTTTCAGTCCGCTTGACAACGCCAACATATATGGTACCTTCAAGCAAGCATTACAGAGTACGTCGTTCATTCTCACTGTCTTACACTTTTCCCTGCTTACAATGACCGTTTTTACAGCATTCCAGAATCAAAACAGTGCTTTATACCAGGCAGCGACGATGATGCTCACGGTTGAGCGGCAAACTGTGCTTATGGAGGTGGTGACGATAGCGAACCAGGCTGATCGTGGTTGAGGTAGTCGTCTGTCTTAGCTATTGTGGTTGTATCGCCTCTGCTTGTTCGATACGTTAGCCAAGCTTCAAGATTTTATCCTGAGTACCATTCATGTAAAACTCCTTTCCTATGTAAGAGCAAATATGATGATGTGATGCTCGACACGGAATTATGCTAATTATTGTGATATATGGTCTACTTTCCTCACCGGTCCACTGATGTAGTAGGCGCCTTGAGGCGAACGTAATGAGCTGCGTGCTGTAGATGCATGGCACCCAGCAACGCACCTCGACCAAAACCGTTACAAGTAAAACTTTCGCATTATCCTCTCTGGCGTGTCTAACTTCCCACTAGGCATAACTCAGCAAAGCACCTGTCTCAGGATAACAACAGATGGAGGATGGCAAACAGCTGCCTAGATCACATCACAAGGCCGTCAAGATATTTGAGGGTCACAAGAACAATATCATGTCCATCGCAACTTTTCCAGATGGCAACAGAATGGCGACTGCATCTCCCGACAAGACAATACGTATATGGAGGCTTGAGGACGGCACGGAGATTACGAAATGGGTGGTGAAGCAGGAAGTCACCGCACTTGTACTCTGGAAAAACGGGGAATGTGTTGTCAGTGCAGAGGGAGAGATCCCTGACGATTACGATGACGACGATTTAGATGATGTGCCGCTGCATTGGCAGTTATGGGTACGTGAGGTTGAGAGTGGGAGGGTTGTCGCAGGCCCCTTGGAAGGTCACACAAACGTTGTGATTGCTTTGGACATTTCTCCTGATGGAGAAATCTTGGCCAGCGGGTCATTCGATCGCACAGTCATTTTATGGGACACTAGCACCTGGAAGAAGAAAGGTCATCCTCTCTTCTGTGGCTCACCAATCGCTGGCATCCGATTTTCTCCGATCGGTCAACTCGGTGTTGCCACCAAAGAAGATATTCAAATATGGGACTTGGATCAAAAGAAGAGTCTTGTTACTCAATTCAAGGGCCATAACGAGTTCAACAATATTAATACAATTAACGCGTCGCTCACCTGGACTCCTGATGGCGCACATCTCCTGTCAGCAGGTGATGGACTCGATCCCGTCATTCGTTCATGGGACACATCCACCTGGAAGCAGGCTGGTGATCCCTGGATTGGCCATGACAAGCACATCAACCAGATCATATTGAACCCAGCAGGCACCCTTCTCGCATCAGCATCTGATGACTGCACTGTTCGACTGTGGCAATTTCCCACAAGAACAGAACTCGCCCAATTTAAGCATTCAGACCTGGTGATGCGTGTTGCATTCTCAGTGGATGGACGCTCTATATTCAGTGGCGGCCTCGACAAAAAAATCTCGCAATGGGAGATACCAGAGGATGTGCTCGCAGCAGCAGAAATTGATGCTCTAGCTAGCGCGAAGAATGAGGTGACTACTCCCAACTGTAATTTCTATTCCTTCCTTGCTCAAGTGTATTCGTTTTAAGGCTGCTCGGAGCAAACACAACGTGCGTTTTCCAATCCTGCATATCATATATACCCTAACTCCCGACCAGATGAAACGGCTGCTTAATGTACGTGGTTTGAAAACCATCTGATGGTTTCCTCTCCAACACACTTCTTAGTCAGAGATCCCTGGCCAGCACCGAAATAAGCCAGTGAAGTATCAACACCTCAACGCATCCCGTGGATGGGATACTCACTCTGCATCACCACTTACTCACGCTGAAAGCCCTTCATCTTCTCGCTTACTCAAGACCTTTTTCGATGGTATCCGGCCGTCATCCGACAATAAGGGGAAGCAAAAGGAGCGCCGATCAAAACCCAATGCTCCACAAGTCGTCGATGTTCCTCTTGGAGAAGCTACATACGTGCGTTTTCGTGATCATATCTACTCTGTATATCTGACCGTCCTTTGGTAGGGCGATGTTGTTGGTGTGGATGATGGAATACGACCTTACGTACTCTTCTTTTGCCTCAGCTGGTTTCAGAAAAAGAAGAAGAAGCCGGATCCACCACGACCAGTCTATGACGATGAACTTGATGACGACGAATCTGACCATGCCGTTAGAGATGTTCCTATGCCTACTACACGGTAACACGAGGCTATCCACTTGTTAAATCGCTTACCTGATACACTATCGTAGGGCCCAAAATGACACCGACAAAAAAACCAAATTGACACCAGTATCTTTTTTCCAGTCACAGCCCGAGGCAGGTTTATCTCGCCTTTCACCGCCAGTTGAATTAGACGTCGTCGATGTCCCGATACCCACTACCAGGTATCAAAATTTTACTCATTTGTTTGATGGATGACCTAACAGTGTCATATGATCAGAATCGTCCAGCATGAAGAAATGGAATTGACGACGATGGCTAGTCGGTCATAGCCAGAGGCAGGACCCTCTCGCCTTGTAGGCCTCGAAAAACACACGGGCGAACAATCTTTGTAGTCAGTTTTATCTCGAGCTTTACATCGTACTTACAGCTTCATATCATCTTTGACCATGCCTACAATGACTGTGAATGTTCTTGCAACTTTTTGCTCGGACCATGGTGTTGACAGCTCGAGAACTAAATGTTCAACAACTCATTCCAGACTTAAAGCTTGACGTAACGCCCATGCTATGTTGACTTACTAACTTACAGTTTAGAACATCAACATGATTAGGCATTAACGCCAGTCTTCAAAGGCCTCTGCTACAGGGCATTGACCAAAAGGTAAGCACAAGTGGCATTTGCAGAACAACCTGTCACCCGCAACATTTTCACCTCGAAATACAGATCTGTAAGAGAATAGTCTACGCCTTCATGCTGTTTCCACTCGCGCTCGTACCTGTGCCTGCGATTGGTTTTGCATCTGTACGTGCGCTAAAACCTGTGCTTGTGGTCTCGTTTGTACTGGTTATTACTTACAAAAGTGTGCTCGTATTTGGACCCGAGCAAGTTCGACAATTGCTGGGTGTACCAGTAGGCAGGAAAGCATGTTTGAAGAACAACCTCGACAACCGGCCATGTATATTTCTATTCCGTTAATTCAATATTCTCTCTAATCCTCCTGTAACTTCCCCAATACAACTTGTCTTCGCCGGTGAACACTCTGATTCAATGATTCAATGTCATCACCGACAACTGTGATCATCTCTGAAATTTCACTTACAACCTCCTAGATCTCATCTGACATTCGTTGATGGTGCGTCAGCGTGCCCAAAAATTCTCGGTGAGCAGAGAGTCGATTTATGCATCAATTTGTGCGACATTAATGACCTTTCTAGAGCCTTGCCTTGCAACACTAATTGCTCGTGATAAATCACATGTACCCCCTGAGTGTGCCCAAGCGCGCACATTCATTAAGAACATTGTCTATGTATCGGGGTCACCATCTTTTTCCGTTTAGATGATCGTGCATTGAAACAAATTTCGCCAAGGCCCACTGGTTGGGATTTGTTCAGCATACAGTGCTCAGTTGGTCCAAGTGACCATCCTGAAGTTCTTTCCCATTCCAATACTTTCTACAAGCCACGACTGTGCTCGCACAATCACCCATGAACATTTGGCATCAGTCAAAAACACGACACAATACATCCACCATACCCTTTTGGTCGACAACGACATCATATAGCTACAAATAAATCGTAAGATACTCCAACAATTATGAAAGATTTAACTAAATGTTTGACTCTATCACCAGATTAGCGCATAATCGAAGCAGTATTTGGATAACTACACACCGAGCGTCCACTTCGTTTGATTTTCGATAGTCGCCATTCGTCGGGTTTCTCGTACTAGTAATCCGTGAGCCTGAGATGCATGTCTCGTATGGATGCGGTGCTTACCTTGTTGTACAATGGTTCGATCTTTTCCTGCCTCTTCCGCTTACTGATCTTGTTGGCATCAGCGACTCTGAAGAACTGAGGTGCAACCTCCACGAGCCATTCTGGCTCTATAGTAGTGACGTTGTGACAGTATTCGCGAGTGGTCAACACCAACTCGTTATAGACCAGCCATTCAGGCGTGCGGTTGAAGAGAGCGGAAGAGGGATGGATATACACGGGTGTTCCTTCAACAAGTGTCTTGTAACCCTCTTGAGGATCCTTCTTAGCTGCGTTCCGGAAGAAACCAGAACATATTGCCTTCCGCACACGGTCATAATCCTTTCCTGCCGATAGAACATCGTGTTTGTATCTAAGAAGATGGTTAGAATTACGAAATTGACGCATTGAGAATTTACACGCACCTGTCCATGATACCCACCAGCTGCTTGCGAATATCCTGTGCGCGCCGCATGCTTCTTGCCTGGATGAAGTTCTCGTAGCACCAAGGATTAGAAAAGTTGGCGCCTTTCCAGCCATTGTATACCGTTAGAAGGGTAAGGTGGTCACCCTCCGGCTGATGGAACTTCGCTTTCTTAGAGTCGGCTTGACCTTGTTTCTCCTTGGGGCGATAGAAGACGGATTGAACAGACAACATGGCCACAATGGAAAGAATCTCTTCGGAGCAACCAAATTGGACAGAGGCGATGAGCATCTTTGCAAGCGGCGGCTCCATGGGGAAGTCAGCCATCTTGCGGCCCAAACGGGTCAAGAGACCTTCATTGTCCAATGCCGAAAGCGCATACAATGATTCCAATGCAGTTATCATGGTCTGCGCCGGCGGTGGGTCCATGAAATCAAAACTAAGAAGGTCGTTGATACCCATTGCCTTGAGCATCAGAATGGTATAGGCAAGATTCGTCCGCTGAATATCGGGAATAGAAGTGGGTAACATCTCGTTGCGATAGGCAACCTCTGTGTATAGACGGTAGCACTTTCCTGGACCTGTGCGACCAGCACGACCAGAGCGCTGCCGTGCTTGTGCCTGGGATATAGGCATGACCACCAATGAATCCATTCCTAGTCTCGGGTCGTATGCGTTTTGCTTTGAGAACCCGGGATCAATGACATAGTAAATCCCAGGAATAGTCAAACTGGTTTCTGCAACGTTGGTGGCGATAACGACTTTACGGGCGCCAGGAGGAGTGGGTTCAAAGACGCGCGATTGTACTTCGGAAGGAAGGGCAGAATAAATGGGGAGGATGATAAGATCTGGGACTTTGGGACCAAGCGCTTTCATACGCTCAAAGAGGATTTCGCATGATGTGTCAATTTCTTCCTGGCCCGTCAAGAAAAGGAGAATGTCGCCCGGAGGCTCGGACAGGTGGATCTGCATGACGGTGATTAATGACGCATCTAGGTAGTCGGATTCTGGCTCTTTGGTGTAAAGGATCTCTACGGGGTATGTGCGACCAGGAATAGTGAAAATTGGGCACCCGAAGAAGTACTTTGAGAATTTCTCAGCATCCAAAGTCGCTGAGGTGACGATTAGCTTTAACTCGGGTCGCTTCTTGACAGCCTCTGCGAGCAAGGTGTCAGAAAATATCAACCAAATGATGATCCACAAACTTGCTTTTAAGAAGACCGAACAAAACATCAGTTGAGATGGTCCGTTCATGAGCCTCATCAAGCATGACCACGGAGTACTTGCTACAAAGTGGGTCAATCACCGACTCATGCTGCAGCATACCATCCGTCATATATTTGATCTTGGTTTCCGGACTCGTGCAATCTTCGAAACGGATAGTATAGCCAACTTCTTGGCCGAGACGACATCCTACTTCTTCTGAAACACGCTTGGCGACTGACATGGCGGCCACACGACGCGGTTGTGTACAGCCAATGCGTCCTCTATCAGCATAGCCAGCCTCAGCGAGGTATTGAACCATTTGCGTTGTCTTGCCAGAGCCAGTGTCTCCAACAACAATAAGCACTTGATGCTATAAAAAAGTGAGTAAGAAACTGTTTGATTTGCAGAAAAATGATTGATTTACCTCGTCAATGGCCTTTAACAGAGCGTCCCTAAGCTTGTAGATAGGTAGACTCTTCCGCTGCTCCTGTATACTAAGGCTTGAAATTTCACCATATGTCGTAGCCTTGTTGGATGTCGATTCCCTCCATTTAGGTACTTCGCCAGCTCTTCGATCCTTGAGATGACCTCTCGTGTCTTGAGCAAATATCCTGTCCGACTCCTTCGCCATGGGATCGAGCCACGGTGCACTAAAGTCTCGTGCTTCAGAGTCAGCTTGCTCATTAGCTTCTTGCTGACGAAGCTCGCGTCGCTCTTTAGCCAAAGCTGTGCCCCCTAGGGCGGCTCTGTTGAGGGAGCCATCAGGAGCTTTGATGATTTTCACAGGACTGAGATTGAGAGTGCGTTTCGTCTGACCAGCCAAGAATGCCGGTTCATCTTCCCTGATTTCGATGTCAAGCTCCTCCTCAGCCTCTGCTCGAGCCACAGGATTGACCAAGTCTTCATCAAGGTCAGGATACTCGGAAGCATCAATGACTCCAGACGAAATAAGCTGGTTGATTTCCCATCGTTCAGGTGAGGTCAGACGTTTGGTGGGCCGCATCGCCAATGGTTCGTCTTTTGAGTGCGTTGGCACAGTATTAGCCCCGGAGGATGCGAGAGCCGCTCGTTGGCGCTCTTCCTCCATCTCGGCTTCAGATCTGATCCGTAAGTGAGGAGTGAGATCTCGGCCCGTAGCTTGGTCTACATCCTTCATAGATAGACCAATACGGCTGCCCGCAATGCTGATCACCTTCAGCTTAACCTGTTGTCCGCGACTAAGGAGATCTGACGCGGAGTTCGCACGTGCACCCTGCTGAATATTTGAAACATGCACCATGCCTGAGAGTATGTTAGCAAGACAATGTTGAGGACCAAATGCTTTGCGCACCTTCTATATGTCCCGCGACACCCTCTAGTTGCACAAAAGCGCCAAAATCTTTGAGGCTTGATATTCGGCCATTGTAGATTTTAAACAATACCGGCCGCTCGTCTGCGTTTCTCCCCCTCCAATCATCCCTCCTTGAGTTGTAATTGCGACCCCTGTCAGGACTTGGACTACGACAGCATGGTGATCGAGACCGTAACCGGTCTCTTCGTTCGCCCTTCCCAGGCCTTTCATCATCGTCTGTTGTTGCCCTCTTCGCAACATCTTCAAACTGGGCCATCATATCGTCTACCTCTTTCATAAGCACATCCTCCTTTATCTCCTTGTTCGGCGCAACAAGCTCAGGGGAAAGTCGTTTCTGCTTGTCCTTTTCATGATCAAGCGTGTCTCTGTTCGTTTGGGCGTTTAAGGCGCTACGAGTAACTAAACTGGATTTCTTGTGTTTCGGATGCAAGCTCAGAATTAAACGATCCACGTTCTCAACGAATGAGTCGGGGAATTCAGCGCCAGCACTACTGAGCTGCGATTTAAAGTCAAGAAGTGATTTAGACTGCTCGTGAAGAGAAATGACAAATTCAGCAAGTGTGTTATCGTTAATACCAGTATAGTTGTCAATCTCTTGGGTAATTTTAGCGACTAGCGAGAGTACCTCGAGGTTGTAAAGGACATTCTCTGCCATAGGAAGGTAAAGTTGTTGAGAGTAAGTTGAGGAGCGTGAAATGTCGGAGTTCTGGCCGGTAACTAGTAACTGGCCGGTCTTGGTATTCTAGAAGTCTATGCAGACGTCTGTGACTCAGAATCTGTTGTATATTACATGTTTGACCCTCCCTCGGATGTTCTAAATGGATCCTCCCTCCTATTGCGTTACGAGACGAATAGTGAAGAAAACGGGAGCGCTATAACAAAGGTACGATCTCAGTCTTTGTAGAAGAACTCTTATTGATGCGTTATACCTATAACAAAGGTACGCTACGCTTTTGGTTAGCTTGCGCTAACATACAGGGATAAACTACTTACATCTCAGTCTTTGTAGAAGAACTGAGATGTGCGTTCTTTTGGGCGTCTTTCTTTATACTAGGTGAGTAAGGAACGAAAATAACTGACTTCTTTTGACATATATTTCAGGGCGCAAGTGGACGTCATGCAGACGTCCGCTATTGGTCAGCGCTGGCTTTGCGCTCGGACCACTCTCTCCCCCTCGTGCCTATCTCTCGGATTCTTCGGAGTCTAACACTCCCCCTCGAGCGCAAGCCAGGCTCATGTGAGTCCTGAGTTTCTGCAGGCGAGGTCTCGCTAACGCCTTGGTGAAGGCATTGGCCACGTTGTCGTCGGTCGGACAGTATAGGAGTTTGAAGACTCCGTTCTTGACATGGGCGCGGACGAAGTGATAACGTAGGTCGATATGCTTTGTGCGGGATTGAAACTTACCAGTGCTTGCTAGCGCTATAGCAGCCTGGTTGTCGCAGAAGATAGGGGTAGGGAGGCTGGGAGCTTCATATAGCTCTCCTAGGAGCAGTTGGAGGTAAAGTACCTCTCGCGCCACACTCGTTAACGCTATATACTCAGCTTCTGCTGTTGAAAGCGCGATTAACGGCTGTTTTCGTGCGCTCCATGTTACCGGTCCGCCGTTCAGGAGGACGATATACCCCGACATGGAGTGTCTATGGGGCTGAGATGCCCAATCAGCGTCGACGAAAGCCTGGAGGCCTTCGTCTGTCGTGCTCATGGTAAGCTCCAGGTCGGCTGTTCCCTTTAGGTATCTGAGTGCCCGTTTAGTGGCTTCCCAGTGTGCCTTGCCCGGGTTTCGCATGAACTGGGACAAGGTGGCGACGGTGAACGCAATATCCGGCCTGGTGCTTGTGGCTGCGTACATGAGTGAGCCGATGGCGCGTTGGTAGGGTACGTTTCTCATCGCATCTTGCTCTGAGAACGTAGCTGGGGACTGATCTACTGACAGCATGGTGCCAGGATCCATGGGGGTTTGTGCGCTCTTGGCATCACCAAGGGAAAAACGGTCGACGATGGTGTCGACATACGCCCTTTGGGAAAGTGTTAAGGTACGTCCAACTCGATCTCTCGTTACCTTAAGGCCTAACAACCAGTTTAGTTCGCCTAGGTCCGTTATTTCGAAAAACTCGAGGAGTTGGGTCTTAAAGCGTCGGATATGGGATATATGGTTTGCCGTGACTGCCATATCATCTACCGAGACGGTGATGACCATGTGCTCTGTGGGGTTCCGCTTGAAGTAGACCGATTGGTCTACTTTCGATCGCGTGAACTCTAACCTCTTGAACACTCCGGCTAGTTCTTCAGCCCACTCGAATCCAGCCTGTTTTAGGCCAGGTAAGCTCCACTTCAGTTTTAACACCTTTCCCTCCTGACCATCCCTTAAGTACCCTGGTGGCGCCCTCATGTATATCTCCTCCTGGATACTAGCATAGAGGTACGCGCTCTTTATGTCCACTTGATGGATTTCCCAGTCGCGCTGAGCAGCCATTGTTAGGACGGTACGTATGGTGGCCATATTCGCTGTCGGTGCGAACGTGTCGAAATAGTCGACGCCGAACTGTTGCCTCTGGCCGTTGGCTACCAGGCGGGCTCGCAACTTGAGTTTCTCGCCGTCCGGTCCGCGTTTGGTTGCCAGAACGAAGTGGCAAGGGATGACATTGGCACCACGCGGTGCGTTCACTATTTCCCAAGTTTCCAGTTTCTCCAACTGACCTATCTCATAGTTAATCGCTTCCTGCCATTCCACAGCGTCCGGCCCGTTCAGGGCTTGAGCGAGGGTAGGTTCTGGTTCAGCGGCAGCCAGGGCGCGTTCAATGTGAGCGACTTCATCCAGTAGATCGAGTTCTGACGCTTCTAACAAGGACTCTATAGCGATCGAAGCAGCTTCACCTTTCTGAAGCTTGGCATAATAGCCAGGTGCGTGACGCGTGCGTGTAACACGCGGTTCATCCTGGTCTGGAGTTGGGGTAGGAGGGGTGGTTTGGGGCTGGATAGTCTGGACGGTACGTGCGGTAGCATTCTCATTAGCGGTTTGACCGTTTGACTCCCCCTCGTCCAGTACATCCGGCGCCACAACGACCTCTCCTGGCGCGAACGTCACGTTCCTCTCGACGGACACCCTGCGCTTCGACGGCCAGTAGACCCGGTACCCCTTACTCTCAACGTCAACGCCTACAAACACGGCTTCTTCGGCTCTGGGGTCCAACTTCCCTGCGTCTAGCAGGTGAACATATACGATGGACCCGAATTCATGAGCCTGTGCAAGGCTCGGCTTCGTCTTGCGGACGAGCTCGTACGGAGTGGTGCCAGGGATTGCCCTAGACGGTAAGCGATTTTTCAGCCATGTTGCATAGTTAACAGCCTCTGCCCAGAGGAACTTGGGGAGGTTCTTAGCAATAAGCATCGCCCGAGCATGCTCCACCAACGTCCTATTAAGGCGTTCAGCCACCCCGTTCTGTTGAGGTGAGTCATGGACGGTTAATTGACGCTCTATACCCTGCTGACTTAGATAGGTATCGAACTCGGCGCTCAAGTACTCCCCTCCTCGGTCAGAACGGACCTTGGTGAGACGAACACCCGGTGACTGGCGTGCAAGCCATGCTTCATATGCCTTGAAGGCGGTGAGTGCTTCGCTTTTGAGCTTCAGGAACTGAAGCTTCGTTTGACGACTGAAATCGTCCGTGAAACTGATATAGTATAGGGATCCGTTGATGCTCGCTGTTTGGGCAGGTCCCCAGAGATCGGTGTGTACCAATTCGCCATAGGTAAGGGCTCTATTCTCCGTCTCGGCCAGGAATGATCTTCGCGCTGATTTTGCCTTAACGCAGGTATCGCAGAACTCGGGCTTGGAATCGTTATCCAGCTCCAGTCCTGTCACTAACCCCTTCTTTACAGCCTCTAGCACCGCTTGCTGGGAGACATGCCCCAGCACCTTGTGCAATGCATTGACGGTGAGTTTGGACTTAGCTACATTAGCATGGTGCTTCTGACGAGCTCCATTCACGCTGTACAGCCCCTCCACCTGCGGGATCTCGGCGATAACCCGCCTTTTTGGTCCCTGCGAGAGTATCTTGCACATTCGACCTTCGAACAAAACGGCGAGGCCCGCCGATGTAATGCGGTTGGTGGATATGAGCGTGAACGCCATAGTAGGTGCGTATAGGGCGTTCTTTAGCGTTACCGTCGTCCGTTTCTCACCGAGTGGTAGGTCTATCAGCACATCGCCCCTGCCTATCGCGCTGAGGGTAGAGCCGTCTGCAGTATGGACGTCCTGGGGGGTTATTTCCTCGAAGTTCGTGAACTTCGAGCGATCTGGGCAGAAATGGGATGTGGCGCCTGAGTCCATTATGGCGCCCCTCTTCTCAGCAGGTACGCCCAAATTCTTGGCAATGTTTGCCAAATCCGACGTGACGAACGCATACTGATCTTGGCTATCTGTAGATTCGGTTGCCGAGTTCGCCGCCTGCTTCCCCGCCTTCTCCCCCTTCCTGCGCTGTTGATGAGGTCCTTGACCTTCCTTCCCACCTCCTGGACGCCAACAGTCTGTTTTGTAGTGACCCTTCCGGTCGCAGTTATAACAGATGGCGTCTGGATTGGATTTTGCTGAGGAGGGTATTGACTTCCCCTTTCCCCTAGATTCCCTTACTGCCAGTGCACTATTCGCTGGCTTCTTCCCGGGACGACGCTGTTCAGTAAGCTGACGGTGTTCGTATTCCTCGGTGATTATGCTGATTAGTTCATAGGAGGTGAGTGGCGTTTTGGTGATTTTAGCTGCAGCGCTGATGGAGGATAATAGGGGTCGATACGATTCGGGTAACGATCCGAGGATGATAGCATGGAAGTCGACGTCATCGATGACAACTCCCATGCCGGCGAGGGATTCCCGTAGCCTCAAAAGCTCGGCGAAATGGACCTTCACGTCTCCTCCTTCCTCACACCTGGTTTCCTGCATACGACGTCGTAAGTCAATCTGAACCAGCTGCGTCTTGCCTTCGTGGATCTGACAAATCTCTGTCCAGACCTCATTTGCCCCCTCAAGTTTCTGTACGCGTAGTAGGAGCCGATCGGAAATAGTGCTGAATATCTGCTGTTTAACAAGTGAGTTTTTCTGGTGAAACTCGTCTATTTTCTTATCGAGGTCCTCTATCTCAGTTTGGGTGGGTTCTGTACCGTCATCCTTGGCCAACTTATTCGTCTTGGGGTCAACTTTGAACATGACCGGCGTTTTGGCTCGCCCATCGGTATATCGCATCAGACCTCGTGCCCCTATCGCAGTTAACGTTCGTTCCTTGTAGGTAATCCAGTTCGTGCCGTCTTCGGCAAGTTTTGGGACGTTGAACAACGATGAGGTGGTGGCGGGGAGCGTAGTATCCATGGACGAAGCAGGGCTCATAACCTATTGCGTTACGAGACGAATAGTGAAGAAAACGGGAGCGCTATAACAAAGGTACGATCTCAGTCTTTGTAGAAGAACTCTTATTGATGCGTTATACCTATAACAAAGGTACGCTACGCTTTTGGTTAGCTTGCGCTAACATACAGGGATAAACTACTTACATCTCAGTCTTTGTAGAAGAACTGAGATGTGCGTTCTTTTGGGCGTCTTTCTTTATACTAGGTGAGTAAGGAACGAAAATAACTGACTTCTTTTGACATATATTTCAGGGCGCAAGTGGACGTCATGCAGACGTCCGCTATTGGTCAGCGCTGGCTTTGCGCTCGGACCACTCTCTCCCCCTCGTGCCTATCTCTCGGATTCTTCGGAGTCTAACACCTCCTAGGATGCGTAGCATTTTATTCCTTGCGTACTGTCGAGGACTTCACACAATTGGTTTGTTCATTCAGCCCAATGGCCTCTTGACTTTGACATGTCCACCTCGTTATTGCTGCCATCATTCTCACTGTACTAGTGTTCTGCAGGTTTGTCACGACGTGAGCCGTCACCATGAATACCGGCCCCTACTAGGCTACGAACTCAGTCATGACCTGCGTCCTTGATGACCTTTCGCTTCCTATACGGCAGTGTCGCTGAAATACTAATCCACCACCCCTCCACCCATCTATTCTGCATTGTTGTCCGCCGATCGGCATCAACTTGAATGTGATGCAAATCGCACATATCATTATGCCCCGCAAGCACGTTGCTGTAACTAATATCAAGCGAATAGATATGACCTCTGAATTCGATGGACGATTGGTTGACACAGTTTTCCAACGTGAACCAGCCCCATACGACACCAGGAAAGACAATTGAAACGTCCGAGTAGAATAAACGAAAAGCTCACAAATGTGAGTGGCGGAAAAAGATTACTTGCAATGTCAACCGTCCCCGTGGATTGTTATCGTTTGTGATCGTTGTCATGGTCTTGGATCTATGGCCCTCATGTTTAGTCCTAAGACCTGCGCTGGCATCTGTATTAGCGCTTGGACATAGTGAAGGCAGAGTATTTTTGGAGGCTTTCGAAGAAATCAGGTATGATTCGATTGTTGAGATGCTAGTTGTAGTCTGCCATCTATGCTGATGTATAATGTGACAGCGAGACCTGTCAATATAATGTACATATCGTTGTATGCAGACCGTCTTGGATAGATACCGACTTTCAATGCCAATCTACACAAAAGTGCAAGTGATATTCAGTACACCGCGCCAACTCAACAGTCAATGATAACGCTAAGAGGTTTAACAGGTAGCCTAGTTGTGAGTAGCGAGAGGTGTTTCCAACACCGAAAAGCGCGAAGTTATTGCCACTATTTCCCCGCTTACGATGACCGTTTTTACAGCATTCCTGAATCAAAACAGCGCTTTAAACCAGGCAGCGACGACGATGCTCACGGTTGAGTGGCAAATTGTGCTTATGGAGGTGGTGACAACAGCGAACCAGCATCAGTGAACTGGTGAGGAAAGTACAAGGCTATATATCACAATATATAGTACATAATCACGATAATTAGCATAATTCTGTTATCGAACATTACATTGTCGTCTTTGCCCATATATTGGAAGAGAGCATTTCTGATTTCAATATAAAAGGCTAAGATCAGGAAAAGGTCTCATCATTGCTTAAACTAAAAGTCAAAGGGAAGGTGAAACAAAAGCTACTGGTTGATCTGCAGGAATCAAAGTTGCCACATCGGCGGTAAGGTTCACATTATCCAGGCTAAGACTAAAAATCCGTATTTTTTCAGGGAACGAGGCTGCGTCAACCTCAGCGGGGGACTATATATGTGTGTCCCCTATTAAATCTTGATACATCTCCTTAAAAAGCTAATTTTCCGTTGCTTTTATGTCAAATTTACATGTAAACGTGAAAGCCCGTATCCTCCCACCACGAGAATATATTCACCTCAGTGCGCGGTGTCATGCATGGTATGCACTCCATACCATGACATATACGATAAGGAATATAGAAGGAGATGATTAGGGAAGTATACTAGGATATATTTCTCACTATCATAAGCTTAGTTTCCTATTCTGATTCATTTATTTACTTGTATTTGTAGTTTTTCTATCAGTTTCCAGTCTCTTTCTATTTTTCAGCCACTTGATTACATCAGTGAACCACTCAGATATGTTTGTAAGCATGTCATGTGACTGGTAATAATCTGATTTGTAAGGATTTTTCCATGACTCATCATGTTTAGTCATGATTCGTCATGCTTTGTAAGATTTTACTATGCTTTGTAATATTTTACTCATGTACTTTAGTAAGCAGCTGATTCAGCACACCAAATGGCTTGGTTTGTAAGCACATTCTTACCAATCCAGTGATGACTCATTGCTTAGTAAGGATGGTTTCCAAAATGTATATAAGGACTCCATTCTCACACAATAATTAAGTTTTCCCTTTTCCATTCTTCTCTCAAACCGTGTGAGAGTTAGTAAGAATTTGAACAGGTGTTTTCCCCTTTCTGTCTCCTAGTGTGAGATCCAGAAGAAAGTGAAGGCCTAGTGTTGCCTTAGAAAACTGTGGTATAATCTAGTC
This sequence comes from Suillus cothurnatus, assembly GCA_016758765.1. Lineage (NCBI taxonomy): Eukaryota > Fungi > Basidiomycota > Agaricomycetes > Boletales > Suillaceae > Suillus > Suillus cothurnatus. Next base: position 161,321 of record JABBWL010000049.1, on the reverse strand, counting down.
AGATTAGTTGTATACTATCTTACAGGGATCGCCTATACAACAATCTATCATATTCGTCTATTCGTTTTAGTTTAACTTCTCTCTTTTACAGGAAGAGAGACTCGTATTATCTAGCCAGCATCAGCAGAGGTCTAATATTACCTACTAGGTTCAGAGTAACCTGATAAAATATATATACTTCCTTACTATCAGAAGAGACCAACAAAGAAGGTGATTCATCACTCTTTGACCACCCACGAACAGCACGTTATCAACCGAGAAGTAGAAAATCCGTTGACCGTGAACTTGAGGCAGCTGGCACCTGTAGTCTTATCGAATACAATTGTGATAGTCATTGTATTCTGAGCAACCTATAAGACCCTCAAGTAACAAGACAGCGGCCACAGAAAATACCTGCTTGCTTCGACTTCGAACGCCACATTGTTGTCATTCCAACATTTGTCAGCTATGTATCAATTTGGAATGCGTGTGAATAAGCTATGCCTTTCCGTAGCAGCTGGGATATGTCCAACAAGCGGGCGGAAATCAGTTTGTATCATGCTTTGAGTTTTAAAGCGATATTTTGTGTATATCTAATGGCCGACAGTGATATACCAGTTGCAACTGCGTCCCAAGAAGTTAGGTTGTGCTCGGACACTCGTATCGTTGCAGCAATGTACCTCGACTTCGGACTCGACGCTGAGGGCGCATGCATCACCTCGGTATCCAGCTTATCATTCGACATATCTGGTATACATTGTTTAATGCATCCAGGCGAAGTGTTTACATTTTCACCTAGCAAACACCAATCAACCTATATCCTACTTCAAATCGCCACCCAACCTTCTGTGAGTTTGTGATGATCATATTATGTATTGCACTTCGGAATCCGTGTGAAGAAGCATTATCTTTCAACACACAACTTGGGCGTGTTCACGAGCGGGCGACAGTCAATTTATATCCTGCTTCAAATTTCCACCCAACTTTCTGTGAGTATCTAATGACTGGCAGGTATGGTTAATTTGTACCTCCTTCCCAAGAAGTTGTGGCTTGGCTCCGATGCTGTATCTTTATGGAATAGTACCTTAGCCTTGGTTTTGACAACGGTGGGCAATAGCTTACCGAACTATCTCACTCATCGTTCAACTGACATAGTATACGTTTTGTCACGGATGCTATGATTTAGCATTCTTTGCTCCCCACAGGGGGATTCTGGATGGCGTGCCTATGAGATCTCCGCGATAAAACTCGTCCATCGAACGATGACCTTGCCGATTGGCACCGGCATCTATTTGTGACGACCTATTGTCGCGAAACTAGAAAATACGGATACAACAAAGTTCATTATCTACTCGATGAACTCAGAGTTTCAAACACAACGCGAGTGATCTATAATTTTTACCTTGAAACTGCGAGTATCTGATGGCCGACAGATAATGTATGTTGTGTCGCGTATCATCGTGATTCCATAATTGTGCGCCCCAAGGGGGGATTTTGGATGCGTGCATTTGAGATCTTGGCGATATAGTTCCCCCGTCCGACGAGGAACTTACTGTTTGGCCCCGTCATATATTGATGACGGCTTCGCACCACTGCCTCAAAAATTTGCGAATTTAAACTATCCTTTCATACGTATCCTTATCACACGAAGCAAATTTCAAACATAGGATATCACATTAGAGGAAAGATTATGAATGCTAAGCGTGCTACAGGGTGCTTGCTATAAATAATGGTGGTAAGGTACGTCCGAGTCCTATGGCGAGTCAAAAGCAGCATCGGCGCGTGCTTCCCTTTGCCTTGCAAGAGCATTTACAGACAACTTTTCCCTTGCCGTTTGGCTGAGGTCATCACGGCGACTCCTTCCAAAAACTTTCCTAAACGGCGAGTTCAATTAAGGCCTGCTGCGATGGTCAATAACGCACCTAGTCCACCATTCTAGCAGCTTGTTTACCCTGCGCTGGGCCTCTCGACCGGGGGGCCTCTCGAAGAAGTCCACAATTATCTGCCAGAATTGGACATAGTCGAAGTCCCCGTCGACAGACCACCAGGAGGTGACCGAAGAGAGCGCAAATCGGACCTGTCAGTGTAATCATCAGATATCATCAATTTTAATGATGCTATGACTTACTTGGCAAATTATGTACGCGATTGACCGGGGGGTGACTTTCTCCATCTTGATGATCTGTGCTACGTGCTTCTTGACCTTGAGTGCATTGGAGGATCGATTAGCGCGTCTGTTATTTCGAATGATGTCCACCCCATCGCCGTCGCCTTCAACATCTTTAGCCGAGGAGGGTGATGTAAATACTGCTTTGTAGGCCTGGAAAACCTGTGAGATTAACTCCGAGCTACTGCTGGGCCACACACCTGAAGAAGAATTTTACCCTTGAAGAGTCCTTCCTCCAAATCATCGGGGTTTGCAGTGTATGTTTCGTATACAAATGCTGGGAAGGAGAGATCAGTCACGATGAAGCCGTTTGCGCGATCTCGAATACCTGCCTTTACACTGGTGGCATGTGAGTGATATTTCTCAGGATTCTGGTAGCACCACTTACGCTGGATTGTTCCAATCAAGTTCCGAAGGACAAAGTAACCTACCGCACGCATCGTTGGTGAACCCACAAGAATGCTTATCGTCTGGATCGACCGGAGGATCGGGCTTGAATTCACGGTTAACCCACTCGGAAACAAGAGACTTCAGTTTAGAGGTATCGTCCCCTCGAGCAGCGTCAGCCCCTTGCCGAAGCTGAAAAAAAAGTTCAGTAAAACCAAGGCAATCATTGACATAGTGAAAATCAACCATTTTTAACATTTGGCCGTATTCCTCGTAGTCCAGCTCCGCAGCCTTCTTGTGAAACCACCGCATGGTATTCGTGAACACAACGTATCCTATCTGCAACCGATCTTGACTACCCAAAAGCATGAGTAGCATTCACAAACACAGGGAAAGACTTACTCGAGAGTGGTTTCTGCATCCTCTTCATCGTCATACCTCCGGTCGTTTTCGGTAACTAGATCCTCAAGGCTATCGAAGAGAGTAACAACACGCCTGATTGCTCTTCCTTGAGCCACGTAATAGTTCGTCTGCCTAGAATACAATGAGAAACCAAACTCAACACCTGCGACAGTGGTCATACCTTTCTTTAGCGGCACGCCCAGATTCGAGAGCCTCTATTTTCTCCTCTAGCTGCGCGATTCTTCATCTCTGTCGAGCCTGTGCAGATAATTCCGCTTGATCGTGGCTGCTTTCAGCCTGCTGATGCTCGGCGTGCGACGTGCTGGCTGAACCCTCAGCCAGTCCATCGATCGGTGATGCACTGCCATCGACATTGGACATGAGGATGGAGAAGGGGGAAAATGTTGGAGGGATGACTCGGAGAAGGGACGAGATGAGATGTCTGAGAGCTAACCAGCGGCCGCTTGTGTCTTATATGCCTGCAAGCGAGTACCTATTTAGGAAAACACCAAATGACAGTGTCGCTTGAAAGATGTCCTATTTTGGGCATCAACATTAGCACGACTGTGATTGCAAAGGGTGCTCGCGTAACGTGACCTCAAGGAGAGTGTTCAAGCCCGACAATAGAAAGCCTATTATTACGCTGCATCAGAATGTCACAAAATGACGGAGGGACCGAACAAACATACATAGACTCGGAGAGTGACTTCTTCGCATCAGAATCTTCACAGATGAGACTAGAGATTCCGTCTGTGAGCCAATACTCACTAGCCCCTGGACTCGGAAATATAGCTTGTGACAATGTTCAATCGGTGGCAAGCAACCTTAGGCTTGACTCGGAATAGCGGGGAGTCGACAGCTTCAGTTTTGGACTTCCCCAGACGTGTTGACTGGCAAGAGAGAAGCGTCTTGCGGTCAGCGGGTATAGCACTGTTGTAGATATCAGATATTCGACACTGCGGCTGATTTTCGGAATGATCGTCACTGTACGAATCGGGATAACTTCAAGTGCACATGCTTGTAGTAAGTTCTCTCATCCTTGCTTGCCTCCGAAGGTCGTCGGAGTCCTTCTGTCTTGTCCGCGTTGGGACTTCGAGATCGAATTAGAGAGCTATAGATTGTGTTTATTAATCATTGGTGACGACTCATGATAATGATGACAATTTGCTCACTTATTGGGTCCGTCCAATCGATAACTTCCTCGAATAGGGGAGCGTAAAGAGCACCAGATCGGGTGAACTATGAGCAGTATGAACGTCCTATGTGAACAAGACACACAAAGGTATTCGTGACATCAATATAAGTACTGTACGCCAACATAAAAAACGAGAGTAGAATGCTGACATCAACAGGCTCGTCGTACACAGCTCGTTCTATTGGCCGGATCGATTCTAGTTGACCATCAAGGGCGGCGTAATCCACGTCGAAGCTGGTGGCGGTGTGGGCGCTACCGGAGAGTCGCTACGCCCTCGATTTCAATGCCTCCTGGAACGGAACGATCGACGATGGTTGGGCAATTCAATGCGAGATCACTGAGATGATGAGATAAGACCCTGGAGGGGTTGGCATCTAGAGATACGTCCGCGAAAAGGACGAATATGTTGAAGATAAGTCTATGATCCATGACGCACGCAAGCGCTGTCGGGTCCAATGGGCTCGCGAGAGTATGGGTAGTCTCCCCTGTCTACATGAGCTCTAGGCCTTACATGAAAGGGAGAAGATGCATGCATCTCCTCCAAAGGCACAGATTCTCGAAGGGATTCACCCTCATGACGTGCCCATGCACGATCTTTCTCGAGGTCACATTCGTATTCTTGGTCTGAGTGGCTAATGGTCGCTCCAGGCCCGATGCGCTGTTGATTGTGGAGGATCGAGCATTAGGGGATGCCATCGTAGAATCTGAAGAATGCTGTCGTGAATGAGTGTATGGATCGCCATGGTAGCTGCTACGCTCGAGTGTCTCGTGCCTTCTAGAAGATCGATCCCTGTCCCTCGGGTGTGGCGGGCTCGACCGCAAACCGACCCCTATCTAATGCTCATCGCCCGCGTGCACTGCCCTTGTCAGCATATCTTAACCGTAATCACCGGTGGTGGCATTCGTATTCCATTTCTGATCTGTGCCTCCAAATTGGGCCTTCACGGCGCCTCCAGACGGGTGCCGGTAGAACAGCGCTTGGCCTGCTGCATCAATTTTTGCACCTGTTCTGGGGTAATAGGAAATTGTGAAAGCAATGCGGGATCAAAATGATTGAATGTCCGCGCTGTTGGGCGTACTCATCGAATCAAAACCTTCCGATAACTGACCTACGAGGTCAGCGACAGATGCAGCGTTGGGCTGAGGCAAATTAGCTTCTCTTTAGAAGAAATTATCGCACTCTGACCCACCGTTATGATCTTCGCGTCCACATCTCTCTCGTTATCACCAATGGTCGTCGCAGGCTCGCCAAGACTGTCAGGTATCTGTCTGGCGATATATAGTGTGCCCAAACCTGTCTTCTCACGCTTCTGTCCGCGCTGGGGACGCTTCGAGATTGAATTCGATAGCTATAGATTGTTTTAATTAAGCATTGGTGGCGACTTATGATAACAATGATAATTTACTCACTTATTGGGTCTGTCCAATCGATAACTTCCTCGAATAGGGGAGCGTCTAGAGCAGCACCCTCTCCCCGGTTCAGATTGCACAAACTATGAGCAGTAGCACACTTAGATCGTGAACTGTCAAGATGGAAGTGTGCGTACCTTCATTACCACAGTAACTAACCGGCGAGTTATCGATCAGACGAACACGAGGGTGATCCTGTTCTGCCACGGACAGATCCTTGATATAAGATCATTAGGAAGTCGGGTGCAAGTGTAACAGCGTGGTGGTGACGAGACGGATATCGTAAAGAAATTACAAAATTGTCTGTCAGAATAAACAGCACGCAAGAATGCCATGTCCAGCATCTAACCAATCAATGACTGGGTCGGCATACTCTTGCATAGATGCAGTGAAGACAACGAGGGCGTACCAAGTAGAAACCTGACAACCGCTAGTCAGACTATAATGGCTTGACAACGGTGGCGCGCGACCGACCTTGCGAAGGAAGTAGTCAACAAACAATCTCTTGTATACATGATCAAGGGTGCTCCGGCCGCCCAAGACTACTTCGACTGTGTGCCTTGTTCCTATGTCGGAAACCAAGAAGCCCAGAGCCACTAGAAAGATGACCGATTGGTTTGGACGTCCAATGTATGAGGGTTTCGAGATCAAGATCAATCAAGAACAAGTCTTTGGCAAATGGAACGGTGTCTTATATGTAGCGGTCAAAATGGGTGTCGGTGACGTCAATGCGGTATCGGTTACGGTGGTTGGAGGAATTCTAGGTGAGTATGGATAGGGTGGAAGTGAAGGGCCTGGCGAAGGCGGCGGTGTCGGTAGATTGGCGATATCTGGCTTAGCAGAGATGGCTTGAAGGACGTGAGATGGAATATCTAGGGATGATGGGGATGGAATTGATGGTAGTGGCGATTGTGTTTCAGGTAACAATACATCAGTAACCTCGCCCAGGGGCTTTTCAAGATGTTTGTCGCCCCAAACCTCCTTCTCCTTGCTTTCGATCTCCCCTGGCGTCACCTGCGCCCATCATGATGTAGCGCAGATGGTGTTCCAAACGAGAACATAGGCTCGAACAAGGAACAGCTGTCTGAGGGCGCTTCTTACTCTGAACCTGTTTGGAATGCATGATGATAACCTCTGATGGAGGTGAAGGAGGAAACTGCCTCAGAATTGGGATGAGTAAGAAACCTGTCAGGAATGTGAGTGCTTCGGTCTTGGAACGTTCTTGCGAGTCTGAGCCATGAAGCTGCTGGAGCGACTTATTTTCCTACGAATTCGTGCGCTCGAAAGAGGCACCAGAATCTGATCCTCTGCGAGTAGACGGGGCCCTACGAAAAAAAGGAGGCCTTATCGTCTATGGGGTCGATGGGGGAGTTCATGGTGATGCAGATACATTGAATTGACGTGAGACGTATGTTAGAGAGTTCATTTCTGAGCTGCGGGCTCAGGAACCAAAATTTGAAGTTGAAAGACTAGAGGGAGGTTTGCTGTGATGATGGAAGTACTGGGCTTCTACCGAATGCGCTACTGAATAATTTCAATAAACCTAGATATCTAAAAGCAAGTCACTCAGTGACTCTCAACGGTTAAAGCTGAAGGGAAATAATAAAAATAAGTACTCAACGCGACTCGAATTCGACAGATCTGTGCCAATAGACTATAGTATGAACGACAACCGATTGGGCTATGTAGTAGTGAGAGCTCTTGTTAATCCGGAAAATGCCGGTGACATTGTAAGTACCTAAACTGGTACTGATGAGCGACAAGTTGAAGTGAAACAGAATAACATAATACATGACGGAACGTGCTATGCTATGGATTTTTTGGAGCTTCGTGTCCGAATTATAAATCTATGAGGGATGGAAGGACTCGGAATGACTTGGCAAAGCGTCAACCAGCGGCGTGTTCATAAGAACAGCAACAAACTTGAATAAAGGGTATACGTTTAATCGGTGTGAAGCTTAAGAACCAAGACGATGAGACACGTTATGGTAGTAGTGCACTGCGGGTATGCACGAATTACTAGGAGGAGAAAAGGGATAGGGCGTTTCTTTCCGGATACAAAAAACACTAGTAATGGCAACGTAGACAGGAAGATCTGACTGACCAGAGTCTTTATCATGATTACTATGTCTGAGACCGTCTTTAAATCAGAAACAGTGTGTATGTCGAAGTAAAGGATGGAGATTAGTGATGAGATGAGTAGATACTTTTTAATCTATCCGAGGCACGTTTCTTGTATTCCACCCACCTCTTCAACAATTCTGCGTCGGGGACGATGTGCTCTTTAATATATTTCTGCAGCTTGTCGTACATGGGCTTATAATCGGAAGCTGTGAACTCAGTGTGCACAAATCCACCATTCGATAGCTCCAGCAGGGCACAATGAACGGCGAGGGCAGCCGTGCAGAACATGTTGTCCAAATCTTCGAGGTAGGGCTGCCAGCCGAGTTCCAACAACGCGTCCAAAACAATATCCAACAGCACCTCGTTTTCGAACGCAAACCACATCTTAAGCATCTCATCCCACCCAAAGATATATGTTGGGGGGAACTGACCCTCTTTGATGAGGTCTTTCACTATCTTCTCCTGGTGGTCGGGTTCGGAGTCATTCGACCAAATCGAAGGTCGTAGACGATACCCGCGTCGAATCTTGGCACGGGCAATCCTCTTACACGCAGCCGTGATCTTTCCAGACGGTGGCGGGAGTGCCTTGTACAGCGTCACCTGGTTTAACATTGCCCATGTATTTGCCGACGCTGTTGACGCACAGCTTAAATGTCAGTCTTTACTTTTTTACTTTTTAAAAAAAGGATACTGTATTACCTTTATCTGAATATCGAGACGCAGCTACTGATAATGCATCTTGAAGCTGCTGCTTTCTTTCCGACTCGTCCAACAAGGAACATTTGTTGAGCGCGGATCTAATGATCGATTCATGGGCCAGCTTTACGATTTTTTTATGAGTTCGATGTTCTCCGTCATATGACCACGGTCCTAAACTGGATGTACGAGACGTAGATTGCCCGGACTCGGCGACGGGCATGGGGTGCTGGGAGGGCGCCATGGACAGCGCAGTGTGAGTAATACCCTGTGGTCCGTTAGTGATGGACAATATCTAAACAACGAGCGCCAACCTCAGCTATCGCCCGACCCTTTTTCGACCGCGAGTATGGAATGAATTTGGTCTCGCGGTATTTCCCAAAGTGTGAGCGTGTCCCAGGCTCATGAGTCGGCAGAGGTGAAGGCTGATCAAGAGGTGGAGGCTGATCGAGAGGTGGAGGCTGATCGAGAGGTGGAGGCTGATCGAGAAGTGAAGGCTGTGTGAATGATTGTGACGGGTCTGTGAAATATAACGGCTCTCCGAGGGATGGTATATCGTCTGAGCCTACAGGCACAGTAGAATATCCATCAGTAGACAGGATAGGCACAGAGAACCCATGAAAATGAGCTGGAGGCGGTGGACGATGGTGCGATAACTCAAAGGCCGCGTGAGGCATACCAGTAAAGACGCGAGCCTCATCTGTATCTGGTTGATTGCTAGAAAGATAAAAAGACTGAGCCCGTGAGCCGCTGCCAGTGTAACCGGCATCATTATAGTCCGCCTGTTGATTGAAGGCAGTGTGAAAAACGTCATCATCAGAAAGTGGCAGTGACGAAGGCCCGCTAACACCAGTCACAGTAGGACTATGATAATCGCCCGCACCCGAGTAAATGAAGTTGTCTGCAAAAGGGTGACTGAAAACGGGCGCTGGACGCTGGACGCCAGCGCTGGCACTACGATGGTCGTTTAAATCTGGCAGATTGTCTGAAAACAGGGCGCTGGAAGATGATGCTGGCGGTTGTCAATCAGCGTCATTCATAAGCGGGCAATGATTGGGACTCATTACCCGCATACGCATCGAGCCTGACGCCAGCCTGAGGATCTGGAAAATAGTTGTTTGGAAAGGGCGTTACAGACGGATCGGCAGAGCTACTACTAGCTGGGTAGTAATCATGATCCTGGTTCGTGAGCGCGGCATGATCAGGGAATCCAGTGGTCATGGACTGTGAGTTGTCAGCCTCAGAGTGCATTGAGTCAAAGCGTCGTCCGAGTCGTTAGTCGCGGTGTAGAGACTCAATTCTCTACAGGCTGGTATTGGCCTATTTTACGGCTCATGACGACTGGGCTTCACAGCACAACATCACCATCATGTGTAGAGCGATTCCACATATTATGTGCAGCTTCCCTGCAATAACGCGCCAGACTCAAGACACTTTCCCGCACTCGCGCAATGCATTCCCGCGCTCGCGCTTAGCGCGCATTCTTGCGCATCTTCGCGTTTCATCGCGCATCATCATGTTCTATTGCACATCTTCGCATGTCATCGCGCATTTTCGTGTTTTATTGTGCATCATTGTGTTCCATTGTGCATCTTCGCATTCCATCGCGCATCTTCGCATTTCACTGCGCATCTTCGCATTCCATCGCGCATCTTCGCGTTTCATCGCGATTTAGTGCGCATCATCGCAGGAGCATCCATCCATTGTCCAGCCAGTTCCTTGGTGCGTCGCATTCCATTTATCACTATATCTGACTATGTCTGGCATCGTACGATTATTATTTCGTTATGGACCCTTACTTTACATCATTTACATACTTAGAGCACTCCCGATTCGCTTCCGAGCCCTGGGAAGGCGCTTATGTGCGACTTAGGGTTGCCATGTCTGTTTTCACAACTTAGCTTCTGGCAGTCACCATCTATCACCAGTTAGTTCCATGCAGTGCATGTATCCGTTGTTGTAGTCCCTAGTATCCGTCTATAGCTAGTGGCAATTGCATTATCCGTCTATTATCCGTCCAGCATCCGTCCTCCTTGCCTTGGTTCACATCCCAGCATCATTTATATGCCCTCTCTACACTTGCGCACTTCGCGCGCTACTTTCCCACGCTTCGCGCGACTATCGCGTTTCGCTTTCCCGCACGCGCCTTCAGCACATTTCGCGTTTCTTCGCATTTCACCACATTTCTTCGCGTTTTCTTCGCGTTTCATCGCATTTGATTAGGGTTGATCAGCACTCACTTGTGGATCTTCGCTTTCCTTGCGTCCCCTTTAGGGTCGAACGCTCTTGCTTCTGCGAGTATAGCAGCTAGGTAGAGCTGAGACTCACTTATACTGGTTTTGCATTATTATAGCTAGTGCCTAGCCAGGTTGTGATACCTACAGCGGTAGATTAGCATCGTAGTAAGCGTAAGTTTTATTGGGCGCATCTCTACTTCGTCAGATTTCTGTGATAGGAAGAGTGTCTAGTAATGAACGCTTCTCCTACATAATCCAGAACGAGGCGTGGGCGCTTGATATCAGAAATTCCTAATTTGGCTATCAACCCTGGACTTCCTAGAAGTTCCTCCTGACCCCAATCGGAGGTGCAGTGATGGTGAGATTTGGGGTGCAACAAGTTCAGCGCCATTTGGCAGTGGCACTGGTTTAGATGCGTAATAACCCCTTCATACCAATGCAGATAGAAATTCATAGAATTCAATGACGGCCACAGTCGGCATACTGTATTGAATTCGGGGTTTGATATGACATAGAGCTGCCGAAATGCTAATTGGGTGAGATCGATGCGACTAGAAAGTGGGGAATTAGTAGGCCGGCCTGCGTAAACAAGTCAGACTCACCGTGATGGCGTGTCGAAGTCTTACTAGTAATCCCCATCAAGAAATAACTCCCCACAAGATTGGACAATAATGTTAGATTATTACTTACAAGCCATGACCTTCGGTCGTTGTGATCCGCAATATCTTGCATAGTTTTTACAACAGTAGAGATTTATATACGACGTTCACGCAGTCTTGCTTGTCGTTTCCCACCGAAAATAAGCAGTGTCTTCTCTTCTTTTTACTCGCGAAAGTGCCGTGTACAGTTGACCATGCGCGAATGCATCCGTTCTGAGATCTAGGACAGTGCGTAAGCGCGACACATGGCTAGACTCGGATGTCTGTTGGCATGAGTTAGTGAAAGGCCATGCGCGCAAACATGAGACTTGAAGTACTCACCCGCAATCCATGATCCTGGGACATCACACATAAACGGGCGCGCGCCAGCCAAGGATCAAAGCTAGCTACAGATTTGCCCCGACCGTCATCAGACGGCTCAGGCGCGTCATTGCTCATAGGCTCTTCCTCAGGCACATCTTCGCCCGCATTCCATGAGGCATGCCCCATGTATTCTAAGTTTCAGCTACGACAGATTCCTCGTCGTTGATGCTTTCTTGGCGCTCGATGGCAGCGGCGGATACAATGACCCAAGGGGCCCTTCGCCAGGTCAACTTCACAGGTACGCCGCGACCTCGAAAAGTCGCATTGTTGGGAACCCCTCCATGATCGATGCCTGCTTCTCCACCTCCTCTGCCATGCCCTCTGCCCCTACCCTTCTTGTTGTTCGAACTTACATCCTTCTATGCTCTCTCCGCGTCGCAAACCTGCTTCGCGTACTTCCCCAACTGTGGGCTGCTTCTTGAGCCCAGGGATGGCGGAGAGGAAGTGGCGATAGTAGCCTTCCATGCATTGTGACTGGTGATGTAAATTTTGGGGCGCCTTTGGCCCAGGCTCCTGCCCTCGCAATGGGAGAAGGTAGCCGTTCGTCGGCGGTCCATCATTTGGAACGAACGACTGTAGCAAGGATATTGATAAATTAAATTGGAAAGAGCAGGAGGTAAAAAAAAACCAGCGCTTACCTGGTGCAGAAACAGTCGGCGTCTCAGGAGACGGTATTATAGCGCTCGGGAGGGGCCTGCACATTGGATGATTGGTCTGATCCCCAATCAGCACTTCACAAAGTTGTATTTCAGGGTAAGGGAAAGTGACACGGCTGAAAGAATGGCATGGTACGTTAGGTTATGCAACTTACACAGTTGTAAGTCATGAAGGATGGGGACTTACTGACTGTTCGGCGACCACGTTTTAAACCAATCATCTTCAATATATATACACTTCCAGCCTACGAGCGACCGATATGGATCGTAGGAGGCGGTGTAGGGATTAGTTTCCCTCTAGGCTGGTATTAACAGTTTTTACTTAGCTTTCCTACCTTACTTTTCCTTGCTTATGTTCGCATTTTTACTGCTTACATAATCACCAAATCTTCGCCCTATACTTCCACTCATTAGCTAGACTTTCAGTTATAGTTCTGGTAGCTCTCCTTCTAGGATTCAGCAGCTTCCCCAGACTTGCAGCTTATTAGTTTTAGTAGTAGCTCAATAGCTCACTATAAAGCTCCTGATATACAGTCTTATCCTCATTGTCTGGAGTGACATTTTCATATTCTCCCTCTCTCTCTCTCACACACACACACACACACACACACACACACACTCTCTCTCTCTCTCTCTCTCTTGAGCCCTGAGCTTAGTCCAGAAACCCTTGGGTTGAATAGCAGCTAGGCAGCATTCACCCAACATAGTTCTGCTAGCCAGCAGAATTGTTGACCCTTCAGTGGGCTGGCAGTAGACGCTGGAGACAGGTGTGGGGCACAGATCAAGTTGGCGTTTGTGGCTGCGAGACTGTCCTGAATCGTAGCCATGGTTGAAGTGGAGAGGTCTGAGGCGGCGGCATAGGGAGTGTCTCTTGTGGAGTTGGAGGTATAGGTTCCAAATGGTGCTGGCTCAGCCTGAGGGTCAAGGTCAGGATGGGGGAAGTCAGGTGGTGGTGATGTGAATATTTGTTAGCGAGTTGGAGGTGGAGGACGGGTGCTAAAGAGCCTACGAAGGCGCAAGGGTATTTGGAGACGCCATGAGCATGGTAGTGGGAATTCGTTTGAGGGTGTAAGGGTGCCTGCTAGTATCTGGGAGAAGTCAGTAATAAAATGATGGAATCAGAGGGGCACGGAAAACACCTTTGCAGCATCCACAAGGTAAATAGGGCATTGACATAGCGGTGAAGGGTGGAGAGCGCCAGGGATTTGAGCCGGTTTCTACTAGAAGTCATCACTGGATACAAGACATCAGATTGAGAAGTCAGTGCTAGAAAGTATGGGGCGCACATGTTCACCTGGAACCCTATTCCGGGTCATGTCACATGGTTTGATACGTGTGACACCCAGTGAGATGTGACATAATGAGGAGCATCCAGCATGTCGGGATATCCGGAATAAAATACTAAACCTTTGTGATCTTGCTTTGAGTCTAGGTAATTTTTGCTTCACTTGCAGTGTGGTCAGTGCTACTCAATGATGAGCATTACAGACGGAGACCTTGGATGCGACACATTCACTGTCACGGTGAGCCAGGTCTTCTTAGATGTCACACATTCCCTTCTCAGAGCGGCCAAGGTGGCTGATTCACTAGACTAAACCTAGAGTGTGTAAGAAAGACTGCCGCTCTTTCTGTTATCTCGCCTTCGACATCTTTCACTCATGACTCATATAATCTGTTATTCAAATAGTTGGATGATGTGCTATTGCCTCCTGGCTATTCCAGGACTCAAAGTGCTGTCATCTCTAGCCACATTCTCAAATGATGTGCGATGAACAGGCATCGGCCGCTCTGCGCAAACTCCCTTTTCTTTAAGTTATAACTTTAATCGACATAGATTGCGCAGCTGCCGAGCTTCGGGATTTGGATATCTACCCCGTTGGATGAACTGACTCGCAAACTTCAAACACTGATTCCATCGGATGTTTCACCTTATATTCGTGAGCAGCCTCAAGCGATTTGTACATTGATAAATTCTCGATCCAATCGCAAGGCTTGTAATAGGCTTGCAAATGCAATCAGACTGTGAGCCTTACAACTCTTTGTTTGTGGGGCAAGTTTAAACGTGCTCGCGCTGATTCCCTTTCCCCTCCCTCCAGCACGAAAAACACCCACTCCTCATCCCCGATCAAAAGTAATCTCCCTCCCCAAAAACGCTTGCCTCTATCCTTCTTTTTTTTGGACAACACAACTGCTGGTCCAACCAATGAAATTCAAGACTACCATGAATCCTTTTCAAACACAGACCGCTCTCTTCGCATCCGGTACTGAATTATCCACCTCCTCTCACACAACTCCCAGGCTCGCTTCAAGCAGTCCACCAGAATTTCCTGCTACCCGAGTCAGTAATAAATAATATCAGTCCGCCCCTGGAATGCGACTATCCAGAAGAAGCCTTTATTTTGGACTTGGACGTTGATCTGGATGTGTATGAGGATTCCTATATCTTGCGTACTAGGACCTACGCACGTCGTCAATTACTAGTACCAGTACGTATTCAGCAAACAAGAACAATCTCAGCAGTTGTCTTATTGATTCTTAATAATTGTGTCGTTCCATTCAAGTTGATCATGATGCCACATTTGTTTTCGCTGTAGCGATTCAATGTCAAAGTTGTAGTGAAACAATCGTATGAAGGCTGCACAGAGGGTAGGTGAATATTCTCGTAACTACTTTCCCTCGATAGCTGGGGCTTCGTTTTGCCTGCTTCGTCGCTCTTCACTATAATTAACAATGTCAAGGACTGTCTGCCAGTCAGTGCCAGTTTTTTCCCGACAGATGCGCTTGATAGCGGCTGGGGTGCTTAGGCTACCATGATGACCGGGAGATTCATCCTCCTTGTGGGCATCACAATCGACGCCAACACAGGCGATCTTCCTCTTGTGAGTCTCATGAGTATCGATGCATTCGGAAGCTTGAGCTCGTGCGTTCACAACCTTCGTCACCGACTTCAATTTTCTGACCTCTCAGTACAGTGAATCAAACGCGGCTGCAACAACCCACCGTCTTATTTGCAGCTTCTTGATTTTGCCATATCTTATTCAAACGGGGGATAATAACATGCTGAGCCTGTGACAGAGAGGTGTGAGCATGTTGCAAGCGAGGAATCTGAGTGAGGACTTACTTTTTGATCCTTCAGAAGCTGTGCCAGGGCAGCATCTGCATGTTGGATGCATGACGTGCCACGAGACGTCCTCTCCTTAGTACTGGTGGAAACCGTGGTAGCAGCGGTCAACACAGGTGGTGACTCAGATTCATGCGGCCACGGAGATCCATCAGCACCAGGACCATGTACTATTATGGAGGGTGGGGTCTCATTGGAATCCGAAACATCGGCAAGGATGCCGGTGGGACTCAATGGGGGAATGGTCGGAAGTTCCCCAAAAGGCAAAGCAGCAGCATCATGGGTGATAGTATCAATCGAGGAGTTCCCAAACATAACTGCTAGGACGCTGGTGTTCATTCAAAGGTTCAACACTGGTGAGTTCGTTTATGTGAGTGACTGCTGCCAGTGTTGACGTACTGTGGTAGGGAGTGCCATGAGTGATTCTTGACCAACACTAGTATTACTTATGTAGGAAGTCATCATTTCCCGTTGATTGATGGCATCGATCACACCTGTACTTACCAATCTAGGTATGTGCTGGGTTTCAAAGAGTTCTTCCATGACTACAATGTTCCTTCTTGCGGGCAACGTGTGACACTGGAAGATTGTTTCCTCCCTCCGAGTCAGGCAGCTGGCTCGAGCTTCCGGGTCAGCAAGAGTCTCAGACGTGTGAACACTCAAGCCCCAAGCTTCCAAGCACTGCTCGGGGGGGAATCCTCAGCGAAGGTTACTTTCAAACTCCGATGGTTATTTACTGCTTATCATTGAACCATCGCAGGTGGCCTACCCTAGCACCTACACCCACTTTGAAAGTTCAAGTTGAACGTTGAAGAGACTGTGAACTCAAGCAAAGTTGCCCCTATGTCATCCTGCAGCGATAACTTTGAAGTTCCATACAGTCATATAACACCATCCACACCTCCGAGTCAACGCCCTCACTATCCCCGCGCTCCCAGTTGCCACTTGGGTTCCCCTCCAAACACTCCCCCCCCATTTATGACAGGATCAGGTATTTTGTCATTGTATGTCACTAGTGACCAAACTCAGATACACAATTTTATCACAGTGACCAGTACTATCTCAGATACAGAAGATGTCTTCCCTTTGACACCAAATTCCAAGCGTTCCGACGGCACATACAATGTTGATAACACATATGCGGGGGCTGGATCCCCGGTTCCAAGCTGTTCCCCTGTAACAGAACAGAGCAACATATCCGATTTCACCCGTCCGGCCCCTTCTTTTGAAGACCAACGTCTTCTTGACGGATTGATAGGCAGATCCGTCGATTACCAGGATCCATCAGAAACCATCAGCCAGAAGGTAGTCTTCTATTTTGCACACATTATAGCTCTCTTGACTTGTGCCATATTTCCAGGCCAAGGATGGGTATTCCAAGCTTGCGGAGAATCTTAGTACGAATACTTTCCGCTACATTCTTCACTACCTGGAAGCGGTACGTGAGCGCAAACGAATGTGCTACTTCGCCTCATGTTGGGAGGTCGCAGAATCGGAAAGGCGGGAAGCTCTCACTGTTTGGATGCGTGAAGAATCAAAGGTAGACTACTTGAAGGCAGAGCGAGACTCACGATGGCTATTGGATATCTTCAGTCAATGCTTGTCATTGCCGGCTTATGATAGCGCTCCAGATGTCACAAATCTCATTGCAGTCCGTGACGGTGACAAGAGATCTCTCCGTCGGACTGACGCTCAACTTGCCATTCTAAAAGATCATGCTAATACTGTCGAGGGGGCATGCTAGTATGTGTGCTATGATAAGCATTGTTTAAACTGGTCACTTACACGTATGCAGAGTTATCAACGAGGTTTTCTTCTCACGCGGATATGTCATTGCTTGTAGTACTAGATGTTTTTTATGTACAATTACATTCCGCAATATTACTATTACTGAAAGTCTACTGATCTAAAAGAGTCGACCTGTCCGAAGCGAGTTTAAAAGTAGTTCTGCCAGTGAACAACTCGCGTTTGACAGCGTCGGGTCATGGCAACGACGTCCCAATCCATAATACGACGATGCGCTCGGTTTTCTCCAAGTCCTTTGTTGGGTACCCTGTGCCACTTTTGCCACCGCCCCGATCCGCCTTCTTGGTGCACAACTAATAACTTGTCACATTTGCTCTATGTTGCTCAGGCTAGAGTGCTGTCATGCGCTTTTCTAAAACCATTTTGACCAGCTTTTTCTTATTTTTTCTAGTAATGGTGTCTTGTGAGGCTCCAGGTTGCTCTTGGGAACGGAAGACAGACATGCGAGGACTCAGTAGGCATCGCGCAGCTTGCTCTTTCTATAAGAGATTCAGCACCCTTGCAAGTCAGAAGAGACAAGGTCGCGCGAAAGAAGCGGCTCTTTTGAATCTACTACTCCCAAATCCTGTGGCGAGCGCGTCCGAGTCATTGGTGGGTGGTCTTTCGAGGCGGCTGCTTTAAACTTAATATTATCATTCTCAGACAATCTCAGCAGTCCGGCATGTAAGGGACCGTCCGAGTCTGAAACCCATTGCTCCTTGCAAGCTTCTCAGACCGATGTCCATGGCACATGGGTTATGCCGTTCCTCCAACTTTCCCACAGATTCTCAGCGGCCCCATGAGCCAGGGGAGGATGGTACTGACGTTGAAATGAGGAACAATTCTAGACACGAGTTGGATTACGGCTCAGGTTTGTGTCTCTTTGGCTATCTTGGCTTGGACGTAGCTCAAATCATTCTAGAGGAAAACGTACCTCCGACAAGACGAATTCCGAGAAGTTTTGCTGACATTGAGCACTCAGACAATGATCTTAATCCTGCCAACAGCGCTGACAGCTCAACAGCCCAAAGTTTGGTCTCCCAACCAGCCCAATCCAGAATTCAACGCATTCTTTTAACGCTAAGGGACACACTCCAGACCACCTTCAACGCGTTTGGACTCTGCCAACTATACCCCCGACGCCCTTCCTTTGAGCCAGATAAAGTTCTTCCATCTACGCTACTTGCAAGAACTTGTCCCATGGCTATCCAAACTACTGACTCCCCGCCAAGTGTCTCAGCGCCGCCTTTCCCTTTTACTAATATGACTATCTATCGGCTCATGACATGGATGAACTCGGGTAGCAGTCGAGTGTCCGAAACTAAAGTTTCCCAGCTGGTCAATGATGTTATTATGTCAGAGGACTTCGACCGCAAGCACCTCGAGGACTTTTCTGTGAGGCGAAGCTTGCGAGAATTAGACAAAGAGGAAAACGGGAAACAAGTTTCTTTTCCAGATGATTGGATACTGACCAATGTCATTATAGACGTCCCAACCAAGTCTCGGGAGGATGGTCCTTTACTTTATAGTATTCCTGGGTTCCACTATCGCCCTCTCCTCGATGTGATACGTGCGGCTTTTGCGGATGTCCAAGCAAGGGCGTTCCATCTTATGCCTTTCCAACGGTTGTGGAAGGATCCTTTGGGGGGGAATCAGGAGCGGATCTACGACGAGCTTTACACATCCGACGCCTGGTTGGAAGCTCAGGATAACCTTCAGAAGCTCCCAAAGGAACCTGGCTGTTCTCTGGAGCGCATTATCGCTGGTTTGATGTTCTTTTCTGACGCCACCCATCTGGCAAACTTCGGAACAGCAAAAGCTTGGCCGCTCTATATGTATTTCGGTAATTTGACCAAATATGCACGCTCGTCACCCCAATCGGGAGCATGCCATATCGTAGGATTTTTGCCATTGGTGAGTTCTGTTGAATCCAGCATGTTTCTTCACTGCCATTGACAAACTTAGCTTCCTGACAGTATCAAGGATGTTCTAAGCGGCCTGCCTCGCATCTCCAAAACTGGAATGACATCCCTTCTCACCCATTGCCGTAGGGAGTTGTTTCATTCCTGCTGGGACATTTTATTGGATGAAGATTTTCTCGAGGCATACCACCACGGTATCATTTTAAAATGCGCTGACGGTGTATTACGGAGGGTCTTTCCCCGGATCTTTACATACTCAGCGGACTATCCAGAAAAGTATGTATTTTAACCAGTGTTGTCAGAATGCTGAATTGCCCATCAATTTATAGGGTTTTAATCGCCACTATCAAAGATATGGGCTCATGTCTGTGCCCTCGCTGTCTCACGCCGAAAGCCTTGTTCAGTGCTCTGGGGCTGGTGAGAGACATGAAAAGCCGAGTGGCCAACCTTCGAACATATGCCATCCACAAAGTGACTATGGCTCGTGATTTTATTGCCTCAGGACATACGGTAGACGGCGTAAAGGTGAGGAATACTCTCGAAGAGGGCTCGTGGGTACCTATTTTGGTGAGCACAATGGCTTCTGGGGCTTTTCAATCGACTCACACTGTCCGCTGGAAGAATCGGTTCGTGCAGAAGCTTGGAAAGTTTGGTCTCGACCCATTCCGCATGCTCGTCGTGGACCTCATGCACGAGTGTGAACTGGGCACCTGGAAAGCACTTTTCACCCATCTAATCAGGCTTCTTTATGCCCTTCCACAGGGTAGCCGGCTCGTTGCGATCCTTGATAGCAGGTAGGAGAAGTTCGCATGGGTGCTGTGACCTGCTGACTCAAATGAGCTGGCAAGATTTCGAGAGATACCGACTTTCGGTAACGGCGTAATTCGCAGATATTCGAACAACACCTCTGAGATGAAAAGATTGGCTGCGCGCGACTTTGAGGATATTCTACAGGTTTTTTGAGTCATTTAACTTTTACATTTGATTTGCTGACATGCTCGCCGTCATTAGTGTGCTATCCCGGTGTTCGAAGGGCTATTCCCTCCGGAACACGATGCGATTGTGCAATCTCTGCTTTATCAGTTTGCACAATGGCATGCGCTCGCAAAGCTCAGGATGCATTCAGAGTCGACGATTGCCTTCCTCGAAGAAACCTTCAAGAAGCTTTCTCGCAAGCTACGGAAATTTCGAGACCATACCTGTGCTGCCTTCGACACTGTCGAATTACCCAGAGAGAAAGTAGCTCGCCAACGCAGGGCTGCCCAACGTTCTGAAAACGGTAACACTTCTCAAGAGTCCAGCGGGGCAAGGGTCAAGAAGTTCAACTTACTGACTTATAAATTCCACGCGATGGGAGATTACGCACAAACCATCAGGCTCTTCGGGACGACAGATTCCTTTACTACTCAAATAGTGCGTGTATTGTGCCTTCCTGTTGTATACCTAATGTTAAGTTTGGATAGGGGGAACTTGCCCACAGAGCCATTAAGGCATTCTACCCACTGACTAATAAACTAGACACACCGGCGCAATTAGCCAAACACGAGCGCAGACGACGTGTACTACGGCGGGTAGCAGAAGCAGGAGGTGTATCCTCCGCTAGCAACCGATCGCAAGTCGATGCCCCCCCTTCCCTCGAAATGCACCACTATATCTCAAATTCCCAGAACAGTCCAGTCGACCTATTCGCATTTCTTCGAGAAAACGACGGCGATCCGGCTGTCAAGGTAGGAGCAAACCTTGTGAAGTTGCATCGTGCTTTATTGACCGAGGCTGTTAGAATTTTATCCCGAGACTAAGGGACCATATTCTTTACAGGCTTCGGGGGTTAGACATTAATTATTGCGATCACGCCTTTACGGACGACGAACGAAATACGGTGATCATCCCCAACAGCACCATATACTCAGTTCAGACCATGCAAATATGTTATACCACTTACGACTTGAGGCGCGAATATGACAGCATAAACCCTAGAACTCACGGCGATGTTATGGTGCTTTCAGGCGAGTCAACGCCTAGCCACCCATACTGGTATGCGAGGGTGTTAGGTATTTATCACATGGAGGTATGGCTCAATGGCAATGGTGGGGGCAAACCCTTGAAGCAACGTCTTGAGGTTCTCTGGGTCCGATGGCTGGCAGTGGTTCGGGGCTATAGATCTGGCACGAGGCATGCTCGTCTTCCAAAGATTGCTTTCGTGGAAGAGTCCGATCCAGATGCCTTTGGATTTCTTGATCCAGGGCAAGTAATTCGAGGAGTCCATCTGCTTCCTGCATTTGCCTCTGGACGTGGCGTAAGCTCGCTTCGGCAAGGGAAATCATTGGCGCGCCCCGGTGGACAGCTAGACGACTGGGAGGAGTACTATGTCGGAATGTAAGTGTGAATATTCAACGGTTCATAGCCAAGCTTCCTCAACTTTGAGCCAGATTCCTCGATCGAGACATGTTCATGCGATATACCCACTTAGGCGTTGGACATTCCACTGCTTTGCGCAGAATAGCCAGGGACTGCTTTGGCTCTCAGTTAGCGGCACAGGCTGACACTATGGACATTGTGAATAGCGAGCAGGATGCGGACGGTGAAGAGGGCAGCGATGGCGAGGGTTCTGAAGGATGCGCCGATCATGATGATGGCGATGGTGAGGGATTCAAGGGATTCGACGAGGAAGGGGATGACGGCGATGAAGGGTGCGAATATGACTCGGAATCCAGCCCGAGTGACGAAGAACAGGATGAGGGTGACGGGGATGAAAGCGGCGAAGAGCATGAATTCGACGAATTTTCTTTCTAAAGCAAAATGACTCGGATAGTATTCTGCAAGCGATCACCATCCTTTTCGATCCTTGCCTCCCTTGTTGCTACCGACCCGTTTTCTCTGATCCTGCTAGTGTGATCTTCCACAGGCCCAAGAATATGTTTAAATTCGTTCTTTCTTCCCCCGATGTCTACAAATCGCAAAACAACGAGTACTACATCGGGTTTGGTGAAGCAGTGTTGGGGTGCAGATTACATGGCTAGGTAATTTAAAACAATACAATAGCAAACGCGGGGCTCCCCTGGTGGTTTAGTAAGCCGCTGAGAACTAGAAGCGCACATACATCTTATTTGTCCATGTTTATTGTGGTTCCATCGATAAGCATGCTGCGTTGACGATACGAAAGCCATCCTCACAGTGACGAAGTTGGAGATTGGTTTCGGAAAACCATTATGATCATCACGATTGGGATGTTACTGTGAGTCTTTGACGTCTTACTGAAGGGAATCTGATCCAAAATATGAGCAAGGAAATCGCCATCCATGAGGGTTACTACTAGTTCCTTACACCATACCTTCTGCATCCATGAAACAGTGCGGACGAAGTTCTCCTGTAGAAATAATCCTGGTAAACTTGCACGAAGTCACCAGTGACGCATGAGGAGTTCAGGCCTGCTGAGGGGTGTGCAAGTTAGATACATGATCACTGCGATCGGACTATCTCATGTCCTGTGCTAACATTAAGTCACCACTTTACAAGGAGACATTGAGGCCACACCCTCCCACACCCTCCTTATCTGCTTAATTTTAGCCACTAGAATAGTAAGTAAGTGATTCATGTTCTTACGTGCAAAGTTTACTGGATGAGTCCCGCAGATCAATCACGCTCATCAAAGAAAATCTCGTGCTTACTGAGTGAAATGTCTTCGACATGAGTGGGCTGAGGTTATGCTCAGCGCTCTCAATCCATAGTGCCTATTCCAGAATCAAATGGGGCGGAGCAGTTTCATTCCAATGGCTTTATGCTGCACAGGAAGCATGAGATTTATCCTCAACACTACTGACTCTTTATTTCTACAGAAAGTCTAGTATTCATAAAACTCAGAGGAGGTACCAAAAGGGCCATCTCGGCAAAATGGGCACCTAACCACGACCCGCCAACCTTGAAGCCCTTTACGCGTCCTTTGTGGGATGCTCAACAGCTGAAGATTTATCTTTGGGTTTCCCGCTGCACTCGAAGGTTTGACCTTATTCAGTCAACGCTAGTAGCTATTCTAATCACATTCTCAGGGCGCGAAGCACTGGTGAAGCAGGGCATTCTTCATCAAGACTTGAACTCGGACAGTTTTTCGGCAGTCTAGACTGCATTGAAGGTTGGGGAGGGTCTATCACTGGTCTGGGGCTTGTCTCGGTGTTAAAGCCGGGACTTAAATGCCGAGGACTTAAACCGCAGCTTCTTCCCACCCCTTTGCTGGATTCTACTGAATACGTGGAGGGAACTAACTACTTTGTCCATGGCTAGAGAACTTCCCCCTGGCTCGTTAATCTCTCGCAAATCAAAGTGACGTGCATCATCACACTTCTCAATATTTTATTTTCAGGTGAGGCGATCCCTTATATCTTGAGCGCCAGTTCTTTACTTGTTCCGAACAGATAGGCGCTAGGGATCTATATCCGAGCAAATCCGACATGTATCACAGATGACGACGTATGCCAACTGATTAAGCATTCGTCGATCAACGTGCGCTAACAAGCCTCTACGACGGACAAGGACGCAAAAATTGATTCAAACACGCGTAGTCTTCCACAATATAGCCAACTTAATGAACACACAACTCGATAACAAAAACGCCCCCTTCTTGACCTTAAGTAACTTCTGAGGCGCATGTAAATTGGCAATTTGTTGTCTTTAAGGTATACGAAACTCACCTTGCTTTAATTGGCAGGAACTCGAGTTTATGCTATGTCATGCCAGCGTTCAATCGACTCCCGAGTACTGCAACTGAGGGACACCGTCAAGCTCAACTTCTTCTTCCAAAATCCCACTCTCGTGCCTCCTGCCCCACCTCTCCCCACCATAACTTCTGGGTGACCCAAATCGATGGGCCGTCTTTGCCCTCGCCCGCGGTAGGTTCTCACTGGTGGAGTTGGGACTCTG
Organism: Suillus cothurnatus; assembly: GCA_016758765.1. NCBI lineage: Eukaryota > Fungi > Basidiomycota > Agaricomycetes > Boletales > Suillaceae > Suillus > Suillus cothurnatus. The sequence continues at coordinate 137,304 of JABBWL010000049.1, read as the reverse complement.
ACTGATCGCTACCGGTCACCTCAGCAATCACCCACGAACACAACACGAGGGTCACTTACAGGATCTTGGCGGCTCATGTTGAAGGATCACAAGTAGCAGATGTAGATTGTTGATATCGACAAGTTTGAACTTGGGTACTGATCAGGCTGCAAGTCGACGGCTGTAACTCGAGACTCGGTGTTTCCCGACCTTTTCTCTTTTCGGATCGCGCGGCCTTCCTAGTAAAATATATAATGTGAGGCGCGTCAATAAATGCCTGTTGTATCCACACTCATATGCCTTCTCGCTTTGCAGGTCATTTGTTAGCCTGAAACGCCTGACATTCTTGGTAATTCCCATCATGACTGAATACTTCCAGACACCTTCATCATTACTAGCACAGGCTCACGCCACTGCCAATGTATTTCTTGCTCGTTATTGTGATATCAGCCATCTCCCGCGGGCACAACTTACAGATGGTTCAGCACCTTCTACTCCTCTCGCCCTCACATCTGCTCCCACTCACATCAAGAACAGCGACGCCCAGGCACACGAGAAGGGCACGGCAGTCGAGACCCTGGCGTTTGTGCTGATATCAGTGTACAACCCATTGCCAATGTCTCGTTGCGATTCGTGTACATATCTCCACACTTTGTCTGTGCTTTGCTCCCATATTCGGTAGGTGGGTTGGACTTAACTCACATTTGTAAGCGTGCTGACATCGCAACTCTTAGCGCCAAGAATGATTTCAAACACGTTCTTCGTGCTCGGATTCAAACTTCACATCTTCAGCCAAGCAAGATGGTGCTTATCGGTCTTTGTCAATGAACCGACACAATTCAGGCCATATTTGTTGTCGGCGATAAAGTGACAATGTGAGAACCAAATGGTCAAGTGGGCTGCTGATCTCTCCGATGAGAACAACGTCCTCGTTCACAGGACAGTAGTAAAGTCACCGGAATCCGTTAAAACGATTGATGATGTTGAGATACATGAGGCCCGGCGAGATATGTGCTTTGAGTGTTATTCCCTCCTTGAACCACCTGACCTTCTTATCAGCTTTGGTTGGTTGCAGGCATTGAGGGTCGTCTGCCATTTTCTCTTGAGACACCCGCATGAACAACCGTATCGTCGATCTTCGGGTTCGTTCACTTTTATTCGATCATCGTTTGCTGACTCGATCTGTAGACGCAAAAAAATCAAGTGATATTCAAGCCTCAGCATGCCGTTTGAGATCTATTCCATGACTACCTCAACAACAACAACAACAACAACAACGGCTTTCTCGAGATCTGCAGCCCGAAATCGCAGGGAACAGCTACCGAATGAGGGTCGTCCGTCTTCAAGGTTGGGTACGTCAAAAGTCCACTACTTGGGTTGAGTTATTCATATGGTTAACTTGACCATACCCATGCAACGTGTTGTCCCCTCAACTAGCCAAGCAGATGGCTATAGCCGCTGACTTTGAGCGAGTCTATGAGATCAGACCCGTCTTCCGTACTGAGGACTCGAATATCCATCGACATCTCACCAAGTTGATCGGCCTTGATCTGGAGATGACGATTGAAGAGCATTACCACCGGTTAAAAGAGCTCCTTGACGGAACGTTGAAGACTATCTTTAAGGGTCTGAAATACTGATCTCGGTGCTCACTGTCGGGTTCTTGTTGGTTGTGCATGGGCTTGGGGCAAAATAGGCAAGGAAGATCTTCGGTCAGGTATGCTACTATACTTTTTTTCTCGGATCGCCCATTCATGAGCATGATGCGCACACATCCAGTTCCAGAACCACCCTTAGCGTCACCTCCATCACATCCGCTTCGTGTCCATCGCTGTTCGTATTACAATCCTCATTACATGTGGATTTTTGCTCATCGACACTGTCTTTCTAGGCATGCGGTAATACCATAACCTACAAAAACGCCGATGACTCGAAGTTGCAGACTATCCTGTTTTTGCAAGGTCATTGAGCAATTAGCAGTGTGAGCGGCAAGCTGGTGATGGAGGACCATGGCGCTTAATGTCTGTGTTAGTAGAGTCTAGCACACCTCGGGACGTCCCTTATATGATTTGCTGGGGGACGAACAATGGACATAGTCTCATAACGATTGTCTTAAGCCAGCCGTGAAGCTGTTCCCTAGTACTACCAAGTAGTTCGTCCATCACAATCACGGTTAGTACACCAACGAGGTCCTTTAACGTGTTGAAGGAGCGAGTGAAAGACACATCAGTGAACTGGTGAGGAAAGTACAAGGCTATATAATGTGACGCACAGGTGAGGGTATATGAACATGACGTTAGATTATATAGCCATCCCTACCATCTCAAAGACTCGACAAACGAGAACATACATCAAAGTTGAGAAAAGTGCACTGTCATCCATTTGTTCTTGTGATCGCGCTCCCCTACAGTCTCGTGACAAAATTTGATTGTACTCCTACATTTTGATATCATTCATGTATCTTTCGTCTTCAAGAAAATATATCCGTGTATCCATAGTGTTACAGTGTGATAGCAAGATTATGCTTGATTACAATAGCCATGGCTACAATCGGAGAAAGTGCGAATGCTCAGCAAGTATGAGATAGCTCCCCTACTGTTGCGCACAGGCTGTGATGGTGCTATGTCACAACTTAGTCACAAATTCCCATGCCAATTTCCATCTGATGACTTGTGCTAACGCTACGTGTCACGACAAAGTCTTAAATAGCAATATAATTCAAAACACATGTATGGAGAAATGAGAACATTCAACAGGGGGAACACGATTGCGCTACCATCCCTTGCTGATTACCATGTGGCATATTAACAACATTGTCACGAACTCCTCAGAGTACTCTAGATTTGCAAACATCCATACCTATGTATTAACATCTCAAATTTCTCGCAGTATAAATTGACATATTTTGCTGAAGCAGAATTATATCCCTCTATAGTTCCCACAGCTACAATATCGAGGACTAATGAATTCACTGATGAGGCTGATCGTGGTTGAGGTAGTCGTCTTTTTTAGCTATTGTGGTTGTATCGCCGCTTGTTCGATACGTTATGGACGTGCGCTTTTCATATAAGACAAATGAATGTTTGCTTGTTGTGGTTATCGACGTCAAGGGGACCGAGTCCCCTTTTTCTTTCGTACACAAATGTCTTTTCGTGGGCTGTACATCCTAGTGTCACGTGACACCATGTGTTCAAGCTGTCCCTTTGTATTTATGGACCTACAGCAACTAAGGTTCATACGGGACATCCTGTACGAGATAACAATTTTATATCTTGTACGTGTCCTTTTGCCAGCTATTCTCGTTAGATCCATGTCATGTGTGGCAGGTTCTGATATCAGAAAATATCAGAACAAGCACGATTTGCCGACTTGGAATAGTAGGTCATCGCAGATTTCTTCTGATTGGTTAGGATGACATTACTTCACGTTCAACGTGTATAGGGATGTCTCCAGACGCCACTATCAATGAATAACAATGTCGCCAACAGATGATCGATGATCATGCAGTGATAGTTGCTGTGTGTGCGACATCTCACAGCACTCTCTTTTTATATATGCATGTGGCTTACTTTAACATTGTATACTTTGAGACGCATATCGAAGGCACCGGGGCATAAAAACAGAAGTCACTCAGATGTTATGTGCAACACGCTTCCCACATCCACTTCACAATGAACGTCATTCGCGGTAAACGCAGACAAATCTCATCATCAGGTGGTACTTCTCCTGATACCATGTCAACCAGCCCTCCAGATATGGGGGTCGACATATCATCCACTGACTACGCCAGCAGGCGTAGAGAGCTTATGAAAATGATGGCTGACCTCAAATCTATGGGGTGCGTATTTGTAGATTTGACTGCATAACTTACTCATGTGACCTCCTATAGTGCCGAGGCGCTCATCGACTTACCATCAGTAGTCGTCATTGGTGGTCAATCAGGTTTGTGGTCTCCTCGTCTTGTAATCACGACTATGCTCAACCTAATATTTCAGCGGGCAAAAGCTCACTCGTCGAAGCCGTTAGTGGGGTACGTCGGAAGATAGTTTGTCCTTTTGTCCTTTGGCTCATTATTTTTTCTGTTATGATAAAGATCAATGTCCCGAGGGATAGCGGAACGTGTACAAGGTGACCCTACCACGATCAGTTACTGCGAGATATGCTCATGCTCTCTATGCAGATGCCCTATGGAATGTACAATGTCCAGTCATGCTACGTCGTGGTCTTGTACTATCACCTTACGGATGAGCTTCGATAATAACGGCCGAGATATGCTAAAGACTGCTACGGTGCCTTTTGGCCGAACGATTACCAAGAGAAGTGAGGTTGAAGTTTGGCTGCGTCGTGCCCAGGCAGCCATTCTGAACCCTAACGTCCCTTCTTCGAATTTCCACACGAAGACCATCGAGGAGCTCAGGAGCATAAAGAATACACTGAAGTTCTCCCGCAACGTGGTGTGTGTCTCGATTGAAGATCCCGATGCGACAGACTTGTCATTCTATGATCTACCGGGTGAGTATATGCTGATCTGGATCGAGGTGATACATCTGATGTTATGATGTGCAACAAAGGTTTGATTCAAAACGAAGAAGCCGAAACTGTTGCCCTCGTGAAAAGTTTGGCGGAACATTACACCAAGAAAGAGAACACCATCATATTGACAACAATTCCTATGAGTGGTATGTGTATGAACTGCGAAATTCTTTTCAACTGAGCCAATGCGCGCCCTCCTAGATGATATGGAAAATCAACAATCCATGACTCTTGCCAGAGCCGCAGATCCCGATGGAAAGCGAACAATCGGTAAGTCGTCCGTATTATAATATGACTAAATAACTCAAAGTTGTTCAGGTGTCCTTACGAAACCTGACACGCTCGGCGCCGGTGCTATCAACCAGCGCCGGAGATGGGTAGAAATCATCGAGGGTCACTCTGAGGATCACACATTGAGGCACGGTTTTTACTGCGTGCGTCTTCCCGATGATGTCGAACGCGGACAACATCTGTCTCGTGCCGAATCACAAAGGCGTGCTGCTGAATATTTCGACACAACGGCGCCCTGGAGTGGTGTGAGCGACCGTCGTCGGTTCGGTATTCCGGGTTTTGTATCCGATGTAAGCCGACTGCTCATCCAACTGATCGAGGAAGCGTGCGTGGGCCTTCTAGTTCGCTCGCTATAACAGGACCTACATTGTTTATAGTTTACCGCGCCTCAGAGAAGATATCGACAAGCTTCTTGCCCAATGTAACAAGGAAATTGACGCCTTACCTCCGCCACTTGCGAACGACCCACAAATTGAGGTTTTGGGACGTGTTAATGCGTTCTGCGATGTCTTCAAGAGCTTCGTGAATGGCAGTCATGAAGACAAGCTTCTTGCGCAGCGGAATCGTGCGCTCTATGCTATCTTTAAGAGGGATATACGCGGTACTGCTCCTGACTTTAGGCCACTTGAAAACCCAGAAGACTGTCCTCCACTGGATGACACCGAAGGGAAGATGACTCTTACTGAACGAGATCCGGGCGTGCAAATGATGGGTATATATGATATTAGCAAAGCCATCCAGGAGTAGGTTTTCGGGTTTTATTGTGGTAGTTGGACAGCAACTCAATCATTCCTCAAGGGCAATTGGATGGGAGCTTCCGAACAACGTGCCATATCAGGCGAAGGCGAACCTCATCGCTCAATTCGTCAAACTCTGGGTTGCTCCGTCTGAGCGCTGTCTCGCTAGCATCAACGACGTGCTCGATCAAGTCATCGACACACTCATAAGCGTCCATTTTGGACGTTTTAAAGTCCTTGAGGGCTATGTTGGGTAAGTGTTGATTCCTCACGACTATTCCCTTGGCTCAAGTTGTTCTTTCGACAACAGCAACTTAATTAGAACTCAGGTTGATATCTGCAAGGCGCTCGCCAAAGAAGCTGTCAAAAAGGCTTTGGATTTGGAAGCTACCCCATACTATACTCAAAACACTCACTATCTTCAAACACTTAGCGAAAAATGGCTGGCCTACTATAAAATAGTTCGAAAACGCAAGTTTGATCGTGGACCGATCGAATCCGCGGTCATATCTCCATATCATCACGGCGAGGCTCCGGAGTCTAAAGCTTTAAGGGCTCTTGCGGAGGCGGGGTACACAAATCTTAGCATACCAGATCTTGCGCGTCTGTTACCTCCTGACTCGCGCGAAAAAGAGCTAATTGTGATGGCTGATGTTCGAGCTTATCATCACGTTGCTTATAAGGTGAGTCTCGTTTATCGTCTGTATTTCAACTTGCTTACCCCCAAGCAGCGCATCATTGATCATATTCCTCTGACGATCGAGCATGCTCTCCACCATGCACTGGCGGAACAACTGTCGCAAAGCCTTCTCACGAGCTTGCTGACTGATGTTGCGTCTGGGCCCAACTTCTCTGAGCGTATGAACGAGTTGGTCAGCGAAGACGCTTCCATTGCTCAAAAGCGCGCAGCACTCTCGACAAGAAAACAGCGCCTATCAGACATTCGCCGGAGACTCGTGACTTTCGGCAGCAGTGCTTGATCGCTGTAAAGGGTTGCAATGTATTTTCGTCTGCTAGACTTACATGTAAATGTAGATCTTTTCTCATGTTGAGACCTCTGTCGTTGTTTACGGATCGGTTGCTGTATTTATTGTTCTGTTACAGACTGATCTCCGGTCGTTGTATGGTCTTGTGAGTGGAGCAGTGTAAATTACAAGAGGAGGTACGGGTACATATTACACGATAACCCTAATCAATAACAATATACTTCGCCAGTTTACATTTATGAGCGTGCAGGCCGACGGAATGAATTACGAAAAACTGTCAAATGAGGTTCGCATGCCTTTCTTGCCGCGGAAAGTGACTAGTGAAACATGAGCGCTCTGAGCGCTGCGCTGAACAGTGAACCGGTGAACAAATGAGGATGATCTCTAAAGAAATAGATTGTTCGACGTTCAACGTTCAACCATCACGTAAACCTGCTTTACATAATTATGTCGGAGTAGCAGACGGTCTCACACCGACGTTGTGGATGACTTGAACGTTTCCCCTGATGCCGCGACATCCGGTCAGCGGGTCATGGGACCGCACAATCATCTTGTGGTGCACTAGCACCACAGGAAAGGTGACCCTCTCTTGTGTGGCGCTCAAAGCTATTGCGTCCGATTTTCTCCAACTGGTCAACTTGGTGTTGCTGCTCATAAAGATATTCAAATATGGGACTTGAATCAAACGGTCCCCAAGCCGTCTTTCTCGGTTAAACGGCCACGCCGACTTCACCTTGATTGGATGGAACTCGTCACTCATATGGATCCCCGATTTTCTTTTAAAAAAACACCATGTTTATTGTCCAGTGGTGCCAAGCCCTGTGGTGGATAATATTTATACTGTAGACTCTCGAGTCTCGATGGATATCCTCTCGACAGGTATAGATGAAAGGCTAGGCAAGCAAAATTTTCGTTTTCTGAATTTGCAAATTATAATTATGTGCATTTTGACTCTTGATTAATAGACCTTCTTGATGTATGTATTTTCTCACATACTATTCCTGATCAACTTCGCAGTAGGTCGGTCACCTAAGGCTACAAGCGCATCGACAGGTCTTGCGTACAAGCCACTTGATTCAAACTGCCGTGCTCTGACACAAGAAGCTCTTCCCAATTTCCCTTGCTCAACGTCAGGAACTTTTTCAATGGCGTTTGGTCGTCATCCAGAAAGAAGGGCTCCATAATGCTGGTGAGCATATTGCAATTTTAATTCATGCATAACTGACGTGGCAGCTCCTCTCACGCTACCGAACACTGATCAACTGTAAATGCATCGTAAGCTACAACGATGAAACTTCCGCAGCGAACTCATCTGTATCACTCACTAGGCAATCGCCACGCAACTTATCTCGGTTATTTATTGAACCCTTTTGTCGGTCGTTAGGTCTCAGTCCCATGTCACATATTGCGTGCTGTATAGTGGGGGTACCACGCCTTGAAGCTTTCGATAACTCCTGTATGAGATCGGTTGGCCCCGATTTGAACATGCATGTAATCATTCAGAGAAGAGGCCAAAACCGAGCGGACCTGGTAAAATGTATAAAAGCCCTCTTGGATTTTCAGTGTAGTGCATTGACGAAGCAGTCACCCTTTACTATCCCTGACCATTAAACATGCAGCTCTCTGTGCTCTTTAGTGCGTTTGTATCTTTCGCCGTACTTGCTGCAGCGTCACCAACGCCAGCAGCCATCTCGATACGTTCCTGTGAGTGATCATAATTCTGATCAGTATCATATCCCTCAGATGCCACAATGTACCACTCAGCTAAGCGAGAGAACCTTGACATCAACTTCCAACGTGATCTCCTGGAAGAGGGTGAGAAGCGCGAGGAGCTCGAGTCCAACCTCGTGGGATATATTGATTACGGTGGACAAGGTTCAGGTTCAGGCATCTCTAGATCTCTTGAAGGTTGGATACACTAATCTGTCATTTATTCATTTATTGATCAACTCTTGCAGAAGCAGGCGATAAGCGCGAGGAGCTCGAGTCCAACCTCGTGGGATATATTGATTACACTGGACAAGGTTCAGGTTCAGGCAGCTCGAAGCGCGAGGAGCTCGAGTCCAACCTTGTAGGATATATTGATTATACTGGACAAGGTTCAGGTTCAGGCAGCTCGAAGCGCGAGGAGCTCGAGTCCAACCTTGTGGGATATATTGATTACACTGGACAAGGTTCAGGTTCAGGCAGCTCGAAGCGCGAGGAGCTCGAGTCCAACCTTGTGGGATATATTGATTACACTGGACAAGCTCGAAGCGCGAGGAGCTCGAGTCCAACCTTGTGGGGTATATTGATTACGATGGACAAGGTTCAGGCTCAGGCAGCTCTTAAAGGTTGGATACACCAATCTATCATTTATTCATTTATTGATCAGCTCTTTGGCGGCAGGCGAGCTCGCCAAGAGGGCCGAGCTTGGGACAGGTCAAATTGATTAACGCAGTGGCTGCCTAGATGTGACGGTCGCCATAATTGAGGGGCGGGGGACTGATCACATCAGAGGCGAAGGTCTAGAGCCGAAAGGAAGTTTCAGTATTTTCCGTTTGTATTATCACCAGCACCTTACTTGCTCAGTATTTTATCCTTACTCATTGTAAAATCTCCTCAAAGTTCTCGAAGTCTAATTAGGCTGGTTTGTCACTTGCACGAGATACTCAACTTTGTGACGCTATCTTGAGTCCACCAAACTTGAACCTGCCGTCATGTATTTTTAACCTTCCTCCCTTGCCTTTCCGTCTCTATTAATTAACCTCTTTATAACCTCGCCAACTGGTCTGGCCCACTACGCTGCTCGACTCTCTTGAGTCCCCTTCGACTTCAGTGGGGCGGTGACCGGAAATAATAGTGCGTCCGCTCGTACCAGTAGCCCTGCCAACGACTCTAGAGGCGAGCTGGAGAGTCACGGTATGTTGACGTTAGACGTTGTAGTTAGCGTTTAACTAGAAGGCGATGTCAAGTATTGACACCCTTGCTGAAAGGACGAAGGAACACGTTACCTTTCGAATAGCGAATGAAAGAAGTGAGAGATGAGTGTCGACTGTTCATAGACTACGGTAACGCAAAGAAAGCATCATCAGTTAGCACGAAACCGCTCGCTCGACTTCAGAAATAAAGTTTGTCGGCCCTCCCTGGTCTGAAAGCCGCAGCTTTGAAGATCTTAGGCCAGGCCTCTTGAAAATGCAGAGGCTCAGACTAGGAAGGTGGAAAGGGACTCAGCCTTGAATCAAAAGACTCAATTAACTATAGATTATACCTAATAACGGGAAAGGGACTAGGTAGAGTAATGGAAATATTCGTAGAACCGTAGATAAAACAGTTCACCTCAGTCTTGGATCAAAAGACCGAGGGAGATTATTCGACGGGAATAAATACGCTGATTGAGACGGAGAATCAAAGGTAAACGTATACGAGGCATGATTGCGTATGTAAAAGAAAAGGATGAGTACGTACGACAGTGATGTCGAGTATATCTTGATAAGGCCGTCAGCCAAAGCGGTGGTGAGGTGCTCATCGTGAAGCCGGGACGGAGACACGCGTCGATAGACGCCTTCTCATTATATTGAGGACAGCATTTACAAAGAATTCACGAGCTGTTCCACTTCTCGCGTAGCATTGAGATCACCATCATATTGATGTACTTATCAGAAGCAGATAACGTTAATGAAATGCATGCGCACCATGAGGTATTCTCGAGGTGTGTAGCGCACAATTGCAATATCCCAGATATCTGACCAATTAACTTCCCTGGTCACCCGAGGACCGCCTCATGTTAAGAGGTTGTCTTACACGTGTTTTTCCTGTTTGCACAAACTGACAGTGTTGACGCTGAGATCATGACCCACATTACACAAATATTGAATGTGACACGCACGAGTCGTCCACTCAGTGACAGGTAGGCCATCTATTTTTTCTCGCCCAAGCCAAGCTCACTTCCGGCAAGGCATGCCAGACGAGCCATGCGACAACACAGCACCTGTCTCTGCAGAACATCAAGAGCTTGGCACTAAAGACGTCAGGCAGTCACCTAAGCTCGAGATATTACAAGTCGTTAGGATTGTCATGAGTCACGATCCTATAGATTCACCTAGGATTGCTAGCAGACGGTGTGAAAAGGATGCCTCCAATTCTGAAAGTGCGACGAACCACGAAAGGGCGTCGTAGTTGTGGATGGGAGATGAATCCTCATATTTGATTGTATAGGGATTGATCGATCGTATATATCATGAGGGGACATAGTCGATGGGGACATGCAGTTGGGGGATGAGGTGAAGACCGGAGTAGTAGACGGTATACAGGACAGCACTAGACTGGTACGCCCGCTTGTTTCCAGCATTGCTAACGTATAGCTCACGGTGTCAATCCATCAATCTCCGGTTCTGACGAGTGAGGTCAGATACTATGAAACCCGCTAGCAAAGGCTAAGTCTATCGGATAAACTTTTCATGGCACGTTTTTCTTTCATTCGACCGACAACGGTGTTTTTAAAACGATAGGGATATAAGAAAACAAAACTGGAGTGCCCTACCTGCAGCAAAAAAAAATGAGCGTAGTCTGCCTGTTGTGTGGCTCGATGAAGAACCTGACTTTCATGATACACTTTGTACTAACCTATGTGCTGATCCACTGTGACGACCAACCCATTCAAGGGTTGGTGCTGAGGTCTGAGAAGCGATGACGAAGTGGGAACGTACCTGTTGTGACGCTCTGCTACCAAACATACCAACAATGTATGCTGCAAGCGTTCAAGTCGTCGGTAAAATGATGTCGTTCTGCCAGTTGTTTTATGAGAAATGGGTTTGAACTTTGCCAGGTGAAATACTAAAGCCAGAAACTGCCAAGATTCAGTGGGCAGCGAACTTGAAGCGCTGCATGCAAGGCTGATCACACATTTTCATCTTGATGAAATTCTGGTGCGCGGGAACTTCGAGTTCGTGGGGAATCTCACGGTTGCTCACTTCAATCTTCAACGAAGTTCAATCGCCCACCTTCAATGAATCGAAGTCCCAAGTATTCACAAGTCCTTGCTGATCAGATCGATCAACGGTCAGCTCTGCGCGACATCATTGCAAGGGCGTCCAATAAGATTGCGGCCACTCTTTTATGTAAAACGTCTACATCATTTGACTTTACCCTCTCCACCCTCATCTGAAGCATCGAGCACCATGAATCCACGATTTTTTTGTTTCTTGCTCCCGCTCTTCGATAAGATCCTCAGGTCACCCTTGCATTGAGGTCTGAAGACCACATTGTAAGACAGCACCATGTTGGTGATGCGGCAGTGCCTTCCCCGCAGCCGACACTTGTAGAACCTCATTACGCGAGTCTGCCTTGCCAAGTCAATCACCCAAATAATTGGAACGGGGCTCTTCATACTAGGGACCGGAAGAATGGATGTTGCATGGTGAAGTACAATCACATCGATGAGAGTGTGATAGTAGTCTCAAGTGTGACACGAATCGTATTTGCACACACAGGCTGCTGGGCATCGCATCTACCAGAGTCATTCCAAATACTACTGCTCTTCACCAGCTCTTGCACGTTGTACATGTATCAGATATAGTGGGCGTGAATCTACAAGGTCGCGAGTATACATGTCCGCGGTGCACAAAAATATTTACCTCGACAGCACTGTTCCCAGCCAAAATACCAAAAAGAGGGGGCTCGGGCTGGCTTCTGCAGCTTTTCACCTTCACTGGCACATGTCACAAGTCCAATACTCAGGATGCGTGGTAATTCCAGTGCATGAGTGAAGATGTACATCACCACATCACGGTATGTGCGTAGTCAAGAGACTTTTACTGCCGCGCGCGGCGCTGTTCCTATCACTCGGGTAAATCAGAGGGAATCAGCTGACGAGGTTTTCGAGGTCTTGTCATGACGTTCTTACGTTACGCTGCACCTTGTTTTGGGGAGTCTTGGGCAACCGAAGTATTTCGGACTCATTGCTCTGTTGGTAGAACGGAATCTTTAGAAAAACAAAGTAATTGGAGTACTGCAAGTGGCCCATCCGACAGCATGGCTCGTAATGCACCTGATCAGATGGGGATGTCTCGGACATCTCGCGAGTATGTTCGGGTTGACGTCAAAGACAAGACCAAAGCAAAAACTTACTAGTACACATCCAATAACAGGAAGGTGCATAGTTAGGGTCGTGCTGGAACGTTCATGCTTTTGACGGTGGGTATTGATTATTTATATGGAATAGAGCCATATATATATTACGTTGAATCTTTCTTAGAAGGAACGCAATGCTCCTTCTCTCATCACCCGAGACCATTGGTGAGTAGTATATGAAGTTAACTGGCAAACCAGAAAGTTGATGTAACGGGAACGTTGACGACATGAGGAACATGATAAGCACAATGTGTACCACGACATCGATCGACGATCGCAGGGTTTCTGATAAACGTTAACGGCTAGTTCGAAATCGAAGAAAGGCGTCGATCCTAAAAAAACATGACCATGGTTCGGCAAACCAGTTAAGCGTGACACCATGACACCTCGTTATTGGAATAATATTCTATAGCCTTATGTGATATCGAAACGCCAGACATGCACGTAATTGAAACACAGTCAGCGGTCGCCGTGGTATTTGATGGGTTTAGATCTACCGTGATCCAGAAAATCCGGGGGGACGTCGACGAGCACCGTGACGAAATAGAGGGGCCGAGGCCATGATCTACCATAATGATCATTGATCATGCGCTCCAGTAACACGAGGGTAAGGTACTGATTTCATTTTCTTGATACGTGAGCCGAGATACATGCGAGTGGAGATTACAAACTTTGAACCTGCGAAATTTCGAAAAGTATGAAATAGGATGCCCTCCGTTATCTTGTCCCCCTGATAGGAGTAATAATACACCACGGCTATTGTAGAACGGTGTGGATTATAGGAATGCCGCTGTTACCGTCCGTGAACCAACAATGTACACCTAGACTTGTGGACCCAACAGGGTGTCGACAATCTTGGGAACGGGCATAAGACACTCAAAATAGATTGATCCAGACTTATCTGACACTCAAGCGTCGAGACGCTTGGATGAGGCAGAGGTGCTCACCAATTACCTGTGGTCCTTGATACATCAAACAAAAGGTCAACTAGTAGAAAGTGAGACATACTTGCACAAAATCAACACGCTTTCGCGTCATTGTTCACATATTTCCACAATGCTTGGGCCACAATGTCGGCATATGCCAGACATGCCACAACCTGTCTTCCACAACACTTTGACCTCCGAAACCTATATAAGCTAGAGCGGCGGCGCTGTAGAGTGTATCAGACTAACCATCAGTATCTGTCCATCAATATGTCACGCCTCGAATCTTTATCGCCACTGTCTCCTTCGAGCACCGGTTGGATACCGTCTAGCGCCGATGCCTACTCGACGTTTGAGGGCTTTTGCTCCGAGCGGCGGTACAGCATCATTGAAAGCCAATCAGCAGACGCACTTACAGCATCCTTTGACATATCCGCGCCTCCACAAAACAGAACGAGCGCGAAAATACGCCCAGGAACTTACGTCGTTTTTGCCTTGTCAACAGCGGAGCTCGCGCAAGAATACCCGAAAGACTCCGAGGACTATCACAAGATCTGCCAGTACACTCCTGGACGTTATCTCGGGCTTGTAACTTCAGCGTTCGTGCGATGGAATGAAGACGATGGAAGTACGGGCGAAGAAGTGATCGTTCACTTTGTAGCGAAATATACGCCAGAACCGTCAGCGGTTGCGAACCACTTCATCCCCATTTTCCCTGTCAACAGCACCGAACCGATGGACAGCTTTGCGCTCCACACTAGTATCTTGTTCCCGTGGATTGACCACAAACAGTGGACAACATTTGGGGTTCGCCTTCGCGTTTGCCAGACAAACCCATCGGCGCTCGTGTTCGAACTTTGTAACGAAGATCTTGAGCGCTTCGAGGACAAGGCGGGAAAAGACTACGGCCAATTGGAATTTCTCGATGCAACATTGGACGATGAAGCCAAAGACACGCTGACAAGGCTTTTGGTGGCGCCTTTCGCTTTGCCAGCTGAGATCTGGTTTGACATTAGAAATCATCCGGACATAAAGGAACCCCTCTGTTTCATTGAGGATATCGACTCTCTTGAAAGGTGACTTACTTAGCAATCTCATGTTGATCCGTTCCTGGTTCTGACTAAGTGACAAATGATTGTAGTATCATCGCGGGAGGCGCGCCAAGAGATCACGAATCCAGTGCTCCTGACATGGAGTGAAAAAATATAGCTTGAATCGGCGGTTGAAGATTATATGTTACATGTATGCAGATACTATGGTTGATATGCAAATCACGAGATGTGGAAAGTTGACATCGGCGCGTGCCGACGAAGATACTAAGAATTCGGTGTGAATGTATAGCATCTGATTGCAGTTGACACATAACTACCGCAAGTGTGTATGCTGCTATTTGTGGCGGCGAGGTACAGCGGTCGCGCGTACCCGTGGACGGCTAAGTTTGCGACTGGGCTGGGGACGATCTTCTATCATTGACTCCTGAGTGATTTTGCTAATCTCTGCGTCTCCGGGTGCAGACGATGACTGCCATCCAGGGAATTTCTTTCGTGAGGCATTACTACCGACTTCAAGATACTCCTCCCTTGTAACAACATGGTTGGAAAACCCAGGATCATTTGCAAAAGCAATTGCAGAGCGATAAGCTTCAGATATAGCGCTGATATGTTGTCATGTTGGATACAAAAATGATCAGTGAACGTCGGACGCACTCTTCTGACCGATATATTTGCAGATCATGTTCAACCGGGGTAAGTGACAATAATTCGGATGATCTGCAGGTAGTTATTATCTGACATCTCATGACAGCAATGATCTTACAATCGCTCGTAAAATCCTGGGAAGTTGGTACTACCACCGATCAGGCCAATATTTGCCCAAAACATGCCCCGAAGATCATGTGGAAGGAGCGAGATAGACGCAGCCACGGTTGCCGCCAGCCCTGATTGTTCTAAGCCTAAGAGGATGTAGTTCATTTGGTGGTGCAGTATCGCAGTGATTATAACCCACCGATGTCATCGGGACGGAATAATAACTCGGGAATTGTAAATCGCTCATTTTCCATGTGAAGGACCTGGTCGGTAGCTAATAACTCCTCGTTGGGAAGCCTGACACGGCCGTGCCTATTGATTGAGAAATTTGGCAGTACATACTCCCGAACTATGCTATTCTTTTTAGGATTCGAGCTTTCAGGGGTTAGGTAATCGCACTATCGCTAAATGGACATGATCTTACCGACAGGTCTCCAGGTCTTCGAAGAATCTCGTGGACACATAACAGCATGTCTCCTTGGCATGATTCATGATGTAAGTTTCATCCATCATATTCCACTGGCGGTATGAGACCAGTTCTTTGAGTTGGTTAGTTAGTAACTTGCCGCCTACATCGAGTCTAACCATATAAGCGGATATCTTCTGGTCAATTCATATAACTCACCTCTTCACGGCATACCATTGTATTTGATTGTTGATGATGGGTACTACATGCGTGAAACTGAACCCTGAATCGATGACAACAAGGCACTCGGGTGTTGTCGGTCCGCCTGCTTGAAAGAGACGGCCGAAGGGAATCGTTGAAGCCGCTTATAAGAAAAAGCTGAGCGATGCGAAGAGGGTCGGAACGATGCACCTTACGTGTACATCTGTGATAAGAATGAAACTCGTATTCCTCGAAGACAAACTGGTCGTAAACATCTTGGATGTTTGGCAGATTGAAGTATGGTTCCGTGATGAGCAACGAGGACTCGGCGGTGTCCACCTAGGTGCCAATTCAGTGTTCATCCAGCCAGAATCACATGAGGGACGCACGTTCAGAACCTCGGACGAGAATACGCCGTCCCAAACAGCTTTTTGTGCATCCCAGTCCACCAGATAACCCTGCAGTGCTTCCACAGATACTGACAAATTTGTATAGAAGAAAGACATTTTGATCACGAACCTTTTCAAAAGGTAGACGGTAATGAAGAGCAGAATAATCGCGACATCGTTCCAACTGATGGCCAAAATACGTTGTTTTATCACCTTTTGAGCGCACGATAGCATTTGGGACCAATCTTGAGTTTCCTCTAGCGTCAAGTCGTTCTCAAAAGCAGACACTCTTACTTGGGTTGGTCGTCATCATCTCCCTCAGGTCCTCTCGCTAAACCAGCCTTGATTGAAGAGGCACCATTATCCAATATGACCGTGGTCTGAGGCTGCATGAGTTCACGGCGAGTGGAAGATCCTGCAACTCGAGTTGCCAAGATGTACTGGGCCAACGGCGATCAGACTTTTTAGACCCGCGTGGACGTCAAGTGCGCGTGAGAACGAATCAGCTTTCGCTGAAGAGACCTCCGCAGCTCTGTTATGAGAATCATCATCATTCTTCATCGATCTCATTACTTGCACACTCCCCCTGCCAGATTCTCAACCTGAGGAACACTTCGACGAATCATCGTCAGGGAGAACAGCCGGTGTTCAAAGTCAGTATTGATCTTTCCTACGTGATAACAAGGTTCACAGGACCCATCGTAAACCTAGACATCATAACATCATTGCAAGTAACGGCCGTCTGATCTCGTTTCTGATGTTGAAGCGGTAATCGCAGTCATGCATCGCGCCTCATTGTGATCTCTTGAAATAACCATCAAAAATGTGCGTTGGCTTCTACACGCTCGAGCACCCGGAATATGCCCTGTAAGTCCCGCCCTTCCATCTTATACGTTATTATGACATGTCAATGACCATGCGGCAAATTCAGCGTGCTTTGCAGCAACCGTGACGAATATCTCGAACGACCCACCACTTTGGCTCATTTTCATTCATTCGATAAGCTAGAGGAGCACAGCCATTTACAGGGAAATGTTCTCTCCGGTGTAGATGTTCGCGCTGGTGGAACCTGGTTGGGTGTTAATCGGACCGGAAGAGTTGCCTTTTTGTCCGTGCCCTCTTCACCGGATTGCACGCCCCTGACAAGTTTTTTTCTCACAGAACAAACATCACAGAAGAGTACAAAACGTATGGTTCTTCCAGGGGTGACCTCGTTGCCAATTTTCTTTCGTCAAATTCGGAAGAGGACGTACACAATCTTATTTCTTGCGATGCTAAATATGCAGGCTTTAATTTATTACTCTTGTCGCCGTCCACCCGTGGCGAACACGACTTGAAATTCGATGGAACGTATGTCACAAACCATGGAGGAGGAGGAACGCTCATTGTCCGTCCGCTGACTAATGCCGAGAGAAGATACGGGGGGATGTCAAACGGAATTGATGGCCAAGGTGCTGAAATGTGGCCAAAAGTCCAACACGGCCTTGATTTGTTTAAATCGATCATGAACGCGGTCTCGCCGACTACGCCGGAGAAGGAACTAGCCGACAATCTCTTTGAGCTATTGACGTGGGTATAAGCACGCAACAGCCTAGCCCTCCGCACTTACTTTGGTCAAATTTCCCAGTTGGAAATGTTCGCAGCCGCCAAGCGCACGGTCAGAGCTGAGGAATACGATCCAGGTGGAACCATTTATAATACAAGGGTCACGAGAATTCTACGGAACGCGCCTTTCGACGGTGATATTAGTGAAAAGAACCGGGGAAGTGTTGTTCATTGAGAGAGATAGGTGGAAGCTCGTTGATGCCAAGCCTGTGCTATCAGATTACTCTTCACAGCGAGAATTCCGATTCGGATTGGAGCCGGTCCATTAATGATGTCTATGTAGTTCGCCGCACATTGTATGATGATAGTACAGGTCATGTAATGTACAAGTGCTGTAGTTTTGCTACTCTAAGGCACAAGAGAGTATAGGCATCATAACATCGTCATAGCCAGCGTGACGAGAGTAAATATAACTGAAAGGGGCTGCTAGGACTAGCTCACGATGGAACGGATGCCCGCTCATGTGATGATATTACTATACAAACCCTGTTCAGTTGGGGAAACGGGGAAGTAGGGGTTATATCTCGAAGAAGCCATAGCATTCCACTCTGATACAGAAGCTGATGAGGATCCGTGGAACGGGGTACTTGAGGACGAATGCGACGACAAAATGTCACTTTCGGTAGGTGTGGGAAGGGTTCCATATGGTGATCCCGATGCCTCATCCGGATCATTACCACTAGTTCTCACAACAAACAAATTAGTTAATATGAACACGAGGTCGCCGCGAGGCTAGACAGGGACAACACACCGCATGAGATCATGCAATTCAATGATGCGCCTGAACAGCTGGCACTGAGTATTTTCGGGGTGCTGAGCATACTGCCGTAAAGAGTTGAGTGTACTTTGCAGTTGATGACTCAGAGATATAAGGGCATGACCAGTGGCAGGATTTGTTCGGCACGAACAAAAAGAATGCGAGACGGGGGAGTCAGCGAAATGATTGCCAAAAACTTTATCTTGTTCGGCGGAGTTCATCGGATAGACGTGACCGTTTTCCTGAAACGAGGAGTCGGTATGGTGATGGTTATACGTCATGTTCTGATTGGATGTGGGGGATGAGTACGGCATGGAGCGCCCATTACTAGGTAAGCTGTTGCTGTAATGATGACCATTTTGACGCTCGAATGGTGGCGATGAAGAGTTATCTGAATGGAATGCAGAGTATGAAGCCGGAGGAGATGGTGTAAAGCGATACAGATGAGGCTGAGAGATGTCTGTAACGGGTTCAATTTTAATGGGCGCGCCAACGGCAGAAACCAATCCGCGAGATTCTTGGTTGGTGCGCTCTAGTACGTCGTCAGACCGACCACGCCGTCTGAGTTGCATGTTGTTTTTGGCTGCTCGTGAATGCCACCTTTCTGATGGATCTCCATCACGGAAATTGGCATCAGCCCAGCGAGGATGTGGTTTACCTGGCGTAAAGGATTAAAGGGATTGCGGTGAATTGAAACGCCATACGCACCACGCAACTCCCTGACGAGACTTTCGAGTTCTGCGATTCTGTTTCTCAAACGAGTAGCTTCATCGATCGTGGGATCATCCCTGATTTTATGAGATAAACACAAGCAACGCCACCAAAAAAGACAAACCTCAGTGCTGGGTCATCAATTTCATAGACACAAAGGCCAGTCTAAAAAAAACGAGGGATCAATATGTAATAAGAGACGCGAAAAGGATGAAGGTACCAAGCCGAGTTGTATACAGCGCTGGCATGGTCGTTTTCTATCACACTGTTGACGGGTTAGAGGTAGATAAGTTGTGAGAGGGTAAGAATGAACCTTTCGCTTTGAAGTATGACAGTTAAGACATGACTGAGTAGTTCTATTGCGTCTTCTCTTACGATGATCAGTATCAACGGTGAATTCGAGATCCATGATTTCGCCTTTTAGCTGAAGTGGAGGTTGAAAAGAATCGGTGGACATTCAAGATAGAGGAGGCGAAGGAAGGAACGAGTTGAAACGAATTTAAGAGAATTAAAGCTAGTGTTACTTATGTGTTCACGGCGCATTAAGTAACTGACCATAAGAGATCTGACGAGATCCAGATCGCCTCGGGCTGATGTAGACTTCTTCGCAAAAGTTGTCTCTGTGGGATCCAGCCCTGTACAAGGTTGCCTTCCAGTGACATAAATACAACGTGTGAGCGTAGACCTGGACTACCGAATCTGGACTCATCTCCTTCCTGCCAATCTAAGCCACCACCATTCGTCTTATGTACTAGTACAAGCAAGTACAAGTCAAGAGTCTAAATTCAAAAGCAGTACTCTCATGTGAACAAAAAAAAATTAATTAAATCTCAGCGAACGCCGCCGCGACTGAAAGTAAGTAGTTATCATATATCATTGACTCGAGGATGATGGTGTACCCGACTTCATTCAACCTTTGCCTGAGAATATACGGGGAATTTCGAGGTCCAAATAACGTATATCGATTCACAGGCATTCACCAAGTTCTTCATGTCCTGCCATCGCACAGAAGGGAAATGACCATCAGCAACTCCCATGACTTTAAGCGCAAGACACACACATCTTTCCTAAAACAACCAAGGTTCACCTACACCTCCGTTCATTAAAAGTCCATCCAAAGCAATGGGATAGCGCATATTAACTTGGTCAACAAATACATACATGAATCAATTTACCTGTGTAGTTTACTCATTCCTCAAGTCCGACGCTGTCTGACTTCGCTTAGTTCAGTGCTGTTCCCCTATCACCCAAAGGCACACAAAAGATCACGAGACAGACGGACAGCGGCTTCCGGGGACACTGGTCCTCACGCTTACGTCTTAGCTCGGTGAGGCATTGCCCGCCCCAATACTGAACGGAGGAAAGCGACTCCACATAAAGGATCCGCTATAGTCGGCAGGACAAGATCTCAGTCTGAGTTGAGTTTGAACTACGAACCTACCAAATTTTTGGTTCATTTTTTCCTATTCAATTACCCTAATCACATATATATGGTCAGATTCTAATTATCAAATCAAGAAATGTAGAACGAACTGACTTGTGTTTTAGAACAATATTGAAGCGAACAAGCTATGTCATGTGAACACAGCTAATCGGTATTACCTTGATGGGGTGCCGGTCTAAAGTCTCTTCCAAGTGAAGTCATTACCTTATCGCTTGCTTTTCAATTCAATGTCTACGAGCCATTTTTCAGATTGGAAAAATCTAGGCAAAATATTGATCACAGAGAAGGAGAAGACCGAATTCGATTTGTTCCAACTTGCCCGTCGCGGCATAACCCGACGTCAGCGCACAACAAGGCACTTTCCGAGATCAAGACACCGCATGAATTCAATACCACCGCATCCATTCTCGAGCACATGGGGTCTCGACATAAACGTCGCAAACAAGTTCGAGGCAGAGGTTCCTTAATGATCACATTCATCAACTCTTCAAAAATCCCGCGAGAGTAGAATCCTACTGATATATAAATTCAGACCCCCAGATACCACATCCATCGGTCCGGATAACGGCGGTTGCCATCAGCGTGCTTCTCTCTTCAAAGCTTCAACCTTCAAGGTCCGACGCGAAGGAGGGACGTCGTGGCCACTTAGCGAGAGAGCTTTAGTCACTTTCAAGCTTTGCTATCAGGCTCATCAATGCAGAGAAGCCTCGAACCACCACGCACATTCACGTCTGCATGCTTTATCTAGGGTGGAGCTACTGACCATGCCGATATTCTTGCGAATCACGCCAACTTCATCTTCGAATTCCTGATTACCTGGCTCCAGCCTTTGGGTAAACTTATTGGCACACGCTTTGGTCTATATCCTGCAGGTGCGTAATCAACTACATGGTGTCGGATTGCGATCTAACGTGGTCCGATCAGGACTCCTCTCTACGACGTGGCGCCACCTAACTCGTGAATTATACTGAAGGAGTAGCAATAACACGCCCGTTTTCTTCAAACAAAGGACTCAGGATGGAAACAATTCACCATCCCCTTTACTGGAAATTCGGCTAATACAGCCGCTACTGCATATCTGCCCCTTACTTGCCATTCTTGGTGACTCCTGCCAGGTCTCATCGACGTGGGCGACTTTGGCATCGTTTATCCCCCTCAGGGCTTCCACTTGTTACAAGTGAGTATATTTCTCAAAATGATGTGATCAAATCGTATTTGGTTGTAGCCCTCTGATGGAAAATGCACGTCAGGTAAACATGGTGCTATTGCTAGCGTTGACGCCATCCATTGCCGCTCCCTCCAATCTTTCAAAACTTACTGCTGACAATTCCGCGAAGGACTTCGCTCGATTCCCGCGGCGACCGCATCTCATTGTTATCAACATGCACTTTTACGGCTCAACAACTTCTATCCAGGCTGACTACTGTCCCCAGACTCATTACTCCGGGCATCAAGAATCCCACTATTGATTGGACGGACTCTTGAGTTTTGACAGGCGTAATACCAAATGGTCACGCTAGATAGCGGTAAAGTGTGGAGACGACACAGGGGAAAATTTAGATTGACAGGCGCTCTACGCTCATCACACAAAGCCTCCCATGTAGAGAAATGTTTCCAATGTATGGAGCTCTTAGACATGATCCCCTGAGTGAACCTACACCGGACTTTCCAGAAACGGGCCCGGGCTCCGGGATCAAGGTTCTATGACTATTGTCCGGGGTCCTTGCCACGCACCTCCACAGTTGCCTCAGGGACGTCGATGGCGTGGGATCGCCAAAATGACGCTGGCATATACAGGTACCTAGTTCCTGCGCCGAGGATCGTCAGGAGGAAATCCGAGGACAGCATCCGATCCCCGGTTACGTGGAAAGTTCACCGGCGGCTACCAGGTCACCTTATATTGATAGTTCTAGAAATTCGAGAAGGAGTTGTACTAAATGAAGTGGAGACGCTATCAGTCAAGATGTGCAGGGACGCTAGTATTGACTAGTGACGGAAGAAGCCAGAAGGCAAAGCACAACCATTTTACCAGACTGATGGGATCGCGCAGTGGAAGTTGACTGATCGACAATCAATTGCTGTATAGCACTAATTGTCTTGGCAAAACATCAACCCTACGACGATCGTATGTTTAATTTTATACCAAGTGGGAAGGATTTCAACAAAAGTCACTCACTGCAGTTCGTCCCGTCGGACACTAACACTAACGCGCATAGACTAGACCGGATAGATAAGCAACGCCTAGAACGAATCCTGCGGTGAACTTGTTAGCTGAGATAATTGCGCCAATGCTCATATGATCACGATGCTCCAAATCCCTCAAGTTGCATTGCGAAGACCGGAAGGTTTACATAACCAGCTTCGGTACTCCTATGTAGTGCATGTATTTTAACCGCCGTCGCGTCAAAATATCTGAGAATGAATCAGGAATAGCAAAGATGCACCGAATGTTCCGGCACGGATGGAAACATTGTTTGATACCACCGAAGCGAAGCTCTCGGAGAAGAGGCCTCTCACCGATGCGTATCAAATGGTGTCCATCACCATTGGTTCTGACATTAATGTGTCATGAAAGTGTGTCATGGAACAGATATTCATCAGGCTTCTCTGTTCGCCATCCCCTTTACGTTGAAACGGAGGTATCGAATCTCGCAAGACTTTGTACCTCGATACTGACTGGGGATGCCCCACAACATGTGGAGCAGAAGGCCGCAAAGGTCGAAGAACTTCAAGCCGTGTATATTGCGTTCGAAGTTCGCATGGCTCGCGAAATGAAACGAGTAGCATCCGAACGATGGTCGCCCCGATAAGCCCGGCCGGAGATCCGGATGGAGAGAATAACTGCTGGCGCAGAGTGACGACGGAGAATTCAATTGACATGGCTGATGAGAAAATGAATTAATCTCGACAGATATGGATAAAAGTGAAAGCGCTGAATAACGGAGAGGGGCCAGCTCCTGCCAGCAGCTCTCGACGGCGATTCAGTACGGTCCATCAATGAGTTTACACTGCATAGCTTGTATGATATGATGATCGTCCTTCTGGGGGCGTATATGGTTGAGAGCCAATCGCAACACGAGGGTACTGACTGGGGGAGGGGTGATATAATGAAAAACGCAGACAGTTCTAATTGGGGTTCTTTGTTTGAAAATGCAAGCTTCGACTTATAGCAAGCGATCAGGCACTGATCAAAGAATATTCCGTCAGCATTTACTTGATTACAACAAAACAGAACATTACGCCCGGGGCCCTTCATTGTTGATCAACGCGCACACAATATTTAGACAATTCGGTAGTGGGTTTGCACTTGGTTGGTAGTAAATCGAAGGTTAATGTTGCATGATCATCAGAATAAGCTAAAGGCGTGCGCTTGGCTGGCGTTCCATGAATCGAAGTGTCTACCACGGCGGTCGTAAGGTTCGAGAGCTCTCGCTAGTATTTGTCCACTGAGTTCGGGCCATCAGTACCTGGCCTTGACCGATAGTCATGTCCTCGTGCCTTTCCAGATAAGTTCGATTGATTGATCAATGATGGGGGACGTTCCATATATCGTTGGCAGAGACCATGGAAGCCTAGGAATGATAAATTAGTTCCCGTATCGACCACAATTCCACATGCATTTCAACATTCGTCATTTGTTCGAATTCCGCCTACGCACTGGATACGTGAGATTCTTCCTCTGTTCGCCGTCGATACGCCCAAGGCTATGCTATTCGTCATATCAGATCAGAGTCTGGTATTCGCGACAGAAAAGGAACGACTGCCTTCTTTCTCTATGGTTGATGAAAGTGTAATGAAACTTGATGCATGGTGCGGGAAGGTTGCAGTCACCTAGTCGATATTGACGTTCAATATTCAGTCGTTGGCGATTTGGTCCATAAAGAAATTCCATCAAAACTGATCCTTATTGGTAAAATTGCTCACGTGTCATGAAAAAGAAATGAAACGAGTATTGAAGCAGCAAGGCCAAGCCTACTACAGCTAGCTTCGTGCGTGTTCTCAAACTATCATCCACATTGCGATGGCTTCCGAAGCCGAGAATGTATCGCCCACTTCTCAAGTGGAAGAATCAGATCCCGACGTGCTGCTTTCACCACCTCCCGATGCTAGGCCGGAACCCGGGCTTCATGGTAAACCTGTTCGCTGTGAGTAATTCCGGTGTTTTACGGTAATCCACAGTTTGAACGATCTCCATAGGGTATGATGTGAGTGGGCGAGTTTGAAACTTACAGTTAAGTTAAGTGGAAATTATGACATATAGGCGGATAGGACAGAGTCGTACACGCGAATCGCACCTTTCCAAGAGGGGCATGATACCTCCGTAGAGTGAGTAGTAAGCATTATGACAGTCTTTCATGCTCATAGCTCTCAGGTTTTTTTATAAGCCAATTACGCTAACTGCACTCGGTTTTGGCCTGGCTGCATTGAGTTATGTGGCTATGACCCAGGACGTCTTGGAAGAAGGCCGGGACAAGCGGCGTGTGTGCGTTTGAACTGATGTATTTGTGTGACGTCTGATAGTAACCGCCAGCGTTTATTGACAGGGGCGCTTATGCTGCAGTAGTCTCATTCCTCATGTTCTCGATGATTCAATTCCGCGATGGACCATTCATTCGTCCTCACCCTGCGTTCTGGCGTGCAATTCTCGGAATTAACCTTACTTTACGAGCTTTCCCTCGTCTTCCTGCTGTTCCAAGACTTGAACTCTGCGCGACGAATGATGACTCTTTTAGATCCTTCACTGAATCGACCTTTGCCTGAGAAAAGCTATGCGGAAAACTGCGAATTGACACCGCAGAATATTTGGGTGAGGCATTTTTAACGCTGCCACATAGTTCTGTGGTGTTGACAGGTCTACAGGATGCAATCGACATATTCTGTGTAGCACATGCTCTGGGCTGGTTTGGCAAGGCTATGATACTGCGTGATTACTGGTTTTGTTGGGTATTTCCGATTTATCTTCTATTTTTGATTTCACGGATCTACATCTCAGCTTTAGATTCTGAGCATTGCATTCGAATTCGCAGAGTATAGTTTACAACATCAACTTGCTAACTTTGCTGAGGTATGTTTGTCCATCCGCCACATACTAACTATCGTGCATTTTTAACTGTTGCTTGACAGTGTTGGTGGGACCATGTACGCTATCATCTTCTCGGAGCTGGCGCTTGATAATTTTGCTTCCGCAGTGGATACTTGATGTTCTAGTCTGCAATTGGCTAGGAACTTATTTGGGCAAGTATAGGAGCTCTCGCGTGTGAAATATCTGGGATGCTGATACGACATGATAGGCATGAAGACTTGCCAGTATTTGGAAGTGAAGGTGAGCGGCTACCTCAGTTTCACCTGCAGGCGCTTGAAACATGTGCGCTTCAGCCTTACGAATGGCGCGGTCTACGGCAAACTAGGGGACTGCGGTCAAAGGCTCGCCGCGTGCTTAGTCAGTTCTCCCCACACGACTGGACTGCATTCAAATGGGAGGGGACTGCATCGTTCTTGCACTATGTGATAGTCGTATTGCTCCTAGCAGTCTTTCTTGCTGCGGAGCTGAATCCATTCTATCTCAAGGTGAGCAAACTGATATACCGGTTATCCTTGTTGCGATCCTCACGGAATCCGTAGAGTCTCCTTTGGATGGAGCCCGATCATCCGATTGTGATCCTAAGGCTTGCAGGCGTCTTTCTTTGCGCATTGCCTGCTGTACGAGAGCTTTACCAATACATAAATAACCCCAGGTATTTTTGCTGTGTGAGTAACTTTTGAGAATCTTCTCACTAATATCGCTGTTAGGAAAGCGAAACGGATGGGACAACATGTGTGGCTCCTTCTGGCCACGATCCTGACCGAACTTCTGGTTATCACTAAATGGAGCAAGGGTCAGTTCACGGAGCCGCTTCCATTGTATGTTCGGTGGGCATGGATGATCGGGGGAATCTTATTGGTGTTATATCCGGCAATCAGGGTGGGTGCCTCTTGTTCACTGAGTATTTGCGTTTTTGGCGTTGGCTAAAGCTGTGGATATAGTTCGGCGTGCCAAGCGTGCGCAAGTACGTCAGAAAGCAGAAGCAGAAGCGGAAAGGGAAAGGAAAGGGGAAAAAGGCGCAGTAAGACTTTGTATTATGTTGCTGATATCCCTTATATACTACTTGTAGGTACTTATTGTGCATGAACGAAGTTCCCCCGTTAACGTTAAGTTATGCTCGACGTTTGTCCGAAGTGGGAGAAAACGGATAGGGAATATTCTGGTGCTTACTGGAGAGTACCACAGGATGTGATTAGTCATCGATACTGCATTAGTCATCAACACGGCATTGTGTGCACAGATTGCCCTGGCCCAAGAGACAATCGTTCGTTCGTTCTTGTTCTACGACCGCCACTACCCACCACCACCACTTTCACTCTCATTTCTGCAACTGCACACATTGTACAGCACAGGTTCAAATTTACCATGGACCACAACAACGGCGGTAATGACGACGGTCGTGGTCATCGTTTTGGTCACAACTTCCATCTGCCAACGTCAATTCAGAACGTATTTCGAAATATAAACCACGCTTTCTCCCATAATCATAGTCATCCTGCACAGCAGGATTCTACACAGGAAGTCGTCATGTCTGACGCGCCTCCACTCGAGGCTGTAGACGCTCACGCGCTTGCCGTAGATCGTGACAGGACTCCAGTCCCAGAAACTTCTGCCCTGCCGCTCCAGAATTCCCAGTCTGTATCATTCGCTGAAGATGTAGACATGCCACCTGCTTCCAGCACCTCATCCTTACAATCCCAGCCCAGCCGCGATGACGATGAGGACTCCATGCCCGAACTGCGCTCCGTGTCAGATTCTGATGAGTCAGACGACAGCCAATCCTCTCGTGCAGATACACTACCTAATGCCCTGACTGTCGACGATGACCACGACAGTGATTGGACGGATGAAGACGATATACCACCGCTCGAGCCTATTGCTGGGAGCAGACGCGCTCGGGTGGAGGATGATGTAGACGAAGCCCGGGATCGTAGACATCCATCAGAGCGTGTAGGTCGTCCTACCTCGCCTCCTATCCCTCCTCCGCAACCATCTAACCCCGAGCAGCGTCCACCTGCCGGTAACCAGGCATTCCTAGACGCCTTCATGGCTCCCTTATTTGGGATGAATCCATTGCCTGGTGGTAATACATTTCCGGGACCTGGTCCTGGTGCTGAGAATATCGCGGTAGAACATACTGGTGAGGGCGTTGCCCATCCTCCGCGACCGCAAAATAATCCGATCCCTGGCCACGTACATCATACCGTGCCTATCTTAACTGCAGGTTTTACTTTCACGATACCTCTTGGAGGTCCTCCGAATCAGAATGGGGGCGGCCCTGCTCCACCCCCATTTGGTGCGGCAAACGCGCAACCAGATGCTACTGGAGGTCGGGATGGTTTTCTCCAAGCATTCGCAGATTTCTTGCAGCAAATGCAACAATTTGGGGGGCTTGATGATAACCGAGAAGATCCTGAACGAGCGAAGAAACTCATTGCGGGTCTGGAGGCTGTACCCATAGGGCTCGTAAAGCGCTTGGAGAGAGTTGGTGGGGCGCCTGGTGGACACGTAGATGGTGCAGAGGCTAGCGAGTCTTCCTCTCCGGGATGTGCAATCTGCTGGGATACTTTATTGGATGCTGAGAGTGATAGTTTCAAAGCAAAGGCTCCCGAGGTTTCACCCGCTGGAGCCAGCACCGAAACATTGACTGCTGCACCCGAAGCAGAATCAAGTGCGCCGATGAGCACTGATTTTCCGGCTGCTCCATCGATACCTACCCCGGCAGATTCCGACCTGTTGTCCAGCGCCCCAAACTCCAACTCTCCGTTAGAATCATCCGTCCCTGAGGGACCCAAAATCATTTCCCTCCCTTGTGCTCATGTCTTCCACGAATCATGTTTACTCCCCTGGTTTACAAGGGCGAAACAGGCGACGTGTCCAACATGTCGGTTCAATATCGATCCCGAGAACCTTACCAGTTCGTCGCTTCCTTACCACCCTTTCAACTTTGGAGCGCCCCGTCCAGCTCCACAAGCAAATGGTGCCGCTCCTGCTGCCCAAGCAGCTCCCGCGCCTACGCCTAATGCAGAACAACCTATACCAGCTTCTACTGCCGAACAGGCTGCAGCCGCTCCTCCGCCTACAGAACCCGCCGCCCCTGAAGCTGCAGCTACTGGGCCAGCGCCTCAGCCTGCAGCTAACCAAGTTCCCCCTAATTTCTTCAACCCTGGTCAAACTGGCCAGCGCTTTACCCTATCGAATGGCGTGCCTGTAGGTCCCGGAGCCACTGTACATATTCTGCAGTTCCCTGGCGCAGGAAACGGTTTTCAGGACTTTTTTCGTCGTGGAGCAGGAGCTGTCCCCACTGGGGCAGGTCCCATGCCGCCGCCTCCACTTCCTCGCTCCCGTACGCAGTCCCTTCCCAACATTGCAGATAACCGTCCGTTCGGCGGGCCGCAAGCAGGCGACTTCGTAACCATCGGCCTCGATCTGATCTTTGACGAATCGTTGCCCGCAGATACACCATTGCCGCAGCAGCAGCCTCCCACCCAGGCCCAGCCCCAGCCACAAGGGGAGCCGCAACCACAGCAGCAGCCTCAGCCTCAAGACGGGGTCCAGGAGCAGCCGCAGAACCAACCTCCAGGGCCAGCTCCAGGGGAAAGGCAAGGCCAAGCACCGCCTGTCGGCGAGGTGCCCCAGGAGTTCCAACACTTTATCAATAATCTCATTCAAAATGCTGCGCGTACCTTCATCCCCGTCCCGATCTTTAACAATGGACCCGCTGCACCACAGGGGCAGCCTCAGCCCGCACAAGGGCAGGAGCCACCTGCTGACGGAGTACGGGTACCTCCTACTAATGCGCCTCCCCCTCCAGGTGGTGCATCCCTGCCAATACCGCCATTCAACTTTCCACATGCACACCCCATCCGCCCGACGCGTCCAATGCCTCCGCGTCGCGAGAGGAAGACATGGATGCTGCCTGCCGCACCGGGTCCCTCGCTGCGGCAACGCGTGGAGCAGAAGGAGCGCGAGGCGGGCCTGCGGTGCTACGATCCCTCGTGTGGCATTGGTCCATCCGATGAAGACCCGGTCCCTGAAATGCTGGCTGAGTCAATGAAACAGCTCTCAATACATCCATTATCGCATCCTGGAGAGGGATCTTTGTGCCCGCACACATTCCACCCTGCATGCTTGGTTAGTGCGGAGCGCGTTGCCGGATGGGGCGCCGAAGATAAAACGGAGCCGTACGTGGAGGTGTCGTGCCCAGTGTGTCGTGATTTAGGATCCGTCACGAGGGAAGAGTGGGAGGAGGGCGTGTTGGCTCTCTGAATGATCGATCGATATTGTGATCGTCCGTTCATTTGCATACTTCTTGGAAGGGTACCTGTATGGTGAGCGATCATGTGTAATGTTAGGGAAGCTAGGTTCTGATCGTGTACAGTCTTGTCTCTAGTAATGATGTTTCATAACCCACAAAATATGTCACTTCTCAGATTATCTTACGTCTCTAGATTGTTACTTTCATTGTCTGTTATCACAACATAGTTACGTGTATGTATGCCTCATTCTAATTGCACGCACGCAATATATGCATTCTCATGAACGTTCGAACACTTATCAAGATTTATCGCTGCAGTTGCTACCAATGTGCAGAAGGAAAAGTCTATTGTCAAATACACGGTGAATTTTGATAACCGAAGTGTAACTATAGTATTATTTTACAACCACTCATTGCCTTGTTATAAATCGCCGAAAACTCAAGCACTCAACTTCTGGCGGAGGAGGTTCTTGAGGGTCTCGCCATCCTCAGCAAACTTCTTGATACCCTCATGCAACTTGTCGAATGCCATTGAGTCCTGGAGAAGGGCCCAACGGAACTCAGGCTCGTTGTCGACGTAAGAGACCTTGGGTAGGGGGTCGGCTTGTGCAGCTGGAGAAGAGATTCAGTCGTTTGTTAGATGGAAACTACAATATACATACCAACACGAGCGTCAAGCCTCTTGGGTACGGGCTCGGACGAGTTCTTTAGTTCCTCGAGCAGTGTGGGGGCAATAGTGAGGAAGTCAACACCAGCGAGGGCCTTAATCTCGCCAACCTGTAAACTGAGTAAGACTCGTGCGATGTTCCATGAGCAAACAAGTACGTACGTTACGGAAGGAAGCACCCATGACGATGGTGTTGTAGCCGTGTTGCTTGTAGTAGTTGAAGATCTTCTTCACGGACTGGACACCAGGGTCTGCATCACCCTCGTAGGTCTTACCCGTCGACTTCTTGTACCAGTCGAGAATCTGAATGCAAGGGATTAATTGGTCGAACATGGATAAGATAACTGATGGGGACATACACGACCAACGAAGGGCGAGATGAGGGTGACACCTGCCTCAGCGCAAGCGACAGCCTGGCCGAAACCGAAAAGAAGGGTCAAGTTGCAGTGGATGTTGTCATCACGCTCAAGTTCACGAGCAGCCTGGATACCCTCCCACGTCGCTGCGATTTTGATGAGAACACGCTCCTTTTTGATACCAACAGACTCGTAGAGGGCAATGAGCTCCTTAGCCTGGGAATAGATAAAAATAAGGAGCCAATCAAGCTATGCGACAATATCACTTGCCTTGGCCTTGGTGCCCTCCTTGTCGAAGGAGAGGCGAGCATCAACTTCCGTCGACACACGGCCAGGAATGATAGCAAGAATCTCCTTGCCAAACTCGACAAGCTAATTATAGATATTGATCAGTAAGACTATCAGAACAAGGGCGACAAAGACAGACAAGACGGTCGATAGCAGCATTAGTTTGCTGCTCGAGGTCGCCACCCTTGCTCTTGCCGACTTTGACGGCGGCATCGATGAGGCGGGAGTATCCTGGCTTGTTAGCGGCAGCCAAGATCAAAGATGGGTTTGTGGTAGCATCCTAACAATATACTGTTTAATTACAGTTGCATTAAACATAGATTCGTTGTAGCTATTACCTGTGGCTTGTAAACGTCGATTGCTGATAAGATTAACCAGAATATCAGTACATGATCAATGGGATGGACGATGGCGAACATACATTCGAAGTCACCGGAGTCGGAGACAACAACAGTTCCAGTCTGTTTAAGAAAGTCGAGAGATGTAGGCATGATGGTCTTAGAGAGAGAGATAATGGGTTGTTCGGACGATGCTTACTACTAGTGATATACGCGCTCAGCCACGGTGAGATCATACGATCGGCCCGTTCCGAACGTGAGTGTTTTATTCCTCTTTAGCAACTTTATGGTGCTAGTTGCCTTTCCTAGTATAAATTTCGTTGAAATATATCGCAATTTTGCACGATTATTCGTAGGCTATCATAGCGTTGTGGGATCCCGGCGTCGGTTTTCCACAAGCGTGTCTCTTTGAGGGGCCGATCCCATCATTCCTTGCTAATGTCGACAAACGTGTCTTTGACTTTTGAAGAAATTCGCCCGAAATTTGTCGACAGGAATAGCAATTAGACTCTCAGAGATGTGGCAGTCACCCTTGCAACCGCCAGTCAGCTCTCGAGGTGGCTCATGGCCTCCGGTCTGTGAGCTGAATTAGGCCTAGTAAAGGTCCGCAATGTAAGATTGCTGTGCCGTTGATTACACGTTGATTGCAACCCCATGCGAATTGTGTTTAGGCTAACCTCTCATGTTAGATCCGAAGCCACTTGACAATGGGCTGTATGAGAGCATTTAAGCTAGAAACGAATGGGCTGTTCAACGTTGCGATAGAAATGCTTACACGAACAGACCAGTACAAAGCTTTCGATCAGGGTTCTCTCACCCGACCATGAGGATTCGTGGATATTGGCTCTCGAATATCTGCTAAGAGCAACTTGGTAAGTCAAAGTCACATCCTCGAATTGGTATGAACCCACTGCTGGGTATTTTGTAGGTACATTATCAATCATTATAGATACAGCGGTCAAAGTCATTAGGTACTACGACGTACGTACCTTTCCTCATCAGTTCATCCCACACAATCTTGCGCCTACCATTCATGTTACGGAAACTAGCTATACGCTTTGTCTTCCTGGCTAGCCTTCCGTTAAGGTTCGTTACGCTATTGGAGGAGAGCCTGAGCATGTAATTGCACACGACAATAGCATCCAGGACCTGTCGCGAAAAGTTTCAAGCAGAAACCCCTCGCCTTGAGGTTCCATGACGTATCTATGGTTTTTGTTCCGATGGCCGGAGCCCAAGAATTTGGGAGTACTGGTACGCCAAAAGACGTGACTTCGCACTTCTTCTACAGCTCGGGCTTCCCTTACCCCGCGAGCTTCGCAAAAACATCGCTACTTGACGTGCTTTTTCGCTTCCTCGGTCTCGTCAACTCGCAGGCACCATATGTTATCGTCGGAGTTGACAACTTTGACAACATAGGATCGCGATTGCCCTGAGCGATGAGAAGGCTTCGCTACGTGCCCAAACAGGCCCAAACGGCCAGTGGTCTTTTCAAACGATGACGTCGAGGATGACGAGATACTACTGGCCTCTAGGCTGACAATGGGCCATGACAAGAACGCCGTTCAAGATGTCACCAGTTCGTGAAACTTCGCGGAGTTCCCCGATAGCCCTGGAATCAGTTGCAAGAATGTCTAAGTATGGGTGAAACTTGATTCTCATCAGCCCGAGTTCATAGAAGACATTCGGTGGCATTACTTGAAACCTTCTGACGGTGAAATTGTTCCATCCTTCTCGATGTAGCACCTGACCAGATCACATCACTTAGTATGCAATAGCAAAGTTCCAGGAAATAGTGCCGATTATGTCATTGAGTTCAACTTTTTAACATGTGGTTTCAGAGTGCGCATACAAGAAGATGAAAATCTTGTAGTTAGGGGCAAAAGGATAGGAAACAGAGATGAGTGTGGTATGGAATATCGAGTTGAAGCTTAGAATTGAACTGCTCAAATGTTTCGACAGTAGTGGATAACGCTCAATAGCTAATTACCATCAGATGCTACTGGCTTGGTGGTCAGCTTGGAGGGGACATTATCGCACGTGCGATGTTGACCAGGGTACACATGTATACCGATGGCTGGGGTGCAGATTCGGCAAACAGTCTAGCCCAAGCAAAACCAATCTGACTAGCAAAACAGGTGATACAACTTTCTGATAGAAAACGGGCGCTGGGCTAAAGAGAACGAACTCAAGTGAGTTCTATAGTACATTAGTAAGGGTGTGGTAGATATGCTGATATATGACTTACCCCCAGTCGAATGTAAGAGACTGGGGGAAGACGAAGAGCGAATATTAATGTTGAGAAAGTACCGTGTGGAGTTGCCTAATGTGGCAACTCCGCTGGCGTAGAATGAGTA
The DNA here is from genome assembly GCA_016758765.1 of Suillus cothurnatus. Classification (NCBI taxonomy): domain Eukaryota; kingdom Fungi; phylum Basidiomycota; class Agaricomycetes; order Boletales; family Suillaceae; genus Suillus; species Suillus cothurnatus. The sequence goes on along the minus strand of JABBWL010000049.1, from coordinate 103,079 downwards.
TCTAAGTCAAACGAAAAAGATACTATGTACTATCATGTTGATTTCCAACACTTTCAACCGCCCATCTTACTGGTGGGGTAAAAGACTTGCGTGGTGCCATCGGCAGAGATCAAGTGCTTTTGGATTACTGTACTTCGGGACACCCCGCCAGAGGTACCAACGAATAAGCAACAAGCAGTCAAGTAGTTGATCTGTACAACAATCACGTTTTCGACTTCAATATTGGCCGAAGATAAATGGGAGTTATGCACTCTATTTGTTCCGAACACCCAATATTTGGGTTGAGCATAAAACTTCAGCCACATATACGTACAAAGACGACTGAGCAGTGAACAGAGTACTTGCTCTGCGAGTTGGTTGGTGGATAAGTACTTAAGTGGCTACACGTACGAATACGCCGTGAGCATGAACCCGTAGGGCGAATACCACGCTTATTGTGATGGGCATCCGCGATCGGATCCGTAGGTCCTGCCAAAAATAAAGTCCCAGCAGTTGATCCACGATCTCGATTGGTAATTCCTACAGGCCATGAGGAAGCCAACAGCACTGTGAATGTTGAATGACTCGTGAGATTGAGAAACCCCATCACATAGAGAGTTGTACAGCTTGTGTACGCAACTGTTTCTGGACAATACACATGAGCCACGCCGAAACAACCGGTCAAGATGGCAGTTGCACCAAGATCACTATGGAATTCTAGACAGCGGCAGTGTCAGTGTGAAAGAACCCTAGAGGCACAGATTATGATTGGTGAATTCCAGATAAGGACCGAGTGACTGCATGACTCATTAGAGCCAAATAAAATGAGCAGGACAACTATCGACACCTCTATTCTCGAGTTTTGAGTACAAGATTTGCTCATTGACGGTGACATCATAGCACTAGGAATGTCCTTCCTCGCGAAACTCTTTATGGGTCCCATGCAGATGTCTTGTAACGTAACTTGTCGTCAGCTTTGTGCAAGACAATTTTCTCATATGTTGTCCTCCCTCAATGCGAAAAGAGAATCGTACAGATTACGATCTGTACTTCTCATATTCAGTAAACACGACGGCGACGGGAACCTGACAGGAGAGTTCCCACCTGGTACGGAAAGAGCGATGACAATCGATCGAGGTATCATTTTTCTAGCTATCTTGACATGTCTCCTCCGTGCCCGCTGCAAGGAATGTTTGAAAACAGCCTTCCGTTTGTCGCATTAGGCTGCAATCGTTGGATGCTTAATGGATTCCGCGCGGTCATTTGGTGACATTTCGAACTATTTCAACGTCGTTTTCTTCGCCCAGCTGACATTGACGCGGAGAAAAAAAACTATCGTCCCGTTGCAGGGTATATTCGGTGTCGATGTTAGAATAGTCTTGTGTTGCAATAGCCTGATAAAAAAAGTCGATGGATCATTAAGCTATGAAAGGCAGTAATGAACTGCAAAATCAAAGAGTTGACGACACCAGTCCGTCAAGCCTACCTAGGCTGAACTTCATCTACACCAGCATAACAGAATTGTCACATTGTTGCCCCATCCACAAGTTTAAACTCGCATGGTAATTACCCGGGTTGTTTGAAGCTTGTACAACGAATCCGTCAAAGCAACCTCAGAAACGTCGGGAGTGGAGGTGACCGGTAGGGTAGGGTATTGGGAAGATCTGTCCGCGAGGACAGCTACAAATACGAAGGGACACCAGGTTTACGTCGAGGGCCAGGGGAAAGAAATAGATAAGACTGCAGGGGGACACAAATACTGCTTGATATGATGTCAAAGTACATATTAAGCACCGAACGTACATTGATTGCACATTCCTTGCGAATGAATATCACGCACGGATTGCCTGAGATGTGTACTGTTGCTGAGCTGTCTCAGAATCGATCGTTGTTTATCGCGGATTGGTTAATTGATTTGACCATAGCTCTTCCCTTGACTCTGGCCCAGCACCGTCACCGTGACAGAAACGCAGTAGTCTCTCCCGTCTTGATGTCATCCACAAACCAAAGCGACTGGCGGAGGGTGATTCTATAAACGACACCCAGTAATGCGACCGTCGCATGCCAGAGAAACGCACTAGAGCGGACACGGTACCAGTGCGTCGCGTCAAAGAGGATGTCTTCGAAGAACACCTTTTGGCCCCACGGAAGGCAAATCTTCCAACGGTGATGAGCGTATAAAGGTGCCGATTGCATGTACAGCGAATCACAATAGACTTCCAGAAGACCCTTTACTTAGATCTGACTCGTGAGTCGAAGTAGCGTTGTGCTGCAGTTCGCTCGAGGAAAGTGCTCTAGGGTGGGAAATTCGCACGAAGATTGTGGTAAATTCTTGCCGGATGTGGTAGGCAAATCAACATGACCTGTTCAGAGGCAACCCTGAAAATACTATGACTGAACGGCGAACGCTGACATCGACAACGAAATCAACGGCGACATTCTTCGATATCGCCGCAGCTGTAATACTAACCTCGTAACCAGTCGCCTTATCTTCTCCGGAGACAGTAGTGTGAACCTGACATGCACCTCGTCAACGTTATTTAGTAAGGTGGCTGGTCACGAGTCTAGCGGTTATAGATTAACATATCATCATCTACTCATTGAATTCAAAATTGTACCTGGGATGGTTCAAACATCACGATAAGTGATTCCTTGGTTTCCTCCTATTGATCACCTTACAGTAACAGTTTTGACTCCTCAGGGTGGACGCCTTGCGTACCGTCCGGAAAAATAGTACAGCTGTTGAAATGTCTACATGTCAGTCTATCCACGCAAATATGCCTTCTGACCTAGTCTTTATCCAGTTTATCACACGTCCCTTGTTCCGCTCCGTGCGTGTAAGAACAAACAAGAACCGATACTTGATAACTGGTGCATCTTGTAGCCGATTTCACATCCCGAATAACTCACCTGGATAAGCGCTGGTCACTTTGGAACTCCATACCCATGGAGATTCGGTGACATGCACATCCCACCAATTAAATCTCCTGACGCTTGCCTATTCATAGGTTGTTCAACACTGATTGACGGTGAACCATGTATAGGGTAGATGTGGAACCCTATGTTGGGGGCTTGGCACTGCGCCTGAAAAAAAAAGTGAGCTACTCGGTGTGATGGCGGAGTAGGGCAATCGTCCTTCCAAATTCTAACATCAATCTTTCATCAAACGTTGTAATGAATTTGCCGTTCCCTGACTTCCCCGTTATCACTGGAGCAAAGTTCTTGCTCTCTTGAATTCACATCCGGTTATCTGGCGCATTCTACCATCGGCATGAGGCTGGAGGTATGGCAATTTGATGGAGACAGAGTTACGTTCATTAATCCCTATTCAGATCACCACGACGCATTGATCATCAGCCCAAACGCACCCCACCTGTCAAACGTGACTGATTTACGATCTATGTTTGGTCCGTGATTCTTTGAGGCCTTCCATCCTGTTCGCTGAGGTTCTGTAGGTCGTGACTCGTGAGAGTGTGCTATGTAGCCTTGATTGTGAAGTCTAGAATTCGGTAGTTTTCCGTCCTCCACGGACGGCTATGAGAAGATGCTATCTGTTTCGACGTATAGAATGGATGTTTTATTTCTTCCACTGCGAGGGGTAATATCATGAGACGAGAGGAAATACGAACATGATGTACACTGGTGAATAGTAGTAACTCGGTATCCTCGATCGCGACAAATCGATCCTTCGACAGAGTCAGACAAGGAGACCAGATTCGCAAGAAAGTACAGAGTAGAGGGCGTCGCCGTCTAGGCAAACGCCACCATGAACCAGGCAACGAGAATGCTGCGACATATGAGTAGAATAGGTCATAACGCTTTTAGAAATATAGGCAGAATTAAAAAGGCTCAGAAAGTTGAGGGGTGCTGGCGATCGAAGAGTGAGAGTTGATACGATGCGATGAAGCCAAATGAGCGTGGCTGAAATGCTGAAATCCAGTCCTGCATGAAAACAGCCATCAGTTCAAAGCTCACCATATCATGATCGTTGTGACGAAGGTGCTCACCAAGAATATAGTAAGAGGAAAAAAAACATGCAATGATCGTGAGGTTCATCAGTGTTTGGATACGGGCACCGACCCGCTGAGATTCAATACCCAGTCTCCTCCTGACTTCGGCTGCGTGAGACCACGGAAGAGGGTCTCGTGCAGAAGCATGTCTACGCGCTTCCAGCCTTGACGCTGTTCGACGATAGGAAGCCCTGGCGCTAGCTTGCAGCGAAGCCTGAACGCCTCTTCATATACCGCACGGCGATGGTGCGGGATTAAGCCTTTCTCATGAGGTGTGAGCGGTACGTCGAAAGCTGCATATATCGCCTCAAAGACATCGCGAACACGAATGCCCTTATCGCGCTTCACGTCGATGTCCCACTCGAACGGACCTCGCTGGAAGTTGATGGTCATCTTGACCAACTTCTCATCGGCGGCCGACTTATCAAGGTCGGCATCAGACAGACTTGTTCGTTGTACACCATAAGATGAGTTCTGTCTGAATTCGATATCATGAGTTGGGAAAGCAATATCGAAGTGAAGAAATCGTTTTGATCGATTTGGATGGTAGGGGAGCAGCTTCCAGTGAAGATTTAGTGCGGGACCCTTCATGGGACCTTTATCAGGTCAAAGATCAGATAAGGTACGTAATGGTAAGAAAAGAGCATGAGCTGGACCAAGGACTCACCCAAGTGCGCATGTTGCGGAAGGGAATTGGGTGCCACAGTGTAGACACTATTCCGCGAACCCTTCTTGGCCGTAACTTCTCCATCGCTTTCATATGAGTCACGAGAAGGGGAAGTCTTGCCCTTCAGGCAAGACTTGAGGGGCTGTGGTGTTGAAGGCTTGGGCGTCGGCGCCCGTGACATCGAGCTTGGAAGAGAAGACTTGAGTATTGTGAGCGAACGGTGCTCGCCCATGTTAAAAGAATGAAGGGACATGAGTGGTGGCGACTGTGGAAGCGCTTTGGGGGGTATCTTGGGAGTATTGAGATTGAAATTAGGACTCCCTTGGTCGTGTTTCGTCTTATACATGAAGGTCGTTAAAGTTGCAAATGGAGGCGGAAGTCTTGTGGTATATTTCAAGATGCGTGGGGGAAGAGGGCTGGAGATCATCATACAACGTGTTATACCATGTGTGCGCTCTGCCACTGAGTGGATGATGGAGAACATACCTGCCAGTGAACCAAACAGAAGAAATGTGCAGAGTAGCTTCTGAAGTCCCACCGGGGGGCTCGCGCAGTCAGTCCCTGCGTCTTATATGGACCAAGAAAGACACAAGAAGCTGGCAAACCACGAGCGGCTTTCCAAGCTGCGAGAAATACAGCGTTGCATACCACGAGGCACTGAGGGCGTAAATACTTCCGAAAATGGTACATATCTAAACAGAGGCTCCTTAACGGGCTTGAACAGCATGTTGCCTATCTAGCTGCTTACGCGTGTTGGAATCAAACAAAAGATAAACCATATCACCTTCACTCAACATGTGTTTTGGGCACGTAAGCATGCTAGCACTGGTCTAGAATCACCCAGCGAGAGTAATCTCCACCTGCCATTTTCAGGGTAAACGCCTTAGGCGCTTAATTACAAGGGCGGGCGGTGCTGTTGCAGAGCAGGTCACCAGTTTCAAAGCTGTATAGCTATGCATATGGTCCTTGATCCTCAGATATATTCGTACACCGCTATCATATAATATATAATGCGAGAAGCGCTGGCACAGGGACTCAGACGCCCAAAAAAATTTCAGATTCGCAGCTCCACAATATGTTGGGAAAGCGGAACAGGCGGAACTAGCTGTGGGCCTTGCTCCATGTAGGATTCTTTGAAAACTTCCGAACGGGCGTACAACAAGCCGACCCATATTACACCCATGGGCGTTATCAAGCCCCTCATGACTCAGGAGAATTGGGTTGACAAGGTGAAATACTAGTATATTACGGAGCGTAATTGAAATCTCACATTTTTGTGATACTCGACCAAGACTCATCATTGACATGCACGCGTTTCCGCATATGTCGTAGGCGAAGGATCCAATTCGGTGATTGCCATAAAACCAATTATCGCTGAGAGCTTGGTGTTATAACCCATGATTTCGCAGGCAGGAGTAGCCGGGCCGTATGCCTCCTTGCAAGGATCGAAGATTAACGGTGTAACGAGGCAATTTTGTAAATTACCCTACCTTTCTTGGAAACACCAGGTGCGGGGAAAGTCAGAGATACCGAAAGGTCTGGAAACGTGACCCTGCAGTACATTGTTCGTCAAATGAGACACTGCAATGGGATAGCCTCACAATTTATATCAGTATTAACCTTCTGTCCAAGAATGATAGTGGGCGCTATAAATAGCCCACAGCAAGGCCGGATACCCCATGAGCCGTCACCGAGATGATTGGACAACAGCAACTGCACTGATAGGGTCAAAGAAATGATGTCAGAGAAATTGAAAAAGTCTCTAGCAGAGTGGTACAGCCTAGCAGCGCCTGAAATTCTCCTGTCGAATTCTGTCCGGCGACCTCGCATGACTATATAGTATCATCATAGAATTGCACCTTATTTAGCAGTCAACCTGTACACGTACCAAAAATTGTGTGATGACACATAGCATGTACATGAACACCCGCAAGTCGGGTTGTTTTGAGTGATATTGCCATCGTGTTCAATCAAACTTCCTTAGATACCGCGGGGTTGCCGAAGCTGCTATCAATATTGAAAAGTCTCCCTCTCTCCAAGTGCCAGCTGCCATTCGGCCGATGATCATTTTAAGACTATCGGATCGTCTAGAACGTACCTGTAGCATGAGGATTGTCAAAGAACAGAGTGATCATCAGGAGAAAAATTCAAGTCCAGCATATACAGGTCCGCGTGACCGTGGTATCCATTTACCATTTTTGGTTTATGCACGCGGGATGGTACCACTCTAGAACCATGTCTGGTACCCTTGCCATCATTCGAAAGATCCGACGACAACAGGGTGCCATGAACTTAACCGCTCTTATGCCTGATCATAACTCTGTCATATATATACAACTCCAAGTGTCTGCCTATTATACATAATAGAAATATGATTACGAAGTCAGGACATTGCCGAGGCCCAATACCAACCATCCTAACTACCAATAGCACTGAATCAGTAACAGAACAAGCAATCGTTAATCAGGCTTGAACGGGTCGACCGGTCCTGCCAGTGGTCAGGGCCTCGGGCCTCAGGTCTGCCTATCATCAGTACATAATAATATTAATAAGTGATTTACTCCCACAGTCACTGGCAGTAAACGCTGGTAGCAGCTTCGTCGACTCGTTGCTGTATATCCACGACTGCACCTACTCCGCGTAGCACGCGAAAAATTCTTACTCGCTATTATTGGTTCATACAAGCTGCGCAACATCAGATTTCGCCATCTTTACTCAGAGATTCAGAAACAGCGAGGTAGCGAGGTAACTTAACTGTTGTACAAGGAAGGTCTGCTGTGCTCATCCGTCCCATAGCTGGTAGCTCCCAAGCCCCGTTCGATCCAATCAGCTGTATTGTTCGTTGTTTGTGCATTGCAGAGTGCTGAGTGAACATTCAATCTCTTTCACTTGAAATCTGACAATATTGACTGCACAATTTAGCGCCCTTCGTGAACTGGACGTATCGCTTGAGATCTGATATTTGTCCCCCTGACAGTGCATAGAACTTCCAGTTAAGAATAATGTGTACATTCTACCACAATCTGACCACTGACTAGAGTTCAGGTAGTCGGTTATCTCATCTTTCCTCTGGGTCATGAATTACAACGCTGCTCGCACTGTAGTAGCCGACACCACCAGTGCAGAGAAGATCTTCGAATCTTTAAGTGCAGTCGTTGTCCACCGTGCATTGTATGATTGTCCCGAATGGGGTCCTCGGCATAAACTCGAATGCTTAGATGGCACCTGCACGAAAATCTTGAAAGAAATCGAAACAACTCTACAGGCAAGCAACAGTACGCTGATTTGGCTCTCTGGCTCTCCCGGGACAGGTAAATCTACGATTGCTCATACAATCGCCAGCCGCCTCAAAAACAAGTCGAAATTGGCCGGCACGTTTTTCTTTAGCCGCCAACATAAGGATATACCAGGCATGACCAGCCTTGATTTCTTTGCGCCCACCTTGGCCTACCAAATTTCGAAAAGTAAACATCTGGCTAAAGACCCTGTGGTTCAATCCATTAGATCCGACCCTGCTATCCTTGATCCAAGGAAGCCGCTTGCTGATCAAATCCAGAACTGCTAGTTAAACCATTGCAGAATTTGCAGGTCTCGTGGGGGCATTTGGAACCAAAGGTCCTTGTAATTGACGCAATTGACGCATGCGAAGAAGGACGCATCTGCGAGCTCATCTCATGTCTTTCGAATCTCCTCCACCAGCCACGCATCCCGCACTTGCACATTGTCATCACTAGTCGTCCTCTTCACACTATTGATGATGCATTCGAAGTCATTGGCTGCGAGGAGTCGATACAACGCATCACTCTCGATGATGTTGATGCTACTGAAGACTTTCGTCTCCTCTTTAAGCATGCTTTGGAGAGGAGTTATAGGATTCACGGCCTCGAGTGCCCTGAATTCGAGTCCGATGATGAGACAATCCTCTGTCTCGCTGACAGAGCAAATGGTCGATTCGGAACTGCATCAATGATGATGAAATTTCTAGAGACCCATGATGACGGCGACGAAGTACCATGCGATTTAGATGAAAAAATCAACCTTATGAAGGATCCTGGTGATACATATTTACATTCCACCGAAATATTCCGGTTCTACGAGTTCGTAATCAACTCCTCGGAAAATCCGACCCGTGCATACCGGCATCTATCCACGGTGGTTAATCTCGCCAAACCATTAGCAATTCTCCACTTGCGGAAGCTCCTAGGATCTTCAGAAAGTGATTTATCGTCCATTCTCGTATCATTATCCCCGATAGTCAGCGTCCCTGCCGACGATTCTCGGCCTGTCGAGGTTCTCCACATGAAGTCACTTCGCGGATTTCTCTCCCAATATTCATCTTCGTCGTGCGCATCTCAGCTCCTTGCACAGTCCAGTCTACGGACGATGAAAAGTTCATTCCTGCGCAAGTCCGGCCTTAAGGATGAGCTACAACGAATGGTGACACTGATGAAGATACCTATTGCAAATCCACAGTCAGATAATGTTCGTGCCTATTACAAATGCATGCTATGCTCACGTTAACATCCGCACAGATTTTGATGGTTTTCCTTAAGTTTTGTCTGGCACAGCCATGTAACAAGTGCATATATGCGGCCACATGGTATTGTGAATATTCGCAGTCAGGGAATGTTACTTCTTACTGCGTTCCGCCTAGTGCCCAGCCCTGTAATATGTCTGAGGACATATCGAAGGCTCAGTCGGCACTGAAGGATTTCCAAGCGAATCCTGAATTTCACGACTTACACGTGTTCGAGCTCTTGTCAACATTACAAGCTCTGCCAAAGATGTTGATCATCGTGATACTCTTGGCCATTCGTCATGCTCACCCATCCACCTCTCATAATATCAATTCGATAGATGGGTCCGATAACGAGTCGGACATGCCTCCGGCGCTCAAGCACTTCATCCAATATGTACAGGAGGAAAGCGAGCGACACTTGTCCAGCTCACCAGCCCTCAGACATGCTTGCAAGTATTGGGGCTGGTATCTCTCTCGGGATTCGACGGTCGTGGATGAACGTCTGCGCACATTTCTGCGTGCCTTTTGGCGGGACAAGCTACTGTCGTGGTTTGAACGACAGTGGTATTTGGAGGGTTTAGAATCATGCATAACCATACTGAACGTTGCACAGACCATTGATTTCAATTTGTGAATAGTTATTTTCACCAGCAGCTGTAGCTTAGATGTATTAGTCTTTGTAGCACCACGAAAAATCAGATACAACAATGTGCTCATTGCTCCCTCATAGTGTGGTGCAACTTAGCGACAACAGCGAACTTGCACATACTCTATGCCTTTCGACGATAAGTTCTAGTTGGACGGATCAAGGTAAATTCGAAGTTATTCAGTTGTAAGTAACTTTGATGTTGGGTTTCAAGGTGAGCTGTGATGGGCGGGTGGGCACAGATCAGATCACTATGCGTGAGCCCTAAAGCTATAGGATGCGAACGCAATACAACGGACAAATGATTGAAGAGTCTGAGCGAGTTAATCGTTTTCCGTTCTCTGAGAGAGGGCGTAGAGGGCGGGTGCAAAGAACGACAAAAGTTTAGAGTACGAGAAACTAATAGCGAATGATTCAAAGTTGACTGCTGCTGTGAGTGAGTCAGGACAAGGAGGGTAGCGCCACATCGCTTACTCACGCGTAGACTTAATTCTGTGTCGGCCTCATGCCTCGGCTTACACAGAAAACCATGTCACTTTGCTCGTTATTTTATGATGTTTTTGCCGCGACGTAGCTATCTCCATACATTTATAGCATTATTATAATACATTTGTAGTCCTACCATTATTATAGCAAAGATGTCACTTTAAAATCCGGATTCCGCGCACTAGGTCATGAGAAAGCTGCGCGAGGCAGGAGGAGGTACGGGAAGCTGCAGGAGGCAGCTGGAAGACGCTGGTTAAGTGTCAAGGGAAATGGGAGGGTGCAGAACCGGCGGAGCGCTGAGGATGGATATGTGGTTGTGGGAGCGGTTGGGCTGGACCAGGGCTCCAGTGGGAAGGGACTAGGTGTGGTAATAGTCAGGAAAGTGTACGCAGAACCGTAAATAAGAGGAATTAATACGATGATCGAGATGGATAATCAAAAGGTGAACATGTGAGAGGCGTGTAACGAGGAGTGATCGCGTGTTTAAAAGAAAAGGATGAGTATGTGCGAGAGTGACGTTGAGAGTCACATCTTAATAGTTAGTTAGTTAGTTCGAATGAGCATATCGAACACCAGGATTAGAATGGATAGGCGGATTTAAGAAAAGCCGCTGAACCTCACAGAGTGTTCGAAGGCAGGTCTCGAGATTCTGGAAGCACCATGCATTCACGAACCACTCTTGGAGCTTCTCTTTCATGAAGGTCGTCAATATCGAACGGAGGTCGTCATCCCAATCCGCCAAAGAAAGGTGATACGCCCAATGAGTGCAAGCATAATCAAGAGCACCCAAGCCCCTTCTGCCACGCTGATCTTTGAATGAATACACATCGATTACGATTTCGGCCACTGCATCTAACGTTTCTATAGGAGGGTCATGCTCCATTGTGGATGGACCCGGAGTTGCACCATTTCCAAGAGATTCAAAGGCCACAAATATTGGAAAGGCCAGGAGCGCAGGTAGGGAGCGAATGTTTGCTAGGAAGCTGAACGCAGGCAGGGTGTCAACCGAGGACAGGTCGAGGTGCTGTAAAATCTGCCAGGTATGGCAGAAGTATCGCAGGGCTAATTCTGTGCGAGAATCAGCCTGAAGTCCCGTATTCTGATGTTGCATTATGTGCCAGAGAGTAGACAAAAACATCATAGGCCCCGGCGGTGAATATATTGCGAATGATAGAACTTCCGCATTGTCAAAAGCACTGAGCGACACGTGGCTGCTTTCTGTCGCCAACCGGGATAAACGGGAAAAGAAAGTGCTTTCATCCGGCAACTCCTCTATCATGACACTCAAAGATGAGCGAGCCAGCAGACGATGAACAACGGCTTGAGAAATGAACTGCTCTCCACACCGCAGGGGATTGGAAAGGAAATCGCAAAGAGAGTCATGGCAGACTTGTACAGCGTTGTCGTAACCATCGGGAATGTGAACCAGAGGTAGCAGTTGAGACAATACAGAACGCATGTCGAAGTTCTTATTTGGCCCTCGGTTAAGAAGGCTATCTAGTTGCCGACACGATAGCATGCCAGCAAGATTCACAACAACCGTGAGATGAAGGTATGCTTGCTCCAGGTCGTCGGCTGTGGAGATAATGGATTTGTAGAATTCATCTACTGATGGCTCTGAAGGCGATAAGGAGTTGAAAGGGATATGATAAATGTGTTCCATCCTATCTGTGGGATCATGATCTGGGTTTTCAAGAAATTTAACGATAATCGATCCAATAATGAAGTAGGGTCCAATTCTATCCACAAGACGATTGAGAACTTTATCCGGTGGCCACGGTTTGTGACATAGAAGATGGTGGCGTTGATGTATCTTATCAAAAGATTGACGAAGGAATAATCTGACGTCTGGAGAAACGTCAGTGCGGTCCAGAGCAATCTCTGATGTGATTGGCGCAATATGTTTGATCAAGAATTGATCGCGGCTTGTGAGGAATATGTGGATCCCCACGTCAACCAGATGGGAAAGAAGTCCAGCAAGGAGGGTTATGAGTTCGGGTACGTGGTCTTGACATTGATCCATAGCATCGATGACAAAGACTCTCGAAGGAGAGCGCCAATCAACCGCCTCCAGAGGTTCAATGATGAGCCGGGCAAATTGCTCGCGTAAATCTCGGGAAGGAGAAATTATACCAGGGTCGCTGTCAACGACCGCTATGATTCTTTCCTTCACCTGCGATTGAGAAAGGCCAAGTTGATATGCAAGCGAAAGCACGACAGAACGTGCGCTTCTGCAGTTTGCGTGCTTACGAGAGAAGAAGAAACTACCTGCTAATCTGTGCTTCTGTTTGCAACGACTGGCGAGAGTATATGCAACGACGGATTTTCCAACGCCAGAAGGTCCGTGCAGGCACGACATAGTATTTTGGGGATTCTCGAGGACAACTTCGAGCCTTTCGATGAGGCAGGCACGATTACTGCCCAGTTGGATTATGGGTAGCGGACCCCGACCAGGCGAGTCAAACAAAGCACAGAGGGGGACAAATCCACAGAAGAATGCCCAAATGTAATCTTGACTCGGAGGGTCCGAGACCAATGGGGGAATATTGTTCAGTAGATTGCACAAGGTCCCGTGTTGAAGGATCACATTCAATCGCGTGAAATCACAGATCCTGCAGGAACTCTGCAAGGGGAGCTAAAGAGATTATCATTAATGAGTAGGAAAGGGGTGAAATGCATGACCCATACCACTATATCACTGCTTATAGCCTGTTCTAGTCAGGGCATCAGACAGCTAATGACCAGAGTCAGTCAATGAAGGCAAGCGGGTCATAAAATATTACTGGTAGATAGAATAAATCAATATTGGAATATTCTGGTAGCGCGTCTGGTATTTGGTTAGGGTGCGGCGGTAATTCCTATAATCAGTCCAAGATGTGATCAATGCGCGGCAAGCCTGCAGGACGGACACCGGCAACGCACATCAGAAAGTTCCAACACGGACGGGGGCGAATTTGATGCAGTACTATCAAGGTCAAGCTTAAAGTCAGTGGCAGCCTGTCAGCTGTACAAATGTCGGCGAGTGAATAGCGACGCACGATAGGATCCGACACTGACCGCTCCACCCAGGAACGTATAGTTGAATCAGCTGAAATTTGATCTGATGTTGGATACTCCCTGTTGGCAATAGCTGTAGACATCGCCCCGCTGAGATTCAATACCCAGTCTCCTCCTGACTTCGGCTGCGTGAGACCACGGAAGAGGGTCTCGTGCAGAAGCATGTCTACACGCTTCCAGCCTTGACGTCGTTCGTCGGTAGGAAGACCTGGCGCTAGCTTGCAGCGAAGCCTGAACGCCTCTTCATATACCGCACGGCGATGGTGTGGGATTAAGCCTTTCTCATGAGGGGTGAGCGGTACGTCGAAAGCTGCATATATCGCCTCAAAGACATCGCGAACACGAATGCCCTTATCGCGCTTCACGTCGATGTCCCACTCGAACGGACCTCGCTGAAAGCTGATGATCATCTCGACCAACTTCTCATCCGCAGCCGACTTATCAAGGTCGGCATCAGACAGACTTGTTCGTTGTACACCATAAGACGAGTTCTGCCTGAATTCGATGTTGTGAGTTTGGAAAGCAATATCGAAGTGAAGAAATCGCTTTGATCGATTTGGATGGTAAGGGAGGAGAAGAAAGTGAAGATTTAGTGCGGGACCCTTCATGGGACCTTTATCGGTGGAAGATCAGATAAGGTACGTAATGGTGAAAAGAGAGCATGAGCTGGACCAAGGACTCACCCAAATGCGCACGTTGCGGAAGGAAGTTGGGCCCTGTGTAGACGTTATCCCGCGAACCTTTCTTGGTAGCTGTAACTTCTCTATCGCTTTCATATGAGTCACGAGGAAGGGGTGCCTTGCCCTTGAGGATAGACTTTAGGGACTGTGACTCATATGAGGCACGAGGAAGGGGTGTCTTGCCCTTGAGGATAGACTTAGGGGGTTGTGGTTCATACGAGTCATGAGGAAGGAGTGCCTTGCCCTTGAGGATAGACTTGAGGGGTTGTGATGTTGAAGGCTTGGGCGTGGGCGCCGGTGAACTTGAGCTTGGAAGAGAGGGGCTAAGCATTGTGAACGAACGGTGCTCGTCCATGTTAGAAGACTGAGGGGACATGAGTGGTGGCGACTGTGGAAGCGCCTTGAGAGGTATCTTGGGAGTACTGCTATTTAAATTAGTATTCCCTTTGTCGCGGTTCGTCTTATACATGTCGTTACTAGTAGTACCACAGTTCGTGAAAGTCTGGCTTATGGAAAGTCTGAGGTAGAGACTCCAAGGAATGTCCAGATAACAGCCTCCTAGTCTAGGGTTGATCTAAACGCGATCATACATTCAATATTCAAGCCCCGATCTTCGGCGAAATCCAAGCCGACAACTTCGAATTCTGACCTTGTTGCCGAACTAGCTCAACAGTTATTAGTAAGTTATTTCCTTTTCCGACAGGTGATCCAAAATTTCAGTCGCTGTTCTGTGCGACGACCTCGACAAGGAGCTCAACATAAGCCACGATGGCGACGCACGCACTCTTTGAATCAGCATCGGGATACGCTATCTTCGATGTAAAACTCCATGAAAATATCGGCTCGCGTGTCAAAGCAGTCCAGGACTCCATCAACGACCTCTCAAAATTTGGCAAAATGGTCACTCTCGTCAGTTTCTCGCCATTCAAAAACGCAGCGGACGCTCTCGAGAACATAAACGATATTTCAGAAGGTACGTACCACTAGATCCATCCCTAGTGCTCACAGAAAGATCAATGATATCTAGGCATTCTCAGTGATCATCTCAAATCCCTCCTTGAGCTTAACCTCTCGAAGCCTAAAAAGGGCTCCAAGATAGTCCTCGCAGTCTCAGAAGTCGGACTGGCAAACTCCATCTTCGAAAACCTAGCCATAAAATGCGACGCCTCTGAAACCTCCCAGGAAGTGCTTCGCGGCATCCGCTTCCATGCACCAAAGCTTCTCAAGGGCCTCGACGCTACCGACCTCATCAAAGCTCAACTCGGTCTCGGCCACTCCTACTCCCGCGCTAAATTGAAGTTCAACGTCAACCGTGTAGACAACATGATCATACAAGCCATCGCCCTCCTCGACCAGCTCGACAAGGATGTCAACTTGTTCGCCATGCGCATACGAGAGTGGTACGGCTATCACTTCCCCGAACTCGTTAAACTCGTGCCAGACAACTACCAATACGCTCGCATCGCACAGTTCATAGGTGACAAGGAAACTTTGACAGAAGAAAAATTGCCCGAGCTCGCTGCCCTCTTGGAGGACGACTCCACCCTCGCACAAAATATCCTCGACGCTGCCCGCGGCTCAATGGGCTCATCCATATCCGAAATCGACATGCTCAACATCTCTGCGTTCGCAGTTCGCGTCGTTTCTATCGCTGACTACCGTAAATCCCTCGTTACCTACCTAAGTGAGAAAATGAACCTCGTTGCTCCGTCTCTTACCGCGTTGTTGGGAGAGCGGATAGGTGCACGGTTGATCAGCCATGCGGGTAGCTTGACAAATCTGAGCAAATACCCTGCTAGTACCGTGCAGATTCTTGGTGCAGAGAAGGCGTTGTTCCGGGCGTTAAAAACCAAGGGCAACACCCCAAAGGTTCGTTACTCTATACCAAGAGTCAATCAAACTCATTTTTTCCCAACACAGTACGGTCTGCTATATCACTCCTCCTTCATTGGCCGTGCAGACCCCAAGCACAAAGGCCGGATATCCCGGTTCTTAGCAAACAAATGCTCTATTGCCTCCCGGATAGACTGCTACTCGGGTAACTCTACCTCGCCTCCACACATGCACCCCTTACTAAACACACCCAGATAACCCATCCGCAAAATTCGGCGAGGCCCTCCGCACACAAGTCGAAGAGCGTCTCAACTTCTTCGAGACTGGCGCACCACCGACCAAGAACGTCGATGCCATCCGCAAAGTCCTGGACAGTCTCGCACTAGATTTGGAGGATGACGAGGACGAGGATATGGAGGATAAGCCGGACGCTCAGATGGATGATGCAGGGCCTATATTACCTTTGATTGAAGTCACGCCTAAGAAAGACAAGAAAAAGAAGAGGTCGAGAGATGATATGGATGTGGATGAAGCAGAAGAGCCTGCGGAGAAAAAGGTGAAGTTGTCCAAGGAGGAGAAGAAAGCTCTGAAGAAGGCAGCCAAGGCAGCACGTAAGGCTGAAGCTGCTGCTGCTGCTCCTGACGTACGCTTGAACTTGTGGAATAATCGCGGTCTTGGCTAATCTTCCTTCTTCAGAATGGCACCTCTGAGAAAAAGGAAAAGAAAAAAGACAAGAAAGACAAGGAGAAAAAGAAGAGCAAGGCATGATATGATACGATATCTGTGGTATACCTTTTTATCCTGGTTGTGTTTTTGTATTTCTGCTTTCATGATCGCCTTTGCCCTGATGAACGACTGATTCTTGCAACATCAACGTTCTGTTCTAGTTAGAATTCGGTCTGCTGTTGATTCGTGCAATCAACACCGTTCGTTTCTCCTGTTCCGCTGCCTCCAACTCTGACATAGTAATTTCCCGCTGCCACTGCCCAACGACGATGTGTACATCCGCCTCTATGCGGTAAATCGATGGCGTTGAACGATACTAGCCACCGACCAAGTTGCGCGTTTCACTGCAAACAACAGAACGCCCGCACAATTGAACCTGTCTTCTTGTATATCAGCTTTCATGGTTGCCCGTGTGCCCTGATAAACGAGTAAGCTACTGTTTGTCCTTGATTCATACTCCTGGTGTATGGCGCTGGATCAGTTCAAATATTATACACACACGAAATTCTCACACACACGCAGATGTTGAACACACACACAGATGTTGAACACACACACAGATGTTGAACACACACACAGATGCTGAACACACACACTGGTCTCGTATTGCAGGAAATTCAGTACTACACGCGCATTTTTAATCCAATTATGTTGTTCTGGCTAAAGCGTCTTGAATCATTAGGCCTCTGCAGCCCTGGCAAATATCTCACTAGACTATTCGCCAACCAAGCCACCAGATGACGATGATGCCCTTCTAGGCCGCTGCAGCCCTGGCAAATATCTCACTAGACTACTCACCAACCAAGCCACCAGATGACGATGATGCCCTTCTAGGCCGCTGCAGCCCTGGCAAATATCTCACTAGACTACTCACCAACCAAGCCACCAGATGACGATGATGCCCTTCTAGGCCGCTGCAGCCCTGGCAAATATCTCACTAGACTACTCACCAACCAAGCCACCAGATGACGATGATGCCCTTCTAGGCCGCTGCAGCCCTGGCAAATATCTCACTAGACTACTCACCAACCAAGCCACCAGATGACGGTGATGCCCTTCTAGGCCGCTGCAGCCCTGGCAAATATTAAGTACTACCAATGACCAAAAGTAAAACCAGCGTGCATACCCTCATTGTGGCTGACAAGTTCGTTGGAGAATGTAAGACCAGGCATGAGATCACGCTTCTTGAGCCAGGAGATGGACGCGGTTGGGAGCAAAATCGGTGCGCATACCCTCAGAATGTAAGACCAGGCATGAGACCACTGGCATGCTTCTTGAGCCTAGAAAACGGACGCAGTTAGAGAGCAAACAAGCAAAATCGGTGTGCATACCTTCAGAATGTAAGACCAGGCATGAGACCGCGCTTCTTGAGCCAGGAGATGGACGCGGTTGGGAGCAAAATCGGTGCGCATACCCTCAGAATGTAAGACCAGGCATGAGACCGCGCTTCTTGAGCCAGGAGATGGACGCGGTTGGGAGCAAAATCGGTGCGCATACCCCCAGAATGTAAGACCAGGCATGAGACCGCGCTTCTTGAGCCTAGAAAACAGACGCAGTTAGAGAGCAAACAAGCAAAATCGGTGTGCATACCTTCAGAATGTAAGACCAGGCATGAGACCGCGCTTCTTGAGCCAGGAGATGGACGCGGTTGGGAGCAAAATCGGTGCGCATACCCTCAGAATGTAAGACCAGGCATGAGACCGCGCTTCTTGAGCCAGGAGATGGACGTGGTTAAGAGCAAATTGGAGAAATGTTCAATGAAATTTTCATTGACAACGCCGTCAGATGCAGCGAAGAAGGCAAGAATGCGTGAGATAAACTGATAAACTAAATTTTTAAATTGAACCAAGTAGCATTTAATGGAGGATAAGTTGGCGGAACAGGAATTAAATGACGAACCTAATGGTAGGGCTAAGAATGAAGGATTCGAAGGAGTGAGGGGGGATTAAAAGGGTAAGCAAAATAGTATTCAGAGGAGCGAAGGGAATTAAATGGGATTGTAACGAGACGTTCATTCTATGGCACAAACTTAAAGCCAAAGCTTGATGGAACCAATGAAGTAGTCGGCTGTCCAGGGGTTGTGGAATGGACGTGACAATGGATCGTCAACATCTGGGTGGCCACGCAGCAGATCATTCCGTGTAGGTCGGACCGAAACGAGAGGCTGGAAGAGTGGTCGATTAGGTATCAGCATTGCGGGTATGTGGTCCTGAGCTTTTGCAAAGACTTTCAAGTCTTGTAGGTCGACGTGGTGTTCTTCATCCTTGATCGATGGCATCATCAGACTATGGCGCGGAGCATGTCTCTGAGTCTGTGGTGAGATCGACATTCCTTTCAAACTAGCTGGTAGACTGTCGAGACTGTCGTCCGTATCGGAGCCAGTTGGACAGAAAACTGTAAATTTCAAGTGTTAGACATTCGAGTACTACTAGAAAATAAAATCGACACTTGCGTTTAACTTGCCCTGAAGCTCTTCCCACCTTGTCCATTTTCGATGCAATGGGCTGCCCACGAGCTGATTTTAAGTGTTGTGTTAGTAGTATTCCCATACAATCTAAACGGTAGTACTTACTTCCACGCAGCTTCTTTTGAGCTGGTTCTTGACGTGTTCCACGTTCGTCAGACTGCATCAGGCGTTTCGGACGTGCTGGAGCAAATAGTAGAAGGTTAAAATGAAATTTAAACGCGGTGCTCAAGAGCGTGCACGTGAGAGCTTTCACTGAATATACTAACCGATTTTTGGAACTTCAGTGAATATGTCGTCTTCGACTTTAAGATTATACTCTTGATATTTACGATCGCTGTTGTCGCTGTCATCATCTATATCAATAACAACCATGTCTGGGTCCCAGCGTGCATAAATATGTTCAGGTATGAATTTTGGGATACCTATTGCACCATGACATACACTGATTAGAAAATTCAGGACGAACTTATCGACAACTCACCAATAAAAATATTTGTCTGTTGAAAAGGGGCGTTATTTCTGCCTTTGTACCGTTCAAGATGTTTACCAGTTGGGAAGGGCTCAGGTGCAACACTCAGCCTGCGGTTCTCTTTTGAAATTAACACCCATTCAGATGCTCCATTGTCTGTACCCTTCCCCTTTACATCGCTAACCTTTACAGAGTCAAGGTATTCAAAGACTTTTGGAAAAAGTCTTCGAATGTAAGCATCGACATCCTCAAATGACCAGTCTGAGCAAAAGCTGAAATCCACACCGCCGTCCTCAGACTGATCTCCATCCAAGTAAGCACATCCCCTTCGCTTGAATTTTGACATCTCTGTCTTGACAGGCGGAATTGTGATTAACAATTCCCCTTTGTCCTTTTGGTCGCTGGGTAAGTTCATACTATTTACAGCGCATTTAAACTAACATACATTGAGGTAATTGACCAAGACCGCAATGGCACCAACTTTGATTGGGACTTGTGCTTGCTTCGAAGAGCTGGCCTGTCTCGAGGATACGGTCCTGCCCTAGGCAATACTGGTCATTTCGAAGACACAAGTCACGTAAGTCACTCACTTGGAATTTCCGCTTTGCAGGTGGGCGGAATCCTGCCATTACCTCATCTCTCACCGCCATCCCGGTAGCTGCCCTCTGACTACTCTGTCCAGCTTGGCGAGCGAGTGATTGCTTGTATATGGCTGTCACCCCGAGTCGTTCCTTTGCGGTTGTGACTGCTGACAGCTCAGCCATTACAGGTGGTTGAGGCCGTGGATGTTTGCTCTTCCCATGCAAACATTCCGCACAAAGTTCCTTTTGGCCGGCTGATATATTTGTGGGTGCCGAGTACTCTTCACAATAGCAGGGTACTGATTCATCAGGATTGCCCTTGCAAAACGCTGACTTCGACATTGCAAGCGAGACGGAGGAGAAGAACGGAACTCAAATTAGTCGGCGAGGTACGGAACTTGTATACAATGGGTCCCTCCGAATTTTGTCAAGTACTATCGAATTAAAAAAATACATTTGCTTCAAAGTGATCTAGAATGCTAGCTGCCTGAGACCATAACGTCGAGCGAGTCCTCCAGATAGGATCAGCCAATGATATTTCAACATGATGCTCCCTCCGCCTTCCAACTCGTAGGTATTCACTCGTGTTTTCATCATACTCATCTTCACCCTCATGTAAGTTATATCCCTCTGGCACAATACCCTCTATGACGACCTCCTCAAGTGTTTCAAAGAACATATTTTCGTCCTCCTCGTTCTGAAAAGGAGTATCAGCATCCGGGACCTCAACAGCGTCATGCTGGACGTCATTCGCTTGATCCTGCTCAATGCGGTCAATAACACTATCTTCGTCTGATTCATCCACCTCGTCACTTGGGTGGCCAGCACCTGTCTGATTGCGACGACGGACCACCTCTCTGCCATAGATACCATAATAGCGCTGCAGAGCTGCAGGACAGATACCCTGAAACTCATCTTCGTAGATACCTAATGATGCCTGTCCTAGAAGGCGCATATCCTTCATAGTTATTAGACAATAATTCTGCAGCACCAAGTATTCACTGACCTGAGGGCTTCGATCTCTGGTATCAGAACCACCGATAGGATGCAAATTCCATTCTTGTTGAAATTGTCGACAATCGTCATTGAGAGCATCCAAGAAGAGCACACCGAGGAGCCAAAGATGCCCAGGCTTGTCGACATCGAGTTTGTGAAGTCGTTCGAGCCTCGTAAAGAATCCCCGCCAGCGGCGTGCAAACTGTGTGCCTACTTCGACCCACAATCGTTCAATGCGAGAATTCCGTGTTGATCTATCACACAATATCAGTTAAGTAAGTTTCTAGGGGACTCCACTTACGATCCCCATAAGAATGAGCCACGATTGTGACCGTTTGTCGCAACCATGTGGGTGGCAACCTGAAGATTCTCGCCTCCACGATCTCCACGAACACGAGACGGCATGCCATATTTGTTTCTTGCATGCATGAATAAATCCAACACAGTCGATGCACGATTATTCGTACTGACTCTTAGTCCTGTTATCTGTTGGCGCAGTAAGGTTTCTTGTCACTCTTATAAGTCGATTGACTTACAGTGCGACAATACCCGTCAATGAAGCCGTGGATGACAAAGCCCCACCGAATGAGCTTGTGATGACCATCTGTGTGCCATAGTGCGTTTGGTCGAGCGACTCGGTATTTCCGTCTTCTCATAACACGTCGTTCTCTCAGCCTTTGTCCCAGCCTGTCGACTCTGCGCAGGGACTGCCAAACACGACGCTGCTGAACTCGGATACCTTGGTGTCGAAGGAAGCCAACAAGATACCGGAATCCTGATTCTGGCTTGCGTTCTTTGAAGGTCCTCACAAGTTGATCAAGATCGGCGTCACTAATTATTGCAAAGCGTTTTTCTAGACCGTTTTGACGCATAAATTTCCACAAAGTCGTGCGGGACACTTGGAGGAGTCGCGCTAGATCTGGCAGCAAGATGTGGTGCTGGTTAGAGAGGGCTTCAGAGACAAAATCAAGGTCAATGATTTTATTCGGACGCCCTTGACGTCGCTGATGGTTCAGAGTCACAAGCTCCGGGATCGTCACATTCGACTGTGCAATGGTTTCCCTAGATTAACGTATAGTATGTAGATAGTAGAGCTGCAGGCAAGTGAAAGACTTACTCGTGTCGATTCTGGCTGATGTCCTTGAGCATTGTAGCCGCCTCCCCAATAAGCCTAGCACATGCTAGCAGCCAGTCACGCAGAAGCCGGTAATCATCGGGACTTGAATCACTTTCGATTGCTTCAAGCAAAGGTAGGGCCTCCGCGGACAGTGCATCATAATGGTATGCTACTCTGGTTGGTTCTGCATCGTTTGACCGAAGCATTCTAATTGCAGCATTATAGATGTTGTGGATGATACCATCTGCAGCATAGATATTTTCTGGCCATCGGTGTTCACGTTCTGGTAGAGCCGGAAGATCCATAGTTGGTGAATAGAAGTGACAAAGCGGTGGCTATACTACACTTACGTCCTTGGTGCTCCGACTCGAAATCTGGGCTTCAATACGCAGACCATCATGTTTGGGGCTCCAAATCTTCTTAGGTTTCGACACCGCCGGTTCTATATACTTGATGGTACTCACATTTTCTTGGTCAGATTTTTTTAATCGTCGATTGTACCGTACTAACAGTCAAGATACAGGTCGAAAATGCACTGTTCAAGGTCCATGCAACTCAAATATCGCGCATGTCCATTGCTTTCGAGGAGATGTTTTCTGTCGGAACTCAATTACCACTGATAGAAGGCATGGAAGGCTCAAGCGATGACCGTCCAATCATCATTCCCGAACTCAGCATGAATATGTTCGAGCTGTTCCTCTCAGTTGCATACAGCAGGTGAGACAGTTCTCAAGCTACTTTCTTTATTCTAAACGTTGGACCATACAGTTGGAAACCCGAAGGTCCCTCTCATGACGACGTCCTCGACCTTCTTCGGTTCAGCAACAAGTTTATGAGTCAAAAGGCTCGCGATGTCGCCATTAATCACCTTCATGAACGTCGATTTCGACACGCACCATATGAACTTCTCACAATCTGTCTTGAATTTTCAATTTCGAAGTTCTTTGTTCCTGCTTTTTGCCGTCTCGTTGAATTTCGCATCCGCGATATTCCAGGACCGGTGCGAAAGAGACTCGGGTTCGAAGTCTGGAATGCCTTTGTAGATCTAAAAGAGCTTCTCGACGAGCATAACCGCATTGTTGCCTGCGAGGAGCCGCCCATTATCGAGCATTCATCGTGCTGCACTGACAATACAGCATGTTTCATTGATTGGCGGCAACTGTGGTGGAACTCAATGGCCCGTTTCCTCCTTGACGGTCGCAATCCTCAAAAATTCTATGACGCTATCGAGCGCTTTCAGGAGCTTGGGCCTGAAATCGGAAGGGTCAATCCAGAGTGCTGGAAAATGATGCTTCAGACGGTGAAGAAAGGAACAGCGTTTCATCTCGCTTATGATCTCGTCGAGGAGACAGCTCGGCAGTTGTCAGCAGCTCTGATCATAGAGCCCGGCCCAATGCTGACGCGCGCAGAGTTGGATACCTTGGGCTTGCCAAGCCACGAAGAGATTTGATAAACAGGAAGGGTATCATCGTCATCTGATGGCTTGGTTGGCGAGTCTAGTGAGATATTTGCCAGAGCTGCAGCGGCCTAGAAGGGTATCATTGTCATCTGGTGGCTTGGTTGGCGAATAGTCTAGTGAGATATTTGCCAGGGCTGCAGCGGCCTAATGATTCAAGACGCCTTAGCTAGAACAACATGACTGGATTAAAAGTGCGCGTATAGTACTGAATTTCCTGCAATACGAGACCAGTGTGTGTGTTCAGCATCTGTGTGTGTTCAACATCTGCGTGTGTGTGAGAATTTCGTGTGTGTATAATATTTGAACTGATCCAGCGCCATACTGGTGCGCTACTACTATCTACGATATGCACATTGACAATAGTAATATGAGATAGATATAGAGCAACACCATGCAATGAGTGTTCAGGTATGGCTAATATGATTTCCTGCCCAAAAATGCTCATATTTCCATGAAAAGTTGAAAGCACCTGAGATATTCTCTTTTGAATCCAGTTCTGAATGACGCACCACCCGCGCCCACATCCACATCCCAACTACTTCCATCCCCACGTTCGCAGCCTGCAACACAACCATCGCAGTCGCACACCCCGATACCACAAACGCAGTTGCCACATCCCCAATCGTCTTACTTGTCACCTCATGTCCAACCACCCTATGCTCCTCCACCAGATCTTTCAATTCAGCATGATGATTCTCCACTGCCAGTCGCTTCGACCGTCCAACAACAATCAACACCCGCTGGTACATCGATGCACGCTGGATCGCAGCGTGCAGGGGGGTGGGAGACTGCGAGGTTTGTGAAATCGATCCGCGAGAAGCGCAGCACGCAATGGGCCAGGTATGTCTGAATTTGACGGACTACGGCCCGCGTATTGCGACCAAATCATGTTGTCGGCTGTGTCGGACTGCATGCGCATTTGGGTGTTTGGCTGCCCGTAGACAGTGTCGGGAATGCAACTATCTGCATAATCGGTGATGAAAATATTGTTCAGTTTGTGTGGAGAAGATAATCACACTCACCGATGATGTCGTCAATCCATGATGGATGATAATGATGAGGAGGAAGTGCGAGTAAGTTATTATCGACTTTAATATCAGAGTGGGCCGTAGGAGGTCGTTCGATAGGCGTGTTTGCAATCTCGTGTTTTTCCATCCTCACCACCGTTGCATTATACTTCAGGTTCGCACAGAGCTGTACTACAAATTCCAATGCAAGGCGGTCATCAGGGCCGCCAAAGAATGGAAGAAAGATGTGATGTGAGCCGCCTGTACCCGCACCCGCGTTGATGTGATTTCCAGGATCGACAAACAGCGCAACGTCTGTCTCGCTTTGTGCGAATACCCCACGTACAAACTGCGAATGGACGGCAGATGTAGACTTATCTCTTGATGTGCCGAAAATAGCCTCGAAAGGGTTGTGGTCTAACTTTTCTCGCCGTGGCGTTCCACCATCGCTTATTTCAGTAGTCCCAGCGCAAGGTGGCAACCACGGGAGCAGTATGAGCTGGGATGCATTTCGCCTAGCGTGATCCACAACGTTGTAAGCAAGATCATCGTGTGGCACGATGGTGAGCGATGTCGACACCGGCAAATTATTCAGCTCTCCAAACATGCGGTATATGCCCAGGAGCGGATCGGTGTGGATGAGCGTATCTGTTGTGGACGATTTCATCACCGCCGACGGACGATCCGAGAGCTCGATGAGACGGAGTGCACTGATGCTCACTTCAGGCGTCTTGTACTTCAACGGAGCTGGGTCAGAAGCAGCAGACATGGACACAGCGGTAGTAAGCGAGGAGAAATCTGGTACAGGAGGACGGGCGAGCTGCGTGAGGGCCATCATGCACGGCATATGTTCGAGTTTGTCAAGAACGACAGTGAAGCGATACCGCCAGGGCTGCTCCTCGTTCACGAGAGATTTTTTGTCTGCATCGCCCTCCTCCTCCTCGTCACGAGCCTGGGGCGGAGCTCCGCCTGAAGTAGCAAAGACACGCCGTTCTGGAGGATACAATACTGTGACGAGTGGGGTGGTCATGAACGTGAGCGTTAAGGCTTCTAGCACAAACATGGAGAAGACTCTTTGAGACAAAATGCCAGCGGAGAGACCGACATTAAGCACGATCAACTCAACGAGACTAGGTAATATCATTTAGCAGAAGACAACAACAAAGTATGTGGATACTTACCCCTTACAGCTCATGAGTGCTCCGATCGTACTGGCTTCACGCCAGCTGAAACCACACAATCTTGAGGCAACTGTACATCCACCAAACTTGCCCACAAATGCAAGGCATGCAATGGCGATGGTAAAAGCCCAAGTGATACCTACAATATGCAAATTTATATAAGAAAAATGAATCGAATTAGATGACTGACCATTATTAAGGAGTCCAAGATCAGTGTTTAGCCCTGAGATAGTAAAGTACTGCAACACATGAATAATTAGGGAGCGGA
Organism: Suillus cothurnatus; assembly: GCA_016758765.1. Taxonomy (NCBI): domain Eukaryota; kingdom Fungi; phylum Basidiomycota; class Agaricomycetes; order Boletales; family Suillaceae; genus Suillus; species Suillus cothurnatus. The sequence continues at coordinate 76,931 of JABBWL010000049.1, read as the reverse complement.
GACATATAATGAACATACCAAAGGCAGAAATACGATGGTGACCATATCTTCCAGCTTCTCTGTCAAAGCAATGGCGAGACCGCCCTCCCTCGGTACAATAATACCGGCTAGGAATGCACCTACACGCGATGACAAACTAAAAATCAGATAACGAAAGACCAGCGCTCACCAAAAATAGCATTGACGCCTACGATATCCGTAAAGAACGCACACGCCCAAAGCAAGATCATAACAACAGTCATGTAAAACATGGTAGGGACCATTGTCTGTACTGCCAGTGGCTCTGGCAAGCCAGAGCATTGCTCTCTTGACGACCAATAAGAGAAAGATTGCGAATGCTACGCATGTGAGTAATACCCATAGAGGCAGCAAGACCGGAACCAGCGTTAACAAGGGCTACACTGAGCGCCAGTAGAGTCCAACCCACGACATCATTGCCTACGCCAGCTGAGAGGACAATGATGCCAACAGTGGTATCCAAGAGCTTGAGCTCAGTGAGAATACGACACAATACGGGAAAAGCGGTTATAGAATATGCGACGCCGGTAAACAGCATGAAATATGTGAACTGGACGGATGGGTCAATGAAGCGGTGGTATAAGGGAACCGATAACGCAGAGCCGAGGCCAAAGGGCAAGGCCATGCCCGCGAGCGATACAATAGTTGACATGCGAGCATTGCGCTTGATTACACTGGCAGTCGATTTCGAGACCGACGATGAAGAGAAACAGGCAAAGGCCGATATTAGCAACAAGAGACAGGTACGGCACTGACTGCGAAGGGAATATATGTTGGGTAAAGCCGGGTATACGTCCAAATGCCGTTGGGCCTAGACTTGTACGTCAGATAAACATTTCAGGCTTAAGGCCAAAAAAAAATACTGACCCAGAAGGATACCGCCAAGCACCTCGGCGATGACTTTTGGTTGCTTCATCCTGCGCAAGCCCAAGGAAAGCAACTGTGCCATCATTATAATGACGCCTGGGCTGGACTGAGATCATGCCAAGGGATGAGCACATATGCTATACATACCAACTTGGATGATCCATAGCCTCAGCGGGTCCTGAACATCGTAAGCGGATGGATCAGAACCAGTAAGCAAGCCACCCTATGATGTGCGAGTTCAGCACTTGACAGTCATAAGATTGAGAACAAACCTCGCCGGTGGCCTCTCTCTTCTTAAGACCGTTGAAGAGCCTAATAATTGTGTCTGAAAACTCTGGCATGGAAGTGTCCTGAGATAGAAATGAAACGCCAATTACGGTGCCATCTTTATAGACCCGAAATATGGAGGCTAAATGGTGTCAGCCAGGTGAAGCAAGTACTCGATTGACGAATGACTGCGTGCGCATCGGCAAGGCACACCCCAGCCTACGTATATGGGTGATACTGCGGTAGTCATCAATTCGGCATTCTCAGTTCATGTTTCTATATTTTTAACCCTTTGATGGCAGCACCATGATCCTCCCGGGCATTTTGGATAATCCCCGACCTCCACGAACCAAATTCGCGCCTGAAATAATTTCCTTTTTTTGACAAGATTCAGGACTATACGCGTGCTAAGTAATATTAAATCTTGATAATTGTTCCATGACGTTGCACCCTTGTACGTATACCCCAATCGTAGTGGTGATCCCCGACGCCTGACTAATTTTATCAAGCTCGTACCAGTATGTTGCAGTATCCACGTCACATTGGACGTTATCTCCTATGTTGCAGGTCCCCTCCATTCGTCAGTACTGGCCCCCTGTGGTATACGGCATCCATGATGCATGATTCTTGGGGGCGGTGCCAGCACCGTGAAGCGGCCATGTACGAATGGTGGGGCATCTGAAGACCGGTCCGTGGGCGTCAAGATCAGTCAAACACATGTCAGGGGGAACTAAAGAGAAGAACTTCTTGAACCTTCACTTGAAAAGGGAATGTTTTCAGGCGCATACATGTGTCTGGACGTTTGGAGCCTCCCTACTTCGTAGAGTCGGGAATGTGTCACTGCGATGGTCTACTTTCTGTGCGTCGTCCCTAGCCTTGAGCTGCAAAATCTGCTTTTCTCCAGCTGATGCTATCTCTGCAGTCGAGAGTGCTGCCAGATCCGACGTTCTGATACATAACAGCCCGCGTTCACGCGCTCACTTTAAGGTGGCGTCAAACATGCATTCTACCAACGCGTTCAAATGCGGTTAGTGGAATTTCGTTAGGATGGATAGATTCACACTCGATCCTTCTCCACAATCTCTAGCTTCACGCGGTACGGGACGCGTTCAAAAGCTGTGCAACCAATGAAGTGTTTTGAATAACACTAAACCTGTAAGCTCAAGTGGCGCAGTTAGCGAGACAGCATGCGACTGCGGTCTATCCTGCTGTTAACTCCTGTTGCCACATATTATACTCCTGATTGTGGAAGACCGCAAACTATGATGCAGGCAGGTGCTTTAAACAAAAAGTGGGATTACTGAAAGAGCAATTTCGTCATCTCATCCCATGGCTCCACACAGTAACCAACCCGACTCGCGTCCGCCATCTACAAGTTCAGGACCCTTATGCTAACTTCACACTCGAATGGCAACTATCAGTCTCAGGTACAACTGGAACCCTTTCGCCAAGCAAGATTTCGTCACCGCTTTCAGAACAGGCACCGTCTGATAACATGTTGGACATCGGGCTGCCGCTCCGTGTAGTGAGGTGTGACGTACTCCCAAGGGAATTGTGACTGCAATAAAGACGGGTTCGAACAGACCAGGCTGGAACGGGGAGAGGGTGACTGATGGAAAGTGGCAAGAAAATGGGCGAATAGAAAAGTTGTTTCTCATCTCTGTCATTTCTTCCATAGCGGGTAGAGGATCGAGATGAAACTTGAGTTCGGGCAGTTGGGCCTGGGGTGACCAGAAGACATCAGGTCCAGTTGTTTTGGCTTGCATCGGCTTGGATGGCTCCCGCACGATAGTCCTTTCTCACAAGAACAGAGTCATTCAACGAAGATGAGACCACGTTGTAGGGATCACGATTGGATGAAACTAGGAGTCAAGAGGTGCAGATAAAGCTCAGTCCCTCGAGGTTAATTACACTAGTCTCCGACGAGCTCTTACCTTGCTCCTCATCAGCAATTGCATTACGACGGACTATCCGCCATATCCAGAAAATACACGAGAATGCGAAGATAAAAACAATACCGATCACTGCAATACGCGTAAGATGAAGGTTCTATTTCATCGCCGAGAATGGCCCACCGATGATTGTAACGATGTCCCCGATGCAGAGGGTCGTACCACTGGAGACAGGTAGACACCGTGTGCGATCATGGATGGTGCGAGTAACACGGGCGGTTTGTGGAGTGATGACCATGACAAGTATCGGAACTTAGATATGTGCAAATTGCAATGCTGAAGAGGACGACAAACTCGACTGCGAAAGGAGTGGATGACACGCTCTGTGTAGAGGTGGTGCGCTGGTGACTGATGTGAACGATGAGGATTTGGCCACTGAGAACCACTCCGGTGAGTCCGGTCAGCCTCTCTAGACCATAGAGGGGCCCTCTCTTCATCTTCAAGTTGGAATAATGATCGAGATTAAGGTTCAGACCAGCTTGGCTGACCCTGGCTAACCTGTACATAGGGGAGTCTTAAATATGTTGCAATATTTGAACCTCCCTATGCATAATGACATGAAACAGTCGAATGAAAACAGCATTTGACAAAATTTGATCGCTTGGTGTGGCAGTGCCACTTGTACCGTAGTTCTTACGTACTCCTGAACCAACTATCGTCACGGTCACATACACAAAACGCAGGTCCTAACAATGTTTCCAAGGTCAATTCTCGTGCCTGCTAGTTGTGGGGGCACTCCATGGACACCGTCAACGATTTCCTGTCTTTGGGCGAAGAATGGGAAACTGAACACTCATTAATTAAAACAAATGCAAGTTATGCACTCACTCTTGCTGGTTGGCATAAAGTTTAACTGATAGGTGTTGCGCCCTCTTGCATGCACTTGCACTATCAAGTCAAATCTTGATTCTTCTTCTGTACCCTAAACGCGCCATTCAGAAGCGTTTATAATATCATCGTCGCTGGATCTGCAGAAGGTCCTATATCCGTTTTGGCTTGCGATGATCATGCACGAGTATCCTTCCAGAACGTGCGTGCAGCGCGGTCAAGTACCCCATAACCCAAAGTAAGGGTTACCAATTTGAGCTGTGGCCGCGAGGCCAACATGAAGCTGTGCATCTAGAGCTATATTACACTGACACCTTCCTGCACCGACCTTTCAAAGGCAGCACATCAAGTCATTCGAAGGTCTATTCTCATCTATCTTTCAGTGCTTGCACACTATCGTACGGTCTTTCTTTTTTAATCGCTCAACAGTTGATAACTTTACGCAGGTAGAATAATGGCATGGATATTACCCGCAATTACAGGGGGTTGGTGGTTAGCCTCAAAGTTATTCGGTTCCAGCGACAGCGATCCCAATCCAACTTACGCTGAAATCGAGGCCCGCAGACGGGCTGAGACAGAGCGGGATACGGCCATTCGGGACCTTGACAGTACGAAGGCGCAGGTGGCGCAGCTCGTGCAATCAATGCAAGCGATGCAAAACAGGACACTCCAGTCCCAGCGGGACGCAATGTCGGCTGCGGCAGCTGCTCAGCAGAAAACTCAGGAGCAAATGAGTGCCATGGTTAACTCTGAGAGAGCTGCAAATACGGCCCGTTTCGCTGCAGAAAGCGCTGCACGACTTGCAACGGAGGAGTCCAAGAAGAAGGCCCAAGAAGCTGAGGCAGAGGCTCGGCGTACTCAAGCTGCCCTAGAAACATCTCGGAGAGCGGCAGAGGCTTCTAAGCGAGATGCCGAGCGTCTTCAGGGGGCAGCCGCAGAAGAAAAGAAGAAAGCCGCCGAAGCTATCGCACAATCAGATGCGGCAAGAAAGGCAGCTGAGAAGAGTGTTCGCGAGGCTACAGCCGCCAAGGAGGATGCTGAAAAGCGGCTTAGGGAGGGCATCCAGCCTGTATCAACGCCCACTCCTCAAGAAATTCTCGCTGCCAAAGCAAAAATTCAGTATCAGGAGAATTTATTCCATTTCGCTATTGCTGGGAGGGCCGGTGGAGGAAAGTCATCACTCGTCAACGCATTCCGCGGTATGAGTAACCGTGCAGCCGGTTCCGCTCGGACAGGAGTCACAGAGACCACCTTGAAGGTGGGAAGATATCCGGACCCTGACGAGCGGTGCCAACATGTCTGGTACGACCTTCCTGGAGCGGGGACGATCAAGATCCCGGATTGGCAGTATTTCAACGCGCAGGGACTCTACGTCTTTGATTGCATCGTCGTCTTGTTCGATAATCGGTTCACCCAGACCGACATCGCTATTCTCCTGAATTGCAGGCGCTTCAAAATCCCCACTTATATCGTTCGTTCAAAAGCAGACCAACATATTCGCAACATCGTGAAGGAGATGGGATATGAAAGCGATGATGAAGACGCCGATCGGTCACAACGGTCAACCTTATACATGGCTGCGAGAGAGCAACTCGTCGGCGAAACTCGCCGCAATGTGAAGGCAAATCTTGCGGACGCGAATCTACCTGATCAAAAGGTTTACATCGTCTCTAGTAGCTGTTTACGAGCTGTGGCCAAAGGCGAGCAGCCTTCAAAGGTCATCGACGAAATCCATTTACTGAATGATCTGTACACGGAAGCGCAAGCTAGGCGAGTCCGTCAGGAGTCAGGAGGGATTTCTACCTGAGGAACTGGCCTCGAGGAAGTGATTGGTCAGCTTTAAAAGACTTGTGGCGTGTTTACCTATGATTCGGATTCTCGTGCTCATCACATTTGGATCTGAAGCTAGGTACATCCAGATACGTAACTTGACAGCTCTACTCTTTCTTATTGCCACTGCGCGAGCCGTATGCAGGTCCTGACGTGATACATGCCCTCTTCGTTGATCCAGACTCTACCATGCCCTCTGTCAATGGTCTGGACCGTCTGGTACTTCTGATATCCGAAAGGAGATTGTTTGGTTACTACTATATGAAAATCCCTTGATTGCTTTTATGATGCAGCGTGAACGGGTTACCCACGTAGCGCTTCAGAAAGCTAGAAGCTTCAAATTTCATGCAGCCCGGTACCAGCAAGGCGGACCATCCTTTTGTGGCAGCTCGGATCCTTCAAGGCCTTATTCTCCTCTGGGCATGTTAGTAAGCGCTAGTAAGGATCTGTCGCAGCGAGGATAATACTAATGCATTCCCTCTAAGGTATGACTGGGCGAAATTCCACATGGCAGGAAACATCCGTCCGCAACCATCTCTAGAAGCTTATAACCCTCAATGACTTGCCAGATCAACCAGTCCTGTCCCATCACATATCTACAAAATTTCACCATTACGATACTCGAAGGTGATCTTACTAGTTCCAACCCGAGTACACTTGCGTGGGATTCAGGAAGACAAGTGTGGCTTCCTTCCAACCAAATCTTTTTGATTTGCCGGGATCATTATATGCTATCGCAACCGTCGCGTTCATTATTGCAAGTTGAACGTAACGCCTTCATTAATATCCATTATCATTAAGAAATCAAACTTAATCAAGGTCTGTAATAGCCTAGGCTGCAATCCGTGTACTAATATTGTTCGGTATCGTCTAAATAAAAAACCTCCCACGTACTACTTCACCTCGCAGGATGTCTGCCTTTGCTCTTACTGGACGCAGGGATGATCCTGTGATGGAAAAGAAGGGTATTTTGCAACAAGAGCCATTAGTACTATCCCGTGCCTCCAACCCCCGTACTCTATGGGCCCACACTGCCTCCACAAGTCTTGCTGTGGACGTCCCAAATCTGCTGGTCGTTGCGCCGCAGTTCCCCGTTTGGCTCGTTCCGGAAGATGGCGAATAAGAAGTAGACTCTATTTAAAACGAGTGAGTACTATCTACAGCAAGGCTTACACAAGTGACGATACAGCTGGGCTACTGGATTCTGGCTAGTTCGGATTCAGACAATACACATGCTACAATTGCTAGTACTGTGCGATATTATGTAAAAAGAACCGAAGCAGATTGTAAGAATGAGCACGTATTAGTACGTATACAAGTCGTAGTCTCTGATTAGGGTTTTCACTGTGTTCCACTGTTCAGTAAAACGCGGAGAATTCTCAGAAGAGAGGAGCTAGTCACATACTCGTCAAAGCTGCATACACGGTATCACAGCATCTATCATCAATAGCAAAATATCCTATGTCATAACGCTAAGCGCAAGTCCCCCTGAACAGTCGCGACTAATTACAAAAAACGGCGACGAACTCGCTGCTTATCGGAGCAAAAAGCTGTACTTAATCATGGCGAAGTTTCCACGCGTGTATGTTGTACATTTTCTGTTATCTTCGCTGCTGTCGATATCTCAACTATCAGCCAGCCGTGAACATGTCAGAAATCCAGGAATCTCGAGCATTTTCACACACCTTCAATACCAGTCACTTGTAAACATATCGGCAACCAGACTCCTGAATTTACTGTCGTGTATGCAGCAGATTTCGAATCTTACTAAAATCTGCTTGCAAATAGTTACGGTACTGGTGCACTGCGAGTGTTGTCCAAAAATTCCGACGGCTGAGAATTGGCGGAGATTCTGGGGGGTTCCCAAGGTTCCAGCCATGTTCAACCGCCATCAAGTGTTAACTGGCTACTACTTAGTCGTAAACTTGATATCCTAAGTCAAAGCTCCGCGCAACGACGGCAGATACTGTCGAGCCACTCACCTTGATTTGCGCTCTGTAAATGCAGCGTGCCCACCTCGGCCGTGGCCCGGTGGCACGAAAACAAAACGGTGTGCATACTGGTAGAGCGGCCATTACCAAAGCTGGGAGCGCATGAGCGCTGCTGACTTTCGATTCAGTTTCCTTTTTCGTAGTTTACTTCGTAGTCAGCTATTCTTTTTCTTAGTTTCGTGCTCGTCTGTTTGATAGGTATAGCCTACACACTTGTATTTCGCATACTCTGACGTCGTCTGTTTGATAGCTGTTGTGGTTGTCGCTCGGCGTCTCGGCTCGGCTCGGCTCATCTCTCTCTGATACAATGTTGCAGTGATGTCGAGGGGTGGGATATGTTGAAGCAGAATCTGCGTGGGCTCAAGTTGTGACAGAGACCCCAACTAATCAACTAATTTGCTATACAATCGTAGCAGTGCTTGACGCACCAGTCCCTGACTCATCCAGCAAATGCCACCTCCAGCACGGTACATGTTAGTGCAACCACTAATCTATGTTATATTGAGTCGTAGCGAACTCAAAGCGCCAAAAATACCGTGCATATCCATTACCTCCGAGTCTAGAACTTCATCCATTGAATTCAAGTGAATTTATCTAATACTAGTATCACCCTGTGCGGCGTGAAGACGCTAGACCGCTGCATAGTCAGTAGGTACATCCCTTGATCCGAGGAATCGGTAGTTGACATTGCAGGGGAGCCACAACAATCAATCTCACGCTACTCGCAGAGCTAAAGATTTACTCCTGCGAGGAACACGTTCATGTAGGACCTGACAGGACTCAGCTGGCCTCAAATGACGTTACCGCCGGAACACAACCAGTGAGTGAGGGTCAGTCGGCAGAATCTTCTCGTATGACTGCGGAGGACGACACAGCTATCTTTGATGATTCCCAGCAGACACTGTAGCGAGGTTTGCGAATTAAAGGGCTGCGGGAAAATGCCGCGCACTTAATTCAAGCCATCGAGGACAAGTCATTCACAACCTTCGAGATTATGAAGGCAGTCGCTTATCATTCAGACTTCCAATGAAAGATTTCTCCGTGCTTAATACTGGTTGGAATCTTTCTGCCAAATGGCCATCCGTGGCTTAGATGTTGAGATTGAGTTACACGAGCTATGGATTTGAATGCCGAGAGTATTCGCAGAGTTTCCACAAAAGCTTAGGCAAGCCTTAGCCAATCAGATGTGATTATATAATGTTTTCCCATGGTTCCCTCGTAAATGATCAATGTTTGAGGCGTTCACCGACTTTTGCGAACCTTCAGCGCTGCAGCGCTGTCAGCACTCAGTGACCGGCAGAACACCGAGCAATATTCTTAATGCACATCTGGTATTCAACATTCCGCGTGTTGACCAAGTTGATAAACACATACGGCGTTATGTGAATCACATTTTTACGTGGAATAGCACCTCAAGCGATTTCCGTTCTTCAGGCCTCAGGCCTCAGGTCCGAAAGTTTCACTATTGTTCCCAGAGTCAGATCATAGTCCATGTAAGTGGATTGCAAAATAGTTCAAGCGTTCTGATGAACTTGAAGAGCGTCTTGCATAATGGGCTATCAACTTACGAAATATGATTATGCTTGACTTCCGAGTCAGCTTCGGGATACTATTAATCTCCGTTTGTGATTGTTCATCTCTTTGGAACGACACAAAGGACTGGATATTCTTGCAAATAAAGTCCGCTATCTCTTTGTGGAAGTTCTCGTCCTTCCGCTTGTTATCGCCGTTGAATTATCATGCATCCGTGCCATCATGATATTGCGTTATCATCGCTGATGGGCCATTGTGAGTTTTTTCTTGGTAATTGATATGGCCACGATGATGTCGCGCCTTCTTCAAGCGCTCTCGCTAGGCTGTAAAGTTCTAGATGGATGGATCAGAGTGCGGCGATTCACTTATACTTAAACACCGCAACCGCGGCGTAGTCACGTTCTACAGCCCCATACAACGGTGTCACCCAGAGTCTCAGTCCACGGATGACGATCGAAACCAAATTTCAAACGCTTCGTATGGAAGCCCAGGCTACCCAAGACTTAGACAACGAAGGGTCAAAGGTGCTAGATATCGAATCCTCAGTCTCCAAAGACTCTCCCTTTCCTTCGCACTTGGATGATTTCCCAGAAGGTGGTCTTGTGGCTTGGCTCACTGCCTTTGGATCGTAAGAAGAATCAATTTGGACGACAAGCTGATTCTTACTTGATTTGCTTAGGTTTCTTATACTGTTCTGCGGTTGGGGGTGAGTATTGTACTGTGTTATCGGTGAAAAACTGCACTCTGAAGGTCAAAAGTTACACCACCTCGTTTGGTGTATACGAAGGTATTGCTATCTACGAAAGTGAGGATGGAATTTTAGGTAAATGACTTGCCTTCCAGACTTCTATACTCAGCATTACCTCACAAATGAGACGTCATTTGCTATTTCGTGAGTTCTACAGGTTTCTCTATCGTGGGTATTCTCATAGCCTCTTGCAGATCAATCGGGAGCTTCAATGCATTTTTAGGCACCTCTGTAAGCCTTATTGCAGGCTCACTGTATGACCGAGGTTATTTGTGGGTGTAAATCCAAGTGTGTTGGAGACGATACTCAGCAGGCTTTACTAGTTATCACCTTGTCATCATCGGATCACTTTTGCAGAGTTTTTCCCTCTTCATGCTATCATTGGCGAAGCCTGATCAATACTACCAGGTAACGCCTACCGGCTTTTTGACTGTTTCGTTTTCTAACACCGGATAGATATTCCTTACTCAAGGCTTAGGCTCGGGTATCGCATTGGGGCTCCTGTACGTCCCGAGCCTGGCTGTCGTCTCGCATTATTTCAAACGGAAACGCACATTGGTGATGACGTTCGTTACTTGTGGTTCATCGCTGGGTGCTACCATTCATCCGATTATGCTCAATAACCTCCTGAATGGGCACCTTGGCTTTGCCAATGGCGTACGTGCAAGCGCAGGTTTGGTTAGCGTGCTCCTTTTGACTGCATGCTTGTGTATGCGAACTCGCCTTGATCCACCGACGACGCCAGTGAATTACGTTGCGGCAGCTAAAAAATGTCTTCGCGATGTTCCGTTCACGTTCGCGCTGGCAGGGTAAGACAGTCTTTCTAGAATTTTTCCAAATGATTAATTTATATGCAGGGCTTTTCTTGTCCAGACTGGTTTCTACTACCCTTTATTTTTTCTTCAACTTGACTCTATTAAGCACGGTATCGGCATCACCTTTTCGTTTTACTCTGTAGGATCTAGTATTACTCAAGCGGTTCCCCTGCTGATATGTTCCCTAGCTCGTGATTTTAAATGCGTCCAGTTGTATGGGACGAGTTACTTCAGGGTATACCGCGGCGTTTATAGGAGTCCCAAACTTAACCGTGATTTCAGCAATTTCGTGCGGATCGATAATTTTGGGTACCATTGGATTAAGTAGCTTGACTAGCGTCGTTATTCTTGGTGTTCTTTACGGTTATTTTTCGGGAGTGTGTAAGTAGTTTTCTATTTCACTACATAGTTGAAGGTGTGTTGATCGATTATACAGATACGGCAATGGTGGGCCCACTCGTGGCTATCTTAGCGCCCAACCCTTCTGAGCTTGGGTGAGTGATAGCTTTGGCTTGGTCTGCTCGGATCATCTAATCCTGCCACAGCGGGTGGATGGGGATCTGTTTCTTCGTTGGTGGTAAGTAGGATTGCATTCACTCATAGATTCTTTTGAATTCACATATTTCGCGCACATTTACTACAGGATTTGGAAGTTTGATTGGTAGATGCATTCGGGCTATTCCTTGCTTCACCTTCTAATTGTGTATCTAGGAACCCCTATATCCGGTGCTCTGCTTACATCAAATTATACTTGGTGGAAATCCGCTCTGTTCTCTGGTGTAAGTTGACTGGTTACTATTTTCTTTATTATTGACCCCGATCACCTGGATCTTAGGTTGCTTCTCTGGCTGGTGCCGTGATGTATAACCTCATGGGTTTCATTTACACCAAAAGAAATAAGTCCTAAGTGGGGCTTATTATCAAGCACAGCGCAATGCAAACACATGGGAATGATCGAAGCACGAGAACACAGGATCTGTCTAGGCTGGTCTTGATAGATGTTAGGGCACGGGCACGAAGCAAACAAATTAATTATAAGTGCGTTGTTACAGGGTACAAGTGATTACTGTTGTTATGCCATCAGGTTGTATTCTACTTGGATTTTACAAGAGAACCCCTTTGATCAGCTGCAAGAGAGGGAAATCTAACTAGGAGGTGACAGAGAAACCGATTTTACACATAATGATCCAGGGATATCAGACTATCATTGCGATTCATACCCACTTGCGCAAAGCATCCCACAACATTATACTCAGCGAGATCCTGGGTGTAGAGAAAGAAATAGTGGTGCTAACGAAATTTATCCATCTCCATACCAGGGGAGGAAAAGATGGTGTAGGAAAAGGGAGATGGCTCTGGGTGGCTTAGGACACCTGGCGCCTTACAGTTTCCTTTGTCCCCGATATTCAAACGTCAGTACTCGAAAGGAGGGCTCTGTCGAATCCCTATCACCAAAAAGATGTGCAAAGCGGCTATGCTGATTTTTTCAACGTGATGACACCGTCGGCTGCAGCCAAAAACTTGAAGCATCGGACTTCTTACGGACTTCTTTATCGCAATGAGCATGTCAATTGGGGATGAAGAAAAGATGGTGCATGAATCGGTTCACAAATAACTGGTCCATATAGTAACATCGCGTACTTACAGATCAATTCAAAGCCGCGGCAGTGTCGGGGAGTTAGAGCGCAACTAGTAAAGGGCATTAAATGATCAAGTTACTACTAACTGATTTGATATGTAAATACAGATATTCTCTCCCAGATATGATAATTGTAAGCATACATAACCCTCCCGCTCGGCTGGCCGCTGCGAGAAAGAAAGAAAAATATGAACAGAAACCGTCACTGAGTACTGAGTGCTGACCGCCATGATCGCACAACATCGACTTCAACAAACGCGCAGCAACATAGCGACCAAGCCAGCGGGTATGCGTGCTTGATGGGGATATTCAACTTCCAGTGTTGGCCCGTCGAAAATATATAGGTAGGCTATACTACCATCCTGATTTACATGATATAACTAGACTTCTATCATAGTGCTGTGGGGTATTCCGCATGTACCTGTGCTGGTGCAGTTCTCCCGTTTGTATAGTACTGCTCGTCCGTTCTTGTTACAATTCCCACCTGCTGCTTCGTAGAACAGCATTCTTGATTTTGCCCCTTCAGGTTACCAGGTACTACTTGGCCCAGTTCGCACAGTATCTCCTAGTGCTTTAACTTGACGTACGTATTGGGTCACAGGGCATCCCGCTCTGGTCACTTGATGAAATTTTACAGCCGCTCAACAAACAGCACATTCAGATCTGCGGCGAATGGCAACATTCCATCCTTTTCCAGTTATATTTTGCTCAGGAGAATCAACTCTATACGATCTGCTAACTTGCAAGGGCGCTGACACCACAGAACTTCTCAGCCTCCAGCCTCTTCTCTAAAGAAAGTAGATCAAATTTATGTACATCGTTTCCTTCAGGACGGAGTTGAAGATTGCTACTTGATTTTCTCCGACCAAACGAAAGGTCAGTTGATTGTTGGACTCTGAGGATGCAGAGCAGTAACCAATTACAATACCACCAAAATCGCCACCTCGTCGTGAGGCAAGACAAAACGTTCGCAAAATTGGAGGTCATCTGCAAACTGCTCAAGCACCCTCATACCGGCGATGTCTTCATGACTTCAGTGTGGCCTTGTCCGAGGACAACTGGCTCATCGCGAGCTTTCTGCTTCTTCTCGTCATAATCAACTAGTAGGCGGATACCAAATATGCCGGATAACGAGTATGCAATATCTTGAAACATGGTAATGCGTGTTGATGCCCACTGAAGTTTCTCTCGGGCGCCTCTCATCCCAGGACGGAAGTTCACGAGTGAGGCATGTCGGCGAGGATGAGTGCTTGAAGATGGCAATGGCTTGTCGGTCTTAGAGCCTCCAGAGATGGACATGGTTGTCACTCCTGAGTCCTCGGAGATGCGGATGCGACGAGTGTGCCAGTAGGATTAACAGCGATGGCATATAGTCAGAGTAGCCTGTCCAGGGATCACCGATCTGTTGCTAGGTCAATGCATCCCATTCGCTTATGGTAGGATCGGATTCATTGCCGCCTGTGAGAAGGCGTGTGCCATCGGGTGTCCACGCGAGTGACAAGTTGGTGCTTATGTGACCCTTGAAGGATGCGACACACTTGAGCTTTTTGGTGCCTGAAATATAGATTTCGATATTATCGAATGTTGCAATGGCAAGAAGTGTGCCAGGCGGTGAATACCGTTCGCAGCGGACAGCATTACCACACTCAATTGAATTCTCTTTCTGCTGCCAAGTTTTGGTGTCCCACAACTTCATCATTTTGTCTGGTGAACCAGTGGTCAGCACTGTCCCATCAGGAGAAAAATACAGCGAGTAGATCATTCGGGGGTGGGCTTTGATGGGTTGGATGAGCGATTCACCAGCTTCTCCGTGCCAGATGATGACATCCCCGCCTTTATCACCGCTCGCTATCAATTGTCCATCCTGTGATACTGCCAGTCTCCACACTCCAATGCTATGCCTGTCCATCTTCAACATAACACCTGTCTTCAAGTCCCACAGACGAAGCGTTTTGTCTACCGAGCCCGTAACTATCCGTCGTTTATGGGGGAACATTGCGACTGCCTTTACGCTTTCTTCATGGCCTTTGAACTTTCGCAGGGGTGTAGTGATTGGAATGAGCTTCGACATAATACTAAAGGTTGATGGCGTTGGGTGCGGTTGAGGTGGACTTCAGAAAGAATGTGGGCCTTTTACTCTAAGTTGTAGAGGTGTGTATTTGGCTGTTTGCTCCCACACCATCACTGTTGCAGCAAGAATGCATCCTATTATCATAGCCCCGTCCTGAATAGTACTTATACCCTCCCCAGCGCATCTGCAATGTATAAATGCATCCGACTTTTATCTCGAAAGTTTGCAGAATTTACTCATCGCATCCAATGGAACAGTGCTTCAAGTTCCCGGCGCTCGAATCTGACTGTCTATCCTGCATGAATGTCATTGTTTTTTCGTGTCGAGCGGTTACTCCAGTACATCACAATATCACTTCTTCGAACGCGTGCATTTGGCTTACTGCAATATAATCCCTTTATCCCGTCGACTCCCAAGTGCTGCGTATTCCGAATTTTTCTATTCTCCTGTCTCAATCTTGTTAAGGTAGACCTTGCGAAAAATTGGTCATGGCAAGGGGGGGGCTCGCCGCAGGCGAGCCGAGAAGATTCCAAGGGGTTCGCAGGGGGTCCGACTTCCGAAGCCGAAAAACGATCCCAGGGAGCTCCTACCGGTGAACTCGCACCCTTGCCGTCTGCCACTGGTCGAGGACGCGTTTAATCGATGATGTAGCCAATTTGGACGGTTGGTGCCTACCCTTTTGATTTTAATTTGAGTTTCTAATCATTATCTGAACTATCTACACACCAGACTCTCCAGACTTGAACTCGAAGGTCCTGCAAATGTCCGAAGTCGCCAGGGCGCTTGACCTTGGTGATGACCACTGTCTACAACAGACTCGAACTCGAAGGTCCTGGAAATGTCCCACCTTTTCCAGTGGTTCGTGCTCTCGGAGTTGAGCTGCTACTGGTTGATTAGGTACGTACTTACCCTCTTATTTAAGTGCGAATGGGTTTAAATTGACTCGCGTGGCTGATTAAATGTGGGTGAGAATGATGTTGCCCATGCTCCGTGTTTTGGATAACAGCGTTTACAGACTGTTATTAACATCCATGACATTTTGACGAAATCCTGTTCCGAGTCAAGAAGCCAATTACATTCATAGTGTACCAGTATTACAGTGCATACTTTACTCACCAATTCACTCGTTTTCCTCCTCTTTGGGTTCTGTCTTCGCCTTCCCTGGCCTCTCATACAAGTCTTTATCTGAGTCTGAGTCTGAGTTCTCTCGCGTCTTCTCTTGCATCTTACTCCTCAGTTGTTGGATCTCGACTTTAGCTGACTCCATGGCAGTAATGTGCATGGCTTTCACCACCTTCTGCGTGTCTTTGTAGCTACTCACATTTTTGTAGATGTCTTGAATGATGGCTGGCTGAAAGCCTGAGCGGGTTGCAAATGAGTTGACCTGTTCATCAAACCCAACTTGCACAAAGCATGCAATGTCCACAGGATGAATCTGGATGTCCGACTGGACTCTGACATTAGCATCTGAGTCTCTGCTGCCGGTGAACACATCAAGCACTTTCTCTGTGTTCTCTGTGGTTGTATGTGTGCTAAGCCTCCCTGCAGTAGACCTGGAGGAGGGAACATGCATGTGTGGGGCCATTGAGTATCGAACTACGGGTGTACCAGTAATTAGTCTTCCCTGAATTGAATTTACACAATTGGTGTGCATCTCCAACAGCGGTGTGGTAAATTCAAAAATTCAACCCACCAATCAGAAGTTGAGATAATGGCTTGCTTGCAGCAACAAATATATTCGTATTAGCGGGGATCACGTTAAGGGTGCTAGAATACTAGTGTGGTAGATTGTTAGATACTAGCATGGTAGATCAAGTCGTCAAGGTTTAAAAGAGAGAGTTGGGCTGGACCCCTAAAACACGTCTGTGTGCTCCACCTTCACTAGTACACAAGTATCACTACACTGCATGTCCGAATCATGTCAGTATTTGAGCCGAAAGTAGTCCTCAATCTCCTCAAGACTTCAGCAGCCATCTCACCCGTCGAGAGAAATGTCTTTGAGAAAAACTGGATTGCAAATGTGAGTTTTTGGCATTGAAGAAGTTTAAAGACACTGTTGAATTGATAGAACTAAAACAAAGGTCAAAAAATGAGTCAGAATATGGAAGGAGTCCCGTAATAATAAGAACCACCCACATCCAGAGTTTCAGCTGAGGTGGGAGGCAGAAGTTGTTGAATATGTGCAGTGCCTGTGGGAGAAAAGTTGACCTTGATCAAAGAAAATTGAGCCTACAGATATGTTGGGCATTAATGTTCCATTGCTCGGGCCTCGATTTGTACCTCCATCTTACCTGTACATCCAAAAGTGTGCAGGACTTGGACATCGAATCCTTGAGCCCATGACACAGTACATCAAGCTGCTTAATGTCATCCATCCATTCTACTACCCACAGCTTGCCACCTGTCCTTGGTGCGGCTCGGACAAGGAGACCAGCTGGGAGGGATGGACGAGCACAGGTGCACACGAACTCCATGGGCTCATCTGCGAAGAGACGGCACTTGGTGCCCAACTGCGATGCAACATATGCAAGGAATCAGCCAAGATGAAGAAGGGAAATACCAAGAACACACCTGGAGATGACGATGCTGGAGCCCAAGTGAGTGAGACAGCTGACTTGGAGGGTTATTGCTTTGCAACAACAAGTGCTGCATACTGGAGAATATGGGAGCACTGGAGGATTCCTCGTGAGTTTCACGCTTCGGACATTCAGAATGCGCCACGCACCTGACACATAAACAAATAGGTGGCATCCCGATCTTTTTCTATCATTGTGCTCTAATGCGTGATCTCTTTGACTTGCTGGTGGAGATGCGCCCATCAACAACCTCTGCAGGGCTGGAAGAACGGATCAGACGTGAGTGCAGAGTTGAGTCTGTCTTTCTAGAGCCACCTTACCTGATTTGGTGCACAAAGAGCTCCACCTATTAGAGCACAAGCAGCGAATGCTCGAATACCTTGAGGTGTTCCGCACACAGCCCACTGGCAAGGCAAACAATCAGCTTATAAAGTATTTTTCTGGTGGTAAGAAAACTGGTCAGACACTTGAGATGTTTTCAAGCGCTGGCAACCCACTTGGGTATGCTGACAAATCGATATCGGGCGAAATGATCACTGAAGTCTTTCTCAACGTTTCTGCGCGGACGAGGAAAGGGGAGAGTGAAGGGTACCTGAAAACTTTATCAGGTCAGTTTACAGATAAGTTCGAGTCACTGTTGCATCTTAATCTGAACCCAGCAGCCATATGCGGCTCACTCAACAACACGTTCAAAGCAGCAAGCAAAGCCACACTTACCAACAGAGATCGCCAGAAATCTAAGGAATTGAGAGGTGGGATATTGAGTGTGCTGAATGAGGATAATCAGATCATTGCATGGGTATGTTTGGACGATGACTCACTTAAGCTTTTTGACAATGCAGTTTCTTCTGTCCCATATGTAGCGCGTCTGCCAGACACGGACAAATGCAGAGATAACTGAACTCCTTCAAGGTCTCAAGTGCTGCCACAACATTCTCAATGTTCCCCAGCCAAAGATGATGGTCACTGATAACTGTTGTCAAGTACGAAATGCGGTGACCTCTGCAATGCCTGAGACAGACCCAAAACTCGATGTCTGGCACTTTAGTGCGAGGTGAGTGTCACACACATACTTAATTTCACTACTCATGTGCGCACTTGAAAGATACATTGCTGTTATGCTCCAATCAAATAAAAGTCCTTATCGAGGCACTGTCGCTGCTGATATCACAAGCGCTATCCTCAAGAAACATGCTGAGCATGGCCAGCCTGCACAATACTGGGACCGAGCAGAGCAGGAGCGGAGGTTGATGGTAGCATTTGACAAATGGGCGGACAAAGGCATTTGGTCAGCTGCTGCACAAAAAGTAAGTTTGATTCTGAATTTCTAGGCTACCTGCTACTGACTGTTATGGACTCGGATGGAGTACGCCAACAAAGGCAATCAATAGCACCAATAAAGGTGGTTCAGATCAGGACCGGCTGAAGCTACGCTTCGTCGGGCTATGGACTCCCGCAGGATCTGATTGTCTAGACTCCCGCAGGATCTAGAGTTCAAGTTATCAGAGAGAACCAAGTAGATTCAAGTTAAGGAAATACAAGCAGTAACTATGTTCTTAAATAGGTAGGAGAAGCGAGCACGGACCAGTGGTAATAGTACAGGAAAGGAAGGTTCATGGGAGAATGAGTCAGGATGAGTCAAAGATAAGAGAAGCATGAGGAGACAGCAAGGTGAAAAGGAAGTAAGTGAAGTGATATAGAAACGTAGTGGAATGGAAGAGAAGCGTACTGTGAGAAAAGAATAGGGTGACTGTAACATTACCCCCCTGTCAACGTCTAAAGTCTCCAACTTTAGTTATCCAAATTTAAGTATAAGTTTGCGGAGTAAGTGTTGTCAGCAAGAGTTCTCTTCTTGATCACTTCATACTCCTCATCCATGCAGTCTTCATATGCTTTCAGCTGAGAGAGGAAGAGCCAAGACCCTGGTCTGGCTGCGATGACGCGTGTTCCTTTAAGTTTAGGGCAGAAGCATGTAAGGTGTTTGGGGGCATGGTTGTGACAAATTTGGCAGAAGTACTGAGGGCAATGAATCTGACGGTGCCCATCATCTCCACAGTAGCGGCAAGTCATTCTGGAGTAGTCTACTCCATTGCAGTCATAAAAGGTTTCCTCAGAAGGAGCATGAGAGTCGGTGGGGGAAGGTGGTCGTGATGGTTCTTGGGGCATGATAGATGGTTCGGAGTCTTCCTCTTTGATAAGAGGGGCAGGGGATGGTGTGTATGGTCGAGATAGACCTACTCCGAATGCGACACTGTTCCTTTGTTTTCCACAATTCTTGTGAGGAGCTCCGGATGAGCGGATAGCGAGCTGAGAGGATGGGGGTGGAACTGGGGTGCTTTCGTCTGAAGCCTCGGATGGGGAGCTGGGAACGTCTAATGATGGGGAGCGCATGGGTTGCATAGGTGTTGGTCCAAATGGATCACAAGATCCGTGTCTAGACTTGGTGATTTCACGAATCATTGAAGGGGTGAGGGCTTGCTCAAACCCTCGTTCAAGGAGTCGGTCAGTGAGGATGAGCTTGATCTTGGTCATATGATAGATAATGGAGCGCTTGGTAGCCTCTTCTTTGGGGGCATTAATAGTATGGGTGTAACTGGAGGAAAGGTCCGCACTGCAGTAAGCGGTAATGAGGGAGAGGGCGACAGGGTCTTCGGAGAAGAAATGGTCTAAAGGGAGAGTGCATGGGAGGGAAAGCAGGGTTGATTCTACAAGGGCGCGTTTATGGTGGAGTTCAAGTTGAGAGCGATGGCTCTTAAGAGAGGACTGGGAGGATTGTGAAGAAGGCATGTTTCGGGTTCTTAGTTGGTGAGGAGTTGGGAGATTTTGAGGCGTTTTTTATAGGTTTTCAGGATTTCTTGGGCATTGTTCATTTCCTTTTCGGGTATCCATGAGTTATCAGAAGAGGGGTAACCCTTCCATGACACGAGGAAGCGATGTTTTCCTTTTACGTTTCCCTTATGGGTGAGAATGGCTTCGATTTCATATTCTTCTTGACCATTGATGATGTCAGGGGAAGGTTCGGTGTTATTCAAACCATGGACTTCTGTTTCTTGACAGGATGATAGCTCAGAAGCATGGAAGATGGGGTGTGATTTCCAGGAGGGGGGGAGTCGGATCTTGAATGTGATAGGGGAAAGGACGGCTTCAACCGTAAAAGGGCTGTATTGCTTAGGGGCGAGCTTCTTTGAAGGGAGAGCGGAAATGAGGTTCTTTGCTGATAGCCATACTTTTTCACCAACTTTCCAGGGTTCAAACTTCTTTCCAAAGGAACGAGCAGCCATCCGTTGCATTGTGAGATTGTGACAAGTGATAGCTTCTTCTCTAGTCTTCTGGAGATATCTGATTCGATCTTCTGCGGCAGGAATAGCAGAGTTCGGGAGAATGTGAGGAATGCCTCGAGGTTTGTATCCCATCATGAGGAAGAATGGGGAGGCATTGCGGGAATCATGCTTTTGGTGGTTGTGGACGAATTCTGCCATGGGAAGGTGCTTGACCCAATCGAGAGGTGCAGAGCGGCAATAGATTCAAAGGTATGTTTCTAATTCTTGATTCAGATGTTCAGTCTGTCCGTCAGTCTGGGGATGGTAAGCTGTGGAGAGAGCAACTTCATAGTCAAGGAGTCTTCCAAGTTCTTTGGCGAATTTAGAGGCGAACTGGGGACCTCTGTCGGAGATGATTTTGTCGTAAAGACCAAATCTCAGGAAAACTTTCTTGAAAAATGATTGGGCCATGCCTTCAGACATGATGGTTTTCTTGCAGGGTGAGAGAATTACCCCCTTCATAAGCCCATGGTCTACCACAACCATGACTGAGTCAAAACCTCCAGATTCAGGTAAATCAGTGATCAGATCTACGGAGATTTGCGAGAAGGGGCATGTTGCAGAAGAGGGAATCGGAGTTAAAGGAGGGGTAGAAGGATGCATGTTGGATTTCATTTGCTGACAGAGGGTGCAACCTTCCACGTATTTTCTGATGAATGTGCCCATTCCGGGCCACCAGTAATCACGCTTGACTAGTTCTTCAGTTTTGAATCGTCCGGGGTGTCCAGCGGTGGGGTGATCATGGTGGAGGGTGAGGATGCGGTGGCGGAGGTGAGCTGGGACATAGGCTCGGTCTTTATAAAATAGGGTTCCATCATCAAGACGCCAATCAGAAAGGGCAGATTTCATAGGGGGTGCATTCAGCCCATCAAGGGCTTGCTGGGCAGCAATGATTACAGGATCAGAGAGAGGGTCGGTTGATTTCAAAGTGTTGGCGAGGTCGATATCGATGACTTGGGTGAAAAGGGTATCAGGGAGAAGGGTAACATCTGCATTATCAGCAGGATCAGAGGAGTGGTCAGGGCGGCGTGAAAGAGCATCAGGAGCGGCAAGCTTAGTTCCTGGGACATGATGGAGTTCTAGATCGAATTCGTTCAAGGTTAATTGCTATCTAGCTTGGCGGCAAGTGAGGTTTTGTGCAGATCGGAAATATAGAAGGTTCTTATGATCGGTGAACACGATGACAGGGTGAGGGTTCCCTTCAAGGTAATGTCTCCATGCTTTCAAGGCACGGATGATAGCAAGGAGTTCTCGATCATAGATCTGGTAGTTTCATTCGGCGGGGTTGAAGGATTGCGAGAGGTAACCGCAAGGGTGATATGCTCCGTTCTCATCAGTCTGGAGTAGGACTGCACCAGTTGTGACGAGCGATGCATCGGTGGCTAGGGCAAATTGTCGAGAGGGATCGGGGTTTCAGAGAACTGGTTCTGAGAGGAAGCATTGCTTCAACTTCTCAAAGGAATCGGTGCATGCTTGTGTCCATGCAAAGACAGTGTCTTTCTTCGTAAGATCAATCAGGGGTCATGCGAGGTTGGAGTAGTGAGAGATGAAATGGCGGTAGAAGTTGCAGAATCTGAGGAATGATCAGACTTCTTTAACTGAGGAGGGGGTTTGCCATTGGCTGATACCAGACAGCTTGGCAGGGTCCATGGCTACTTGCCCAGGATGGATGATCATGCTGAGATAGTCGACTTCTTGAGCGTCAAAAGTGCATTTTTCAGGTTTCAGGAAGAGGGTTTCTTTATGGATGATTTCGAGGACACGGCGAGCCCATTTCTGGTTTTCTTCGAGGGTTTTCGAGAATATAAGAATATTGTCCATGTAGATGATCATCCATCCTTCAGTGATCTCTTTCTGGAAGGTTTGATTCATGTAGGCTTGGAACATTGCTGGGGAGTTGCACAGGCCAAAGAACATCACTTTCAGTTCGAAGAGTCCAAAGGAGGTGGTGAATGCTGCTTTCCAGCGGTCATCAGGGTGAATCAAGATGTTGTTATATCCAGATCGGACATCCATCTTTGTGAAGAATTTTGCATCGCTTAACTTAGCGATCAGGGGAGGAATCAGGGGAAGGGGATAGGCATTCTTTATTGTCCATTCGTTGATGTAATGATAGTCTTGACAGGGTCGAAGAGAGCCGTCTTTCTTTCCTACAAAGAAGAATCCACTAGCTTGTGGGGATTTCGATGGTTGGATGAAGTCTTTGGTGATATGTTCATTGAGGAATGCCTTCACAGCGTTGGTTTCTTTCAAGGAAAGAGGGTAAGTCTTTGCAGACTTCGGGATAAATTCCGGTTTTGTTTCGATTCTATGGTCTACTCCAGGATGGGAAGGTGGAAGTTTGTTCAAGCCGTCTTTGGCAAAAACGTTGGTGAAGTCATGAAGGTAGTCAGGGACTAATTCTTCAAAGGTCTTCTTTTTCTTTTCTTGGGCATATTTAAGGGCAAATTCTTGCACCTTATTACTAGTCTTCAGATATTCGTCTTCTTCGGTCTTTCATGCGTAGATCCAGGAGTTCCTTAGTGGTCTAAGGGCAGCAGTTCTTCGGATCTCAGAGGCAGAGGTGCCATCACAAGTGAGGGGAGAGTCGAAGGAGAGGTTTTCATGAAGTGTTACTGTTAAAGACCGTGGCACATGGGTGCATACAATCTCTCGGAGGGGTGAGTACGACTGACTCAGAAGGGCTTTGGCCTCAGCTCATACGCTGTGCCCCTCACCTGAGTATGGTGCCCCTCACCTGAGTACGGTGCCCTTAATTTTGGATAAAGTCCAATAAGGTCCTAATGAAGTCTGGAGGACTTTGGAGGCAGACAACTCTGGTGGAGCGTCCGAAGGACTTCCGGATGAGCTCGGGAAATGTCCAGATGAGTGCGGGCAACTTCCGGACGAGTATCGGAGACTTGGATGGAGTTCCGTCTACTTGATAGAAAGTGGAATAACCGCTGAAGGGTGAGGCTCTACTACAGGGATGGAAAGGTGGTTTTAGTGAATGGGGAAACTCTGCAGTAAGACCCGGGTGTGAGGTACAGTGACTTGCAAAACCGTTACAATGTTTGGTACTTTTTTAGTGTACACATTATTGTGCCTGTATGCATGGAAATCACACTTTATGTTGGTGAAAGATATTGGAGGGCCAACCCCTGGCTACACATAGACACTTGGGTTACATGATTTGGCCCAGGGGATGTGAAGATATGGCTATTTTAAGACAGAGATACCATTGTAACGGTTTTGCAACTGTTGATAATAATTAAGGTATTGACAAATATCAGTACTTGGTATAACCTCCTTTGGCTTTAATTACTGCCTCAATCCTCCTAGGCATACTTTCAATCAATTTCTGAGACACCTCAGCTGGTATCTTGTTCCATTCCTCTTCAATCCTTCTCCACAACTCCTCCATTCCCTTAGGGGGATGCTCATGCTCTACAAGCCTTCTTTTGAGGTGACCCCAGAGATGTTCCAAGGGATTAAGGTCAGGAGATTGTGCAGGCCATACCATAGTCCTAAATTTCTGGTCATCTAACCACTCCCTGACCTTTCTGCAGGTATGCTTAGAGTCATTGTCTTGCTGAAAGATGACATCAGAAGGATTAAGATCATAAAACTCCAGGGAATTCTGAAGTTCATCCTTCAAAATTTGAAGGTAAAGGTCACCATCCATTCTACCATCAATCTTAGCAGCATAGCCAACTCCTTCCCAGGCCATACAACCCCGCATCATCAAAGAACCTCCACCAAACTTGACAGTTCCTTGTACCAATCTGTCACTGAGCCTCTCTCCTGACTTTTTCCAAGCCCATTTGCGACCATCTGACCCTAGGTGATTAATCTTGGTTTCATCAGACCATATGACCAACTTCCAGTCCTCCAAAGTCCAATCTCTATGAGCATAGGCAAAATCTAAGCGGGCTTTGCAATGTTTGGCAGACAGTAGAGGGTGTTTGGACTTGACTACAGCCTTCATTCCAGCTTTTTTGAGGTAGCAGCCAGTGGTACTTGGATGAAGAGGTTGATTGATAATATTTGAAAGAGATTTGGTCACTTGAACAGCAGTTTCTGCCTTCTGAGTGGAGATGAGATGGATAGCATGGTGAATATTGGTAGAGGAAAGCTTGGCTGGACGACCACCAGTGGACTTTTGTAAGGAAGAACGCTCCTTGGAATGAAGTCTGGAGATAGTAGCAGTGCTGATACCAGTTGTAGAGGCAATAGAGCAGATAGAATGACCAACATCAAGCTGAGAGAGGATGGTATTCTTTTGAGTGGTAGAGAGAGATCTCATGGTGGTAATGGTTGAGAACAAAGAAGCATGGGACTAATTTCAAACTCAGACATAATGTTTTTATGTATATCTCTAATTATATTAACAAGTAACAGCAACTATCCTTTTATTTGACTGAGATCCTACTATCCATATCAATAGTTGCAAAACTGTTACAATGGTATCCTTATCTTAAAATAGTCATATCTTCACTTCCCCTGGGCCAAATCACGTGCCCAAGGTGTCCACGTGTAGCCAGGGGTTGGCTCTCCAATATCTTTCACCAATATAAAGTGTGATTCCCACACATACAGGCGCCATAATTTGTACACTGAAAAAGTACCAAACATTGTAACAGTTTTGCAAGTCACTGTATATACTCGACCTGTAGGACAGCTACTAAGAGGGAGAACCTCGGAATATGGGCAAGGGACTCCCCCGCAACAAGGGAGGGTGCTCTAAGGCACGGGGAACGCAAAAGGTGCGGTGCGCGTTATGGTCTATACGCGTGGGTCGTCGTGAGCGCGGATACGCAATAAATCCAATCGTATGTTGGATACTTTTAGAATCTAACTATGGCTAAGGAGTGGGGAGTGCGCGAAGTGTGTGAACTAAAAGTCCAGTAAGGTCTCTCTATACTGTATCTATAAGCGTGAAGGCGCGCGGGTACCGAGCCAAATAGCGCGCGGGTCCCGAGTAATTAGTATGTATGTAACTATATGTAAGGCGCGTGCTCAGGTCCGAAGTGGACGCTTTCGTAGCAATTGAGATAACTTACCAGTAAATCAGCAAGGACAAGGGGCGGATGGGTGTGTGGAGATAGGCGCGAGGCGCGCGCGTGCGCTGGATGTGGTGATTTGAGCATTGGAGTTTGAGCCTGTAGGACCTCAAAATCAATAGGTAGATGTGATGTTCCTTACACCACACGTATCAATCCTTAGTAAAGACATAGGGTAGAGATACTGCAACGGACACAGTCCGAGGCAGGAAGAGTGGTCCGTAGTTCTGGATAGGGGTTCCGGAGCGGACGTGGACGGATATAGGCTACCCTTAGGTAGAGACGGAGTTGGATAAGAATCGGAAGGAGTGTAAGTATCAGAAAGATAAGACTTTGACCTAAGGATACAATCCATTAGGCCTAAGGTAGGATCCGGAAATGTACGAAGTCCGGAAATGCAGAAGAGCGGAGCTCTGGCCTAGGGAATCAATCCCTAGGCCCAAAGGATAGAGAAGGGGTCCTTACAACACTAATGTGCAAGGACAAGAATGCTGCAAGACTGTATTATATTCGAACTGAGGATCTATCGAGATGTACAAGAGTTTATATACTGTAGGTAGCTAATGGAATAATCAGAGGCAGTGTCTGAGGCTATGTACATTAGCACAGTCAAGGATAACGGATAAGTAAACAACTGAGTACTGGTAATAGACAAATAGCAAAGATATCGGGTAAGTATAGAACCGGTTATCTGAAAGGTAGAGAATACCGAATAAAGGAATAGGCTGTGTTAACGTTATATGGACAGGTAATGAATAGAAAACTTATCGTATCAGATCCGGAGCGGATAGGCATATCGGATAAAGGAATAGGCTGTGTTAATCTTATATGGACAGGTAATGGATAAGAAAGCTTATCGTATCAGATCCGGAGTGGATAGGCACATCAAATCGGATCCATATATCGGATCGGACGGATGAGCGGTAGTTGGACAAGCACGATAGTGGATGAGACTGGATATGGTTATGAATGAAGTCTAGAGGTCTAATCTAAGGATTAGTCCATATATTCAACTATAGGATAGGTCTGGAATCTGGGATATGACAGTTACAGAGGATCCATCTTGAGCATACTCGATCAAGACCTCATCGTCACTGATGGGGTAGGTTACTGGATCTTCTACTTTTCTGGCGAACATAGAAGAGTCATCCCAGACGTCTTCCATGGTGTCGTATTGGGGTGGTTCATCATCAGGGTCTGGGATGAGAGTGGGAATGGGTTTTTTCTTTTTCTTTTCTTTTCGTCGTTCAAGGGTTCTCTTCCCGTCTTTGGGAAGTGGGGAGTGAAGGGGAGCAAACTGCTCTGAGTCTTCTTCTTCTTTGATCGAAACTTTCTTTCTAGGTTTCAGTGGTGGGTTAGGATTTGGTATGGAGTTTTCTCTCCAAAGCTTTTCAAAGGCTTTTTCGAGTCAAAGAGATCTAGGGGTAGATGGAAGTCGAAGGGTGTCTTTAGCCCAGTTGATATCAGGGTTCATGGCAGTCAGCCAAGGTTTTCCAAGGAGGATCATATCACGATCACTCATGTTCATGATGTTGAATTTTCCAAACATCAATCTTCCATCAATCTTGATTGTGAGATGGCAGTAGTGCATGATGGGGTTTTCGGAGATCTTTCCATCAGCGGTTTGAATTGGGAAAGGGGTGGTGAAGCGATGGGTTTTGATGCCATGCTTTCGGACAAACATCCAATGGATGAATGTGGCGGCTGTGCCGCAGTCGACAACGGCAGTGGTTTGCAATGATTTGTCAGGGTGTACGGAGGAAAAGATGGTCGCCGGGACCCTTAATTCTTTAGGTTTTCCTACATTCTGGACAAATACATACATCTAATGAGGAGGTGGCTAACATTGCGGTAGGCCTCCTATTCAAAAATTCATTCTTCTGGCGTCGAGTTCTTCATCGTCAGAGAGTTCTTTGATCTTGGTGGTATCTTCATTATCAGGCACTGTACGCCTTACCGTTTGCTTTCCTTTCTTCTTCTTATCAGCATCTCCAGTCTTCAGGTGCTTGTCAGGGTCGTTAGCCCTGTGTCCTTTCTCACCGCATTTGAAGCAGCAGCCTTCTTTCATATAGGCTTTCTTATCAGCCTCAGATAGACGGTCTACGTCCATGGCGTCAGGGTCATTCCTGCGCGGGGTGAAGCAAGGTTTTGGGCCTCAATTGTTGGATTGGTTTTGTGAATCGGTGGGGGTTCTATGGGATAGGAGAAGCTGGTAGGCATTCTCGATGGAAATCACTTTCTTGTACATGGCTTCCATTTTGATGGGGATGTCTCCAGAGTTACAGAGCTTTGAAAGAAGAGCGGGTTTTAATCCATGGATGAAATAGTCTTTCTGGGCGTTGAAGCTGTAAATCTTGGCTCGATTGCAGAGCTGCTTGAAGGTGGAGATGTACTCACTCAAGTCGTTGCCTTGTTTAAGGGCATGTAACTTGTGGAGCGCAGTACCAGCAGAATCGATCGGGTTGAATGCTTCTTCAAAATGGGTTAGGAATTGATCCCATTTTCCATATCCATTTGGTAAGCCCATAACAGGGTTCTGTTCATGTGCAAATGCGATGGTATCTTCCATCCATGCTGTGGCAGTGCCTTCTTTCATGAATGAAAGGGCAAACATGATTTTTTGCGTATCAGTATCATAAATCTCGGAAGTTACATCGAGATAAAGGGTAATGAGTTGCACAAACTTCGTGGTTTCATCTCTGTTACCACTGAAGTCTGGTGGGGTGCAAATCTTTCGTTCAATGGGTTTCGGCATGTCGTCGTTTGAATCAGAGTCGTCTGAGTCGGAAGGTTTGGGTTCAGGTTCTGGTGGTGGAAATCTAGGATAGGGTTCTTCTACAATAGAAAGTTCTGATTCTGGTTCTGAGCCTGGGTCAGAGTCAGGTGAAGATGCATCTGGAATTTCTTCATCTCTGTCTTCTACAACTGCTGGTGCGGGTACCTCGGAGGAAGTACTAACGCTGTGAGAGAAGGATGGGCCTGGAACAGCAAGTGCAGGGAGGACAGGGGTGTGAGGGGTTTCAAAGGTCCCTCATGAAGATGATCTTCTAGGGGAAGTCGGTGGGTAAGGGGCGTAGAGTCTGGTAAACTCTGCTTGCACCACTTGGGCTTTCGGTCCAGGGACTCTTTCAAGTCCTTTCGTGGAGAAGGGGTTTCTAGGTGCCACTTTGGCAATCAATCAGTTTCGTGGGTTCAAGGGGTAATCCCTACAGATGGAGGGGTTCAGAGGTAACTTTAATCTTTTGTTACAGACTCGGATGGAGTATGCCAACAAAGGCAATCAATAGCACCAATAAAGGTGGTTCAGATCAGGACCGGCTGAAGCTACGCTTCGTCAGGCTATGGACTCCCGCAGGATCTAGAGCTATTCAAGGACAAAGGCTAGCCTCCTTCCCAAGGAGCTAGAGTTCAAGTTATCAGAGAGAACCAAGTAGATTCAAGTTAAGGAAATACAAGCAGTAACTACGTTCTTAAATAGGTAGGAGAAGCGAGCATGGACCAGTGGTAATAGTACAGGAAAGGAAGGTTCATGGGAGAATGAGTCAGGATGAGTCAAAGATAAGAGAAGCATGAGGAGACAGCAAGGTGAAAAGGAAGTAAGTGAAGTGATATAGAAACGTAGTGGAATGGAAGAGAAGCGTACTGTGAGAAAAGAATAGGGTGACTGTAACACTGACAAGTCACGATAATGTTCCAGGTTCACCAAGAACAGTTGAAGCATGTTCGAAAAGGGTGCCTTGAGCGCAGCATCCAGGGCATTAGATCTGATGGGAGTCACATTGAGGGATCTCACAAAGGGTGGAATTCTCTTCAGCGAGCGCAGCCAAGTGGTGTTGCAATGCTCACTGCCCTTGCCCACAATTTTATCCTCTGTTGCAATGTGCAAGTCGCTTTCAGCAGGTCTGTAGTCACACCATTCATTGAGTTCACTCATGGTTCACATCACCCCCGACTCTGTGACTATGTGGTGAGGCTTCACAACACACTCCAGCAAGATTATATGGGCTCCCAGCTGCAGGTTCTCCCTGAACTACATGATGTAGATTCAGGTGAGACTTTTGGGTTAGTCGTGTCAGATCACATCGCAACATTTGGCGGTTTTTTGGTCAAGGAGGAGAATGTCGAGAAAGGCCTACTTGACTCCTTTGAACCTTCTGTCAACTCTGAAACAGGTGAGGACATTGACCTCACTTTTCTTGCCAGTTGAAATGTCATCATCAATGAGTGGCAAATTGACCCTGCGCTTCTCACACTCCCTGCCAAAACTTCAAGACCAATGGTAAGTAATGTGACACACTTTCATTCAACCTTCCTGCGCATTCTCATTTTTCGATTCGACAAAGCACCCCCTGTTGAAGAGAAAGGCTGTCTCATTAGACTCAGATGACGATGAAGTGGATGCTAGCAATGCTGTCAAAAAATTACAAACGTTAGCATTGCCCAGCAGCTCAGAAGTTCCTACCATGGGCCCAGGTGCTGGACTACTGGACGCATACTTTCCCTCAGTGCGAGATATGAAGTCCAGCAAAGAGGTATGTTTATCAACTTATCTATGGTATATCCTAAAACTGAGTTCTCTTGCAGGGTCACCCACTGGCCATGGTCACCAGCGCTGGCATCAACAATTCGGTCATCGCTCCCGATCAACAATACAAGGTGTGTACACTCACCCCTACATGAAAGCTTCCTCCTGAATTCTTGTAGGATTGTTCTGGCGCAGGTTCCAGTGCTGGCATCAATAATTCAGTCAGCACTGGCATCAACAATTTGGTCAGTGCTGGCATCAACAATTTGGTCAGCACCGGCATCAATAATTTGGTCAGCACCAGCATCAACAATTTGGTCATCGCTCCCAATCAACGATACAAGGTGTGTAACTCACCCCCACATGAAAGCTTCCTCCCAAATTCTTGTAGGATTGTCCTCCCAGTGCCAGCATCAACAATTCAATCATCACTCCCAATCAACGATACAAGGTATGTAAACTCACCCCTGATCAATGCTACAACATGAAAGCTTCCTCCTCCTGAATTCCTGCAGGATCACCCAGTGTGTTCTAGCGCTGGCATCAACAATTCAGTGACTGTCGCAGCAGGCCAGACCCAGTCTCAGCACTTCTTCTTGATTTCCACAGGCATTGATCCTCGCTCGCTGACCTTTCAGAGTTCAGACGAGTTCTACATGTTTATGGACATGCGGGCCAAGTTCAAATGGCTGTCATATCAAATGACTTCGAAGCGCTGGGTGCTGGCAACAGAGGAGTACAACCGCTGTCTCATGAAGAAAAACGGCCAGTCTGTTGTGCCAAAGAACCCACAAGCCCTCCTATGTGTGCTGGGCGACATCGAGCCAAAGTTGATGAGCAAAATCACTAAAAATGACTATATCTTTGAGTCTGTTTTTTAACTCCATCTCTCACTGCCTCTCTGAAAAACATTGGGGAAAACAGCACACAGAAACAGTGAGTCATTTTGGTGCCGTCATTGTTCTGTTGTCTCACTCATGAAGGAAGAATCAGGCAAAAAGGTCAGTCACTGTTTCTGTTGTTTGCACATCATTCACTGATCATCACAATCATCCTCTCTTATTTTTAGGCTTGTAAAGCTCAGACGTGCTCCCACTGTCAAACAATCATGTATCCAGGCCCCGAGAACTCACCTCTCAACCACAAGAAGGGGTACTGCGCAGATGGCGTCAAACAGTCCTCCAAGACTGCAAGTGAGGAGCTGCCTCCCTGGCCTCAGCCACGAGGAATATTTTCTGAGGGCCGAACATTCCACCCCCATGTGTTCCTGTCGACAGTCCAGCGTGTCTACGAGCATGTTTTCATGCAGGGACCAGGAGAGACAGACCTGCTTGAGACCGAAGTGTTCTTGAAGCTGCTGATTTCATGCACCAATGTTCACAAGTCAGATAACATGGTGCTTTTTTGGCTGTTCAAAGGTTTCATCACTGACCCAACCACTCCCCATGACTGGATTGTCTCTCATGACGGTGAGGAGTGGCTGAGGATTAACTACCTGCAGCAGTAAATTTTTTTTCGGTGAGTTGCACACAGATCTCTTTGTGCACAGATATCTTGACCTGGCTCCCCTCCCAGCTCTCAATTCTCTCCCAATTCTCGCACTAACAAATTCCAAATATTCACAGCCCTAATACTTTTCACAGACTTGGACTGACCCCCCCCCCCGCTTAATTACCCGGTTCCATTTGTCCGTTCATTCTGTCCGTTTTCTGTTTGTCCACACAATGCCATTGTGGTCTTATTTGTTCCGTTGTCGTCTCGTCTCGTTTGGTTCTGTCCGTCTCGTTTGGTTCATTAGGACTCATCATGTTTTCCCTATCTCGTGCAGCAGGCCCTCCAACTTAAGATATTGCCAAAGACAAGATAAGTTCCAGAGAACAAGATCATAGGAGAACAGGATCAATGATTTTATTCTGATGAAGACAAGATCGTAGAGAACAAGATCAATGATTCCGGTTCAGAATGGGAACAGACACGGGGGTGCAATGCACACTGCTTTGAGCTTTGAGCACGTCTTACAATGTCACCCCCCCCATGCCATGTTCTGACTGAGACTGTAAGTGCGGCAAATGCTGGCGTCACGTGACCTTTGACCTCACGTGCTTTCAAAACAGTCCAAACGGTCGTTTGGTCTTTGAAAAAACGGTTGACCGTTTGCGTGGGAACCCTTGCCATGTCCAAGCTGCCGACCTTGCGCACTTTCAGCAAACGTCATGTGATAAAGTGTGATAAAATGTGACAAAAGCACTGATTGTGTATAGGAAAAGTAACAGGATCAGTTTGAGAAAATCAGAGACAGATAAGTTGTAGAGAATAGCTCTAGCTACAAATCATCTGTTGCCGATTGTTTATTCATATCATGTTTCAAGAGAAGATGTTCAATCTTTAGTCTACAAAGCTAATCAAGGTTCCACTGAGTCCAAATTTGCTGCAAGACATGCCATTAGTGACATCTGGAGGTCCCTTCCACCCTCTTCACTGCCAGGATGCCCAAGTGTTCATCAAAGGTGCGCTTGACCCTTGAAAACACGATTCGGAAATGAAATGGTTTCTGATGGAACTGTGCAGGTTCGCAATGAGATCGTGGCGCTTTATGGACACTTATCACAGAGGCTTAAACAGGAAGCAAGCTGCTTGGGCAGCAAAAAGGTATCGTGGACATCGTGTCCTTCCTGATTCAATCCTGAGTGAGCTTGATGCAGCAAAGATACTATAAGTAAATTTTGTTTAGTATTTACCTAGTATGCATTGACTACATAGTGTTATGATCAAACTAGTACGCCACCTGCAAGTACAGTATCTTCACGGTATTGTTCATAATAGGAACTTTGACCAAACTTCTCGGTCTTGAAGGGATTACCTGTCCGGCCAACGTACATGTCACACCTTGGTCACAGCACGTGAGGTTTGCTGAAAGCGCGCAAGGTCTACCTTACCAATTACGAACACCTGGAATTGGCTGGTCTGCTGTATCCAGCAACATTTGACTATGCGACCATGCACAAACCAAACTCTGTTGCAATCCTTACCATGCACGTGTTGTTCTTGTGTAGTTGAAATCCATTATTTTGGCTATAAATGACATGGAAGACATTCGCATGCACGCGTTGGCAAGTTGTTGGGCATATGATTTAGCTATTTGGCAGGTTGATATAACTTGCTATTAATATCGGACACCTTCATTGTAGAAGAACTTAGGTTCTGCCGCATTGCTAGCCCACACAAACCTGCATGGGAAAGTATCACAATGCTCACGATAAAAGTACATCATGGAAAGCACCAACCGAGTCGTGTAGCATTTTCCTCCGACTTTGTCATAATTGGTGCGTACTATCATGATTCCAGAACTCTCATGATATTGTCCATCGTCGGGCGATTGGTTGGTATCTTATTCAAGCACGGTGAGAACTGTTCGTACACCTCATAACTCTGTATGACCTCGGGCTTGAAAGGCACACGTCTCTGGAATTTCGCGGTCATGACATCGAAATCATGTTGTATCCATGCGTAGGGCTGATTTCCCGAGAAGATCTTAGACTACTGTAAGAAGGCTGTTTTCGCACATTAACAATCCGACAGACCTGAAACACTATGCAGCCATATGAATAGACATCCCAAGCTTTTGTTGGCTTCTGGTCTCCCTCTTCCTCGTCCTCTTCATCTCTGAATCCGAAAGCCTCGGGGGGCACCCAACGTATGTTTCCTGGATAACGGAAGCCTGTGGAGAATTCGTCCTTGGGAAGAATCATTGATAGGCCAAAGTCTGCAACACGGAGGCAACCGGAGCTGTCAACCAAAATGTTGATCTGTCATTGAATAATTTCAGTTACATACTACATACGTGTAGATTGGGATAAGACCTACTGTAGTCAAGTTACCGTGCACAACATCCTTGCCATGTACTAGCGGATAGCCTTTAGCAAATGGTCCGATTGCGACAATTGTTAACAATGTAACGCACGATAACTAACACCGGCAGCTACCTGCCATATCTGAAATCATAGCTGAGTATAAGCTGGTGCGATAGCCATTTGCCACTTACAAGCTCTCGTTTTCGAGGTTCAGACATTCCAGGGAACTTGCGCTCCAAGTGTTGGACCAGCGATCCTTCTTCCATCCATGGAGACACTAGTGCCGGGAGAGGCCCGAATTCTCCAGCGACAATCATACCCTCGAGAGGGAGAATGTGGTTGTGTTTCAACTGTATCCAAACATAGGCCTTGCGACGAATTTTCTGGGGAGCCAATGTATCAGTGATTGGAATTGCAGATCATTCATCGCCCTAACCTTGCCTATCGCCTTTAATATCATCGCATCTGCTACAAAAAGGGCCTTGATAGATCTGACAGCGACCTTGATTATGATAAATGAAGAGTCTTCTACCTGTGTTTAAACTCACAAGGCGTTGGGTTCCAGATGGTGTAGCCATTGAACATTTCCAGATGTCACCAAACCCTCTTGAACTGGTGGGAAATTTGCTATCTCTTACGATGTTTGTCGCAGGAATAAGAATTGGTTCAATTTCGGATTGAACTAACTCCTGCCAATGATATTAGTATATCATCAACGTGGAAGCAATATCGACTTACAGGGGGATGATCATCCATTGCAAAATAAAGCTAGATCCCAGAGTTCAAACCGACAGGTGCTACACAACTGATGGGATGTAGGAGATAAAGTGTCCGTCCTTATATACCACTGTTGAAGGGACAAATTAACAATTTCGTCAACACAAAAATACCACGACTAGTCTTCCATCGAAGATAACTTGCGATGTACATGTTTGATCTTATGTATCTATATAAATATACGCACATGTAAGGTTAACACTCTCTACCATAACTTCTCCGTTAAGATCGAAGTATGATATTTCCAAACTTGTCATGCAAGTGACCGTATGGCGCTTGCTTGGTTTTCTAGTTAACTGTCCAGGGGGGACTCGAATGGGCCAAAGGTTGTATTACCTGTGCAATGACTGAGCGACAGTGCCCTGCGACATCGGATATCATGCTACAGGCGCTTTTCTACGATCTGCATAAGATCAAACTTCTTGAGTGCAGAACGTCGTATGACCTTGATATGGACTAGATTATGACACCTGTGCTGTGCTTAAGGGGTTGCGCCAGTGATTGTGTAACGCAGTTTCGGATCAACTACTTTGCCAGACCACTAAAAGCAATGCGATAAGTTGTATCTGAGCTTGTTACCAGTTATGGAGATGCTTTTACATACCTTTGTGAACTTCCAGAGCGCTTCAGAAGAATTTGGGTTTATGGTAGGCGCTGCTACTAACCAGTGCAGCGCTGGTGGAATCCTTCATGATAGTCGGATAGAAGACCTATACATCCACGAAGATTCCATCCATCAGGAACACTCCCGAATCTCGGCAGGGTCTTGTGTACAGTGTACTCGCAGATCTAGGTTTTTCCAATGAATCACGAAGTAAACGTGTATGTAAGTATGTAGTGACGAGCGACTGCACAGCTTTGAAAGTCATGGAAGTTTGATGGACAGCTCGGCAGCTGCCGAGAGAGAACAGTCCAAGAATCAATTGGGGCTCAAGTGAACCGTTGAACGTGTTGGCCATGCTTCGAAACTTGGTACTTGACTTGTGCCAGAGGTCCTCTCCCTTATCTCGTCTACTTCTTGCACCCCCACATCGCTCATAGTAATCGACCACTCGTGATGAGTGAAGACCATAGGCCAGATCCTCCATCAGAGACTTCCGAAGCAATCCCTCATGAAAGCTCGGTATGTCTTAGTCTCATGGACTCAATCACTGTGGATGTGTGCTCATGAATTTCGTCATTGCCTCTGACGCTTTCTTCATACAGAGCCAACCCCGTAGTCGACTCCGGCAGGCTATCAGAAAATTTACCAAAGGTACCAAGAAACTTTCTGTAAGTAGACTACTGTTGTTCTGATTCTAGTATAGCTGACTCTGTCCAGAAATCCTTCAAGCGTTCCAGCAACCGCATTCCTGCAGTCCAGAATGTTGGCTCTCAAGGTGCTTCATCGAGTCAGGAAGTCAAGGTAAGTGCTCAAATCATAATTCCAGTCCGTCAGTTTTTTTATTAGAGGCGCCCAGGACACGCTACATCCACATCCTTCCACCGATGACAAGCATCTCGCATCTCAAAATCCCAGCGGCTGTGTCAACCAAGGGACATCCGGAGAACCTGTTTCCAAGGTACTCGCATCAAATTCTTTAGTTTTCATCTCTGAATTTTGTTGGTCGCGCAGGTTCTCGACGTCCCCTCTGTGGAGGAAACCCCTAATTCCAAATTGATTGATGCTGAACTTCAGGGCGCCCTTGAGGGTATGGAAAGCATGAGACTACTCGGGAAACATGCGACTTCTGTGGCATCTGCCGTCAACAATGGCCCAGCAGATCTCGCTACTGCGGATGATTTTGAGACGACGTATCTCCAACCCCTGAAAATTATCGATGCTGTACTTGAGAAGATCACAGATGTATGGGCCGTTCATGTTGATTGGAAGCGAACTAATCAAGTTGTATAGGTACATCCGTATGCAAAGATGGCGCTGGGTGTGCTGTCTGCTGCATCCAAAGTACGTTCCATTTCTTCTGGGGTCCAGTCTCCTACTCAGAAGTCATGATTCCATGAAGATTATAATCGCTCAAGCAGAGCGCGACGAATCGATCCACAGTCTTCTCAAGAAATTGGCTGAAGTTTACTGCTTCATGACTCAGGATGGCAGCTTTGGCAAAATTGAATCGATGCGCGGTATCGTTGGAAAGATCGTTCAGCAGACTCTTGAGTGTGCCCGTTTCATCAGGGACTACTCGGAGACAAAGGGCTTTTGTGAGTCACCGAGCTATCGCGCTTCGCACATGAACTTTATACTATTATCATAGGGAAGAGACTTGGGAAAAATATTCTCTCGGAAACCGATGGCATCATTCAACAGTACAGCGATGCTTTGGACAGGCTTATGCAACAATTCCGGGACCAAGTCGATCGGGACGTGGCCGTCTTCGTCCAACGTACGGGTAAGGATCCTGACACGCCTCTGACTTCACATTTATTCATACCGTTTCAGGTGATACTCTGGACCTCGGGGATATTGCCTACGCAAAGGGCGCAGGATTAGATACCACAAAACAGTGCCTACCAGGGACGCGCACAGAGATACTCTCTCAGATTGCAGATTGGATCAATGGCAGTGGAGATCCTACTAAACGTGTGTTGTGGCTATCTGGCCCTGCAGGCACGGGCAAATCAGCCATCGCTCATACAATCGCTAACTGGTTCGACGAAACGGGAGGCCTTGGTTCATGTTTTTGTTTCGATCGGCACAGAGAAGCAGACCACCGACATGAAAAGATTTTCTCCACCATCGCGCGCGACCTTGCTGATCGTGATCCGGGGATGAAACGAGCGTTAGCAGATGCAGTCAAGGATGCAAACTCGCTCAAGAATACGACGGACATTATCCAGCAGTGGCGCAAGCTTCTCATGGAACCGCTAAAGAGGTTCTCCGCGTCAAGTGTAGGACCGGTCTTGATTGTAATTGAAGCACTGGATGAGAGTGGTGGAGTGGAGATACGGAGTAATCTCCTCCGCATACTTGCCGGAAAACTTCAGGACAAAAGACTTTCCCAAATCACCGAACTCCCTTCCAACTTTCGGATTCTCGTCACCTCTCGCCCACTTCATGATATGGAAAAGGAATTTGAAGGTGCTGATCATATTCTACGGTTACCCATGGACAAGATTCCAGCAGAAGTAGCGAAGCGGGACATCTGTGCTTTTGTATCTGACAAGCTAAAGGGGCTGCCCCGTTTCGGGGACAAAGAGTTTGCAAACCTCGCTGCGAAAGCTGATGGACTTTTCGAGTGGGCACG
The DNA here is from genome assembly GCA_016758765.1 of Suillus cothurnatus. Taxonomy (NCBI): domain Eukaryota; kingdom Fungi; phylum Basidiomycota; class Agaricomycetes; order Boletales; family Suillaceae; genus Suillus; species Suillus cothurnatus. Next base: position 39,039 of record JABBWL010000049.1, on the reverse strand, counting down.
TCTTGCATGCGATTACATTAAGGAAGACCTTCCCGGCGTAAACCCAAGGTCTCGCTTTGAAACCGTCATCAACCGAGATCCTGGGAAGTGGGCAAACAAGCTGTATGATATGTATCGGCTTATTTTGGCAGATATCTGGCCACGAGATCGGTATGACGATGTCGAGTACCAGGAGGCACTAGCGGAGTTTCGTTCCGTGATGGGACAAATACTCGGCACGACTGAACCTCTCCCTTTCGATTCTCTCAACGCCATGCGGAACTGTTTCCCAAACCACAGCAAGCATTACACGGTGGATATCATACAACATATGGGATCCCTCCTCAGCGGCACAACGGACTCGCATATTGCCGTCAGACCTCTTCATGCATCCTTTCAAGAGTTTCTCGCAGACAAATCATCCAGTGGAGACTTTTTCGTCAAGGTTACGAAGGCGCAACACTGCGACTTAGCGTTTGCGTCACTTGGAGTGATGGAACACGGCCTTCGCTTCAACATATGCGATTTAGAGTCATCATATCTCCCTAATCGTGAAGACACCGGACTCCCTCAACGAGTTAAAACATCCATTCCCCCGTGTCTCTCTTATTCCTGTCGATTTTGGGCTACGCATGTTCAAAGAACGGACTTCAACGATGAGCTCGCAAGGGCGATCAGATCATTCCTTGATAACGAGCGTGTGTTGTTCTGGATTGAAGCACTAGGACTTCTCAGTGCAATCAGCGGCGCAGTTACTGTACTTCCCCTAGTTGCCAAGTGGCTGAAGGTAAGCAAATGCCTACGGGGCAGTGTTGGATGAACATTTCATAAATAAATACAGGGCCATTCTGAATACGAAGATTTACGGTCGACCGCAATGGATGTACAAAGATTCATCCAAGTGTTTGGCGGCATGATTTTGCACAGCACTCCGCATCTGTATTTATCGGCGCTCCCATTCTCCCCCATCAACTCCACCATGGCTACCAAATTTACGGCAAGGTTTCCGAATAACCTTCGTCTAGCATCCGGCCGTGATTTAAACTGGACGTTTGTTCAGACCATAATTAGTGCACACACTGAAGTGGTTAACTCAGTCGCGTTTTCACCGGATGGTACTCGCATTGCGTCTGGTTCGGACGATAAGACTGTGCGGCTGTGGGATGCAGCGACGGGACAGCCGCTGGGCGAGCCCTTGCGGGGACACACTGGAGAGGTTTCATCAGTCACGTTCTCACCGGATGGTACTCGCATCGCATCTGGTTCGGAGGACAACACTATACGGCTGTGGGATGCAGCGACGGGACAGCCATTGGGTGAGCCTTTTCAGGGGAACACTGGACCAATTTTCTCAGTCTCATTCTCACCGGATGGTACTCGCATCGCGTCTGGTTCCTGGGATAAGACTGTGCGGCTATGGGATGCAACAACGAGACAGCCATTGGGTGAGCCTTTGCGGGGGCACACTGCACTGGTTTTGTCTGTCTCGTTCTCACCGGATGGTACCCTCATCGCGTCTGGTTCATGGGATAAGACAGTGCAGCTGTGGGATGCAACATCGGGACAGCCATTGGGTAAGCCCTTGCAGGGGCATATTGGAGAGGTTTCATCAGTTGCGTTCTCGCCGGATGGTACTCGCATCGCGTCTGGTTCATCAGATAAGACTGTGCGGCTGTGGGATACAGCGACGGGACAGCCATTGGGTGAGCCCTTGCGGGGACACACTGGGCCAGTTTCATCAGTCTCGTTCTCACCGGACGGTACTCGCATCGCGTCTGGTTCGTCGGATGAGACTGTGCGCTTATGGGATGCTGCGACGGGACAGCCGTTGGGTGAGCCCTTGGAGGGGCGCGCTGGAGAGGTCTGCTCAGTCTCATTCTCACCGGAGGGTACTCGCATTGCATCTGGTTCATCGGATAACACTGTGCGGCTGTGGGATGCCACGACGGGACAGCCATTGGGTGAGCTGTTAGAGGGGTACACTGGAGAGGTTTGGTCAGTCTCGTTCTCACCAGATGGTACTCGCATCGCGTCTGGTTCTTGGGATAAGACTGTGCGGCTTTGGGATACAGCGATGGGACAGCCATTAGGTAAGCCCTTGCGGGGGCACACTGCACTGGTTTTGTCAGTCTCGTTCTCACCAGATGGTACTCGCATCGCGTCTGGCTCTTGGGATAACAATGTGCGGTTGTGGGATGCAGCGACGGGACAGCCGTTGGGCAAGCCCTTGCGGGGACATACTGGAGAGGTTTCATCAGTCGCGTTCTCACCGGATGGTACTCGCATCGCGTCTGGTTCGATCAGATAAGACAGTGCGGCTGTGGAACGCAGTGACAGGACAGCCATTGGGTGAACCCTTGCGGGGGCACGATGGAGCAGTTTGGTCGGTTTCATTCTCACCGGATGGTACTCGCATCGCGTCTGGTTCCTGGGATAAGACAGTGCGTCTGTGGGATGCGGCGACGGGACAGCCACTGGGTGAGCCCTTGCGGGGGCACGCTGAACTGGTTTGGTCGGTCTCATACTCACCAGACGGTACTTGCATCGCGTCCGGTTCATCGGATAAGACAGTTCGGCTGTGGGATACAGCAACGGGACAGCCATTGGGTGAGCCCTTGCGGGGGCACACTGAGCCAGTTTTCTCTGTCTCATTCTCACCAGATGGTACTTGCATCGCATCTGGTTCATCGGATAAGACTGTGCGACTGTGGAATGCTGCGACGGGACAGTCATTGGGTGAGCCCTTGCGAGAGCACACTGAAATGGTTCGGTCAGTCTCGTTCTCGCCGGATGGGACGCGCATCATGTCTGGTTCGAGCGATAAGACTATCCGTCTGTGGGTTGCAGTGAAAGTGCAACCATCCCCCAAGTCAAGAGAGCCAGATTCCTCCGCATTATCACTGCATCGAAGCACCACACCGCCCACCCGAGACAGCCATATCATGCCAACTGACAATCGTCCCACTTCTTTCTCGTCCAACCTGGCACACTCCCTCCCCAACTCCGCTGACTTGCTCGAACCCACCTCTCATTATAATTCTAATTCAAATCCTTTTGTGCTGGCTGATGGATGGATGATGGGACCCAATAATCAGCTCCTCTTCTGGGTACCTCCAGCTTCCCGATACCCATTTTATTCTCCCGGTACTGCAATGGTGATCCCGAGAGGAGGTGCTGAGCTTGATTTGAGCCGCATGGCACATGGGATACACTGGTCGAATTGCCGAGATGCGTAAGTTCTTAGTCTTTACCATACATCCTCGTAGTCGCTAACATCAATCCCTCTAGCTCCGCATAACGATGAATTTATTGCTGCAATATCGAGTGTACTGTTTGATTCCTTGATTCTTTGCCAGTAGGCCAGCGTGCTTACACTCGATTTTCTTAGTCCCAATTCCCAATTCATTCGTCGTTCCCGCTCTCAGTATCATTCCTTTTTTCAAGCCTCACGGTCGTGCCACGTTGATGCTCGACGTCTTGTTCACAGAATTCCGTCGGGGTGATCTCGTTATGACCTAAATATTACATATCGTTCTATTACCTTACTCGCAAATCTGACTGAGTATAACCAATTTTTACTCGAATCAGACTATCTACACAATACAAGCAGAATAGGTTACTACATAACGATGCACATTTTTGAATGGAGAGACCAAACAGAATTTCTACAACCGTCGTACGTGGTCTTATCTACTGTTATTCTCAGTCAATTTTGAGTGACCCAACCCGTGCTGCAGCACTTGTAGGCGCCATCCAATATTATTTAAGAGTATCTGATCACGGGTATCTTGCAAGATCGTTTGATATTGGCATACATCGATGGGTCATGAAAGGTTCACCATCCCGAGAGTCAGTCTATGCCATCAATGGGGCACTATCAGTACTACTTTTCTTCGAGTTTTGACTAGTCCAAGAATCATAAAAATGCTCATATAATATGGCCTGGTACATAAAGAACAACCATCTCCACAGAAACTTTCATTGCAACGTATCCGCAACCATCGTAAGTAGCTCCTTCGTGCTCTTCCCGACATTCTTGTCATCCTTCGCTATAACCTGCCACACAGGCCCGTGATGCGGTTCAGCAGCAACGCCCTGTCTAATAACCTCCTCCACATATTCCTGTATAACTCAGTTAGTAAGCAACTCAAGTGTGTGATAATCGACGCACAGGGGTGCCATGCTGGCGCTCGAACTTGAGCCACCATCCCCAATGGTCTCCAATATCCTTATCCTGCTCTGTAGCTACACTCCTCGAGAACCACTGCCTCGCCTTCTCGATCTTCCTTTCCGTCCAGAACAAACGTGCAACTGTACATGTGATCAGCGGATTATCCTTGCTTTTCTTCAGCGCATCAACAGAGCGGCTTTTTCTGGTCGGCCGTGGTTCGGCCCATATAGACATCGACCATAGGAGACCGGACGACGGGCATTCCTGTAAGCCACGGGCAAGCATCGCTTTTGCTTGTGCAGCTCCACCGGATCGCTCTTCCACACCAACAGACTCTGCCCACAAAATATCGTTCGCCGGATTAACGAGCCGTCCCTTCTCTAGCAATGCGCGAGCTTTGATACTCCTTCCATCAAGCTCCTCCAGCTTGCTCGCAAGCACCCATAACGTAATCTCCTTCGGGCAGGCCTTTAGACCTGCAGCATACGAGGCACGCGCAGCAGAGTAATTCTTTTCCATCTGGCGGATCTGCCCTTGAATCATGTAGAGCTTGGCAAACTTGGGGAATTTAGATAGGGCGGTAGACACGGTTTCAAGCGCTGCAGCGTACTGCCCTTGCTGGCGCTCGAATACAGCAGATTTCATCCAGATCTAGAAAGTTACAGATCAGTCATGGATCAGGTATTGAGATGAGACACTTACCCGCTCAGTATCTGCAACTGTCCGTGCACGCACGAGTAGCTCCCTTGCGACACCAAGCTCACCATTTTCGGCCTCGAGCTTGACCGCGGCAAGCCAGATTTGCTCGCTTTCGGGATTGGCGATAAAAGCTTTTTCAAGGACTTCGCGTGCCGCTGGCACGTCTCCGGCCAGCCACTTCTCTTTGGCTGACATAAGCCAGAGAACTTCTGCCTGCGGGCAATAGTGCACTGCCTGAGAGAGCACTCCATCGAGCGATTCCCTAAAAATAGATTAATACAAGATATGCATTCCGCAAAGAATTATCATACTTAGTGCCGTGCGCCTTCTCCAAATCTGCAGCCTTTCGCCAGAGGTTCCGCTGATCCGGAAAGACTTTAAGCGCGTACGCAAGCACGGCCCTCGCAGTTCCGACCATGCCTCTCGCCTCTGCGCTCTCTGCATCGCTAACCCATGTATCTAGCCTGTCCTCCTCCTCGACCTCCATACTCACTGTAGCCTTGATAATTGCCTCGCATGTCCGCGGGCTGCCGTCGCTCTCACACCGCTCCGCCTCCTTCAGCCACTGCTCGCGCGTGAGCAACACCTGGTGCCGCCGGAGCTCCCGGACACCAAGCTCGATGGTCCTGTCCACGAGCTCAAGTTCTTTGTTTCTGGCTTCCGTGGACTTGTCGGAGTCGTCCGTGGCCCCTTGCTCGAGCAGACGTCCAGCAGCAATCCAAATTTCGTGCGACGTAGGAACGGATTTACGGGCTTTGTTGAGGACGGCTTTGGCGCGCTCAGGGGTTTCGAGACGGGCAAGAGCGAGCCAGAGCTCGACGGAAAGTGGGATCACTTCCACGGCGCGAGAGAGGAGTATGCGGGCGTCCGTAGCTGATTCTTCGAGATTGACGGTTTCCTTCCATAGCCGAACGGAATTGGGAATATTCTCGAGTGCTGTGTGATGTGAGTGAATTGAGATGGATTCGATGGCAAATTTTATACCTTTACGCAAGACACGTTTCTTCGATTTGGCATCTTGTTCAAGGTCGGCTGCTGCAAGCCAGATTTTGACACTCTGACCAACATGTTGAACAGCGTTGGCAAGAATGACTTTTGCATCATCATTATTCTAGAAGAAATATTAGCGACAACGCAAAGGGTTCCATAGTTCACGCGTTCACGTACATGTAACCTTGCTGCCTCGAGCCATACGTCATCACTCTTGGGACACTGTTCGCAACCTGCTTTTATGAGTTTCCTTGCAGCAACCATACGACCAGCATGTTCTTCCAGACATGCAGCTGCAATCCAACCAGGGGCGTGTTTGGGATTTGACTTGACGAGCGAGTCAAACAGCATGCGGGCACGCTTGATGTCCCCGATTTCAGCTTCAGTCTTGAGAACGACGCTATTGAGTGATGTTAGGTAGCCCTTGGGATCGACAGAGGTAGCAGAACCAGAAGTAGTGGCTGTCCCAGAAATCTACGATACAATGAGTATGACGCCATAAGTACTATGATAAGCGGACGTACTTGATCGAGCTTCAAGGACAAGATCTTATCACGAGCTTGGCCGATTTCAACGAAATTGGTCATGGTCCCGGTGTCAGCAGGAGTCTCAAAGCCATTGGCTTGCTGTTGTCGAGTATCCAAGGAATTTTCATATTCAGACTTGGATCGGTCACCGACGATGATGCTGTCAGGAACGACAAAAGTCCTTTCGTCTTTTCGCCGCTTCTTCCTGGTAAGATTACCTACTTCTGGTATGCTCTCCCACTCCTGGTCGGTGACGACAGACAAACCACGCTTCAGGTCAGCGAATTGTTGCTGAATCTTGGGGCGCTCAGCTCGGTGCTTTGCAAGCTCTGCGTTCTCTCTCGCCTCCCTGAATAGAAAAACAAAGTGAAGCAGTTGAACACGATAAAATGATACAACTAACCGGAAAGCACACACCTCCGTGCCCGACGCCGTGAGTCCATCTTCTGATCAACATCATCATATATTTTGTCAGCTTCCTCGTCGTCTTGTTCGTAGGTTGTGCCAGCAAATAGACCATATTCATTGTCGGGGTCTTGGAATTGTTCTGGATCGATTTCGGGCTCCTCACCGCGCCTAGCTTGGGCCTCGCTGTGCAAAGGATGAATGAAGTCTTCCAAGGAAAGATATTCGGACGCACGCAATAACTTCTGCAGATGGACCCTCTCTGGCAGGTCCGATATCTGAACGAGTCGTGAATCCAGAAGCGCTGTCGTACCGTTAGGTCGGGACATCCAATGATATGTGAGAGATACTGACCCTCGACCGAGACCAGCGACATATGATGCCGGAGCTGGCATCGACAAGAATGCAAGCTTGTTTTTATTTGATGCCATCGTGGTTAGTGACAACAGAACGTTGATGAGAAGGCAGGAGCACGTCGTCGTCGATGAAGCAGGAAATGTGTGATGACTAAGCAACTTGCTGAACAAAGACGATTTGTTCTCTCATCCTTGAGTATCGGTAGGCCGTGTATAATTAGTAGTGGACCTCCACGTATGCATGCTGCAAGTCGCCGTCAGGAGGCAAGTTCACGCACTGACGATAGCATATTAATATTTGAAGTCCTTGAGGAATCGCCTCAGTGAAGTTCTAGCTCGGACAATTTCAAAAAAGGAATCTGTGGCACTTTCCGCACAGATCCAACGGTTTGGCACACTCCATTCCAAAATGTGGAACAGGCCACGATGAAAAGTACTCAAAGCATATTTTGTATCATTAAATAGTACATGAATATCAAGATAAGAATTAGACATGAAGTTGGGTATGAGAAACGATGTTTATGGCTTGCTTCAACAATTAGGATCGTCGATAAACCATTGCCCGTAGACACCCCAGATCTAACGGTATATCAGCCTACCGAGAGATAAAGGAAACCTAAATGCACATACCTCATCCACGCACGAGTCTGCACCAGAGAATTTCCGGTTTAGGAATTGAGCAGGGGTTGTCGCACAAAACTCCTTATAGTCAGCTAGAAACGGCAAGTTCTCGAGACGTTGCTTAATGTGCTGTAGTAATGATTAATTCAAGTCCAAACGAACAATATACCGTTCTCACCCTCTTCTTCGACCCTCTAGCGGAACAGCCCTGAAAAGGTAGTGGTTAGAATGAGTGAAAAACAATATCTTCAACTTACCATATCCTTATATCCACTCCAATAAGTAACGCAATCCGGTTCGTCATGGTTGATGGCGAAATGTCCAATCACTGTGCCTGAGCGCTATACCAAGTTAGACTTCATCATTAGTACTAGCGAGAAATATCGACCAACATCTTCGCATCTGGAGGGCCAGTGAGGCCTGCCATGAATAAACACCGGAGTAGCCATGCATATTTCCATCCTATGATGGTTCCAACGAGACGCGTTGAGCTCTGCCACGTACTCCTTGGTTGCATAAGTGGTGCAGGAATGAGATTCGATGTTGGTCCAAGCAATCTCATTGAGGGGCATAAATGAGAATAAAACGATGGCAAAGACCCCAAAAATGAGCATGGCTCCGAGAACTGTAAAGAAGCAACATCCAGGGCCATTGTTCTGTCGTCGTCCTGTTGGAAGAAGAGGGTCAACTTCATTGTACCTGAAGACGAATATCAATAGCTGCATCATTATTTCGTACGCTGCGCATCATGCCTTGAACGAATACTAGTAGTCACATATATCAAGCACTGAAAAGGACGAGTACGAAATGAAAGCTTACATGGTCCTAGAATTGGGGATCATTGGTACTACAATGTGCGTCGGGGGCTGGCAGTGCCCGTGATGCCTGTGACAATCATGATCGTGTGTGCATCCGACTTTATGTGTGTGTCCTTGCGGAGTAGAGTGAGCATAGTCGTGATTAATTGATTGTGGCATTGAAGCATGATGCTGGTACGCCGGAGGAGGGTGACTAAAGTCACTAGCACTAAAATGTAAACGTAACCACGAGGAGCTCAACTATCACAGGAGCCTTGTAATCTCACCTGGTATGATATGACATCGTATCTCTCAGATAGCTTAGATGTAGGAGATGATGGTCATGGGCTGCGTTGCTGCTGCGAGGCTTTCGGGAATCGGGGCCGTCATAACTCGATGCGGTAATTAAAAAGGATCCCATATAGGCAAAACTTCAAGATCCGGGAACCAAGTTCATACCCGTAACCCCACACATGATTTGATCGATTATCGATGTGCTGAGCCTCACGTCCCAATGGGCACTGAGATTGTTGAATAGTACCACCCATCCTTTGTTCAAAGTTCTCCAAATTGATTCAGCTAAGTCGTAAATTTCACCACCGCATACGGCGCGAACCATAAATATTCTTCAAGTCTATTGAAAAGTTTCCAGTAGAAGCACATTATGCCAAAAAAGACTAGCGGAACCATAGATTGCACATAAGAGCCGTCTGTGTGTGCATACAAAATTATAAATTCTATATCGTGAAGAATTGAATGTCTAAAATGAGTTGCTAGTAGTAAGTCGTGACGAAGCAGGAAAAGAAAACAGGCTTCAGGGTAAACTGAATGCACACTACTAGCTCACAGCAATCCTGGCACAAACCAGAACTTCACTTCCGCAGCATATGCATCCCACTCTGATGTAGATAATTTACGAAGCTCGCTATCCTCTGCGTATGCACGGCTCACACCTACTGACAACGCCCACGCCCACCACGTAGCCCCTAGCAATGCACAGCTGACAGGTCCGAGGATGCCGCATTCGATTACCCAGCTCCCGGGAGTTAGATGCGAGAAGGCAATACCCGCAACCAGTAACAAGGAGCCTGTGTACGCTGGGTGCCGGACATATTTGTAAAATCCAGATGTCACGAGCTTGTGCTCAGGGTACATGGTAAGATCAAAGGTGAACAAGTGACCGAGCTCGTGGAAACAGCGCACGCGGATAAACATCCCGAGAGCAGCCATCATGACTCCGAGTAAGAACACGGGAGTGACTAAATGTTGCGTGCGCTGTGCGGGACATAATACCGAGTCGACATGGCTTGACAGCTGCGTTGAAAACAACGATCCAGAGATATAGTGGAATGCCGAAATCACTTCATATGCAGCGCTCAGCCATAGAAGAATTGTGTGGACCTAAATAAAATACGATTATCAACCAAACACAACAGCTACGATATCACTAGCTTACCTTAAAGATCAATGGAGCTATCTGCAAAACGGATGATTCTTCAGTGTGGTAGCGCCATTTTGCTGGCGTTTTATTAGGTGGAGTAAATGCGACCTGGTTGCAGAATGCTTGCACAAGGACAAGGGAAGAGCGCAGAAGAAGAGACATTGCAAGCTATGTTGGGGGATGAGTGAACGAGTATGATATGCCTTTTATATTGGAGGAACGATACAAAGTCACTGATGCACAATAGACCAAGGGGTTAGCCGGAAAAGTGTGTCAGCCAAAGTTCAAAACCAATTCAATCTGTGACTATGGGTTCGTATCGACGACCATCAAGCCGAGGAGGTGCGGCCTTGCAGTTCCGCGCATCTAGATCATATGCATTATGGAGAAACCCAAAGGACTGGTGAGCACACCATTGAAAATTGATTATGCTGAAGAAATTTATGCCTGCTAGACTTTTATCCGCGGAACATGGGTAATTAAAACGTGCATCATATCCCATTTTGGGTGACAGCACACGATGAGATGACCCGCAACTTCAAGTGTGGTGTGTCCAGTGGCAAACCAAAAGTACCAGCTAGTATACCAGTATTGAAGGTCTGGGGCAGGTGAAAAAGTGTAGTAAGTTCTGTGTACTTTGTATGTCAAAATGACTTAAATGCGCCGTACCGGAAGAAAAGCCTGAGCATGTACAATTTAGTTGACTAGTAAGAAGCAGTGCTTGGATCCGGATGGCCGCGATCTGTTCAGAGCTGCGATTATCGATCTGAGTCATCATTCGGAGAATTCCGGCACTTAAGCTGATCAGGCACGAGTCGCACATGTTACAAGCTGCTACCTGCATCATTGATCGTGCCGATCTCTCCAATGGAAGACTTGAAGTGGTGTCCGTCCTCATGGAAATTGAGGCCAGCCGCTCAGGTAGGAAGTCGTCGTCCAGGTTTAGCGCAATCGATGATCAAACGTTTGTATTAGATAGTAGATTACCCTGATCAACAGCATCTCCAAAGGTCTGTTGTGCTACACGTGTAATTTACACATCCGTTACTTACTACTTGGTTTTAATCAAACAGAGTCTTGACAAAAATAAATGCTCTACCCCCTCTCGTAACGCCTGCGGAAGTCGGTGTCCGATACTTCTACCTGCTACTATTGACTTACCGTGATTGCATTCTAGATCGAGCGCCTTCGCTTTCAATTAGCTGCTGTGCAACGGAACGAGGCCTTCTTGCTCCATGCGGGAGATTGCGCAGAAAGTTTTGACGCGTGTACTCAAGTGAGCTATTTCATTGTCAATGGAACATTCTAAGTGTTTGGAAGCAAAACATATCAGCAAAGATCGGCTTGATACTTTCATTTTCTCTCATACTCATTTGGGGTGGACGTCTCCCAGTGGTACGTTGAAGATAATGCATGATTGGCCTGCTAGTGTGCATATTTTCACAATGGCTTTCGAAATACAGGTACGCATCGGACGCATAGCTGGGCAGTATGCCAAACCAAGGAGTAACAGAACAGAAATAATTGACAGTAGGGAGGTTTTGAGTTTCCGGTGCGCAATGGCCTTGAATTCATACATCAACCCAGATGTTATCTGACTCCAATTCCTATTGCAGCGGTGACAATGTCAACGGGTACAACAAGAGAGCCTATCTTGATTGAAAACTGAAGTTTTAGCAGGCTTGATCCCAACGATCGAACCCCAGATCCTGAAAGGCTCCTCAGGTCCGTTCTTGATTATCTCATCATAATCAATATCAATATGAACATCTTTCTCCATATCAGTGCCTACTTTCATTCCACCGCTACCCTCAATTACGTTCGTGGCCTCCTCACATCCGGATTCGCTTCATTACATCACCCACGCGACTGGTCACTCTCACATGTCCGCTCGCCGGCATTAAGGTCAGTATGCTCATCGCGCATCTTGCACCCCTGATTTCGGATATTGCCTCCACCGTAGGAACGAGTTTGAAAAAATCACACAAGGTCTTTCTGACGTGCTTGACTTCAGCCACACAATAGGCGCTGACTCGGGCAGGGAAAATGTGCCCTTTGACCAGGGCGGTGGTCGCGGTGTTCTAGGCGAGGTTGACTTTTACACGAGGTCAGCTCCCTGATGGCATGGCATAGTATAGCGGATTGAGTTAATGGCATCGAAAATTGCAGCCATGAAGGATTGATGTTGGATTGGGAGCAAGCAATGACACGGGAAGTCGATATCATTGAATCGGGATCATCTCCGAAGGAAAAGGGCTTTTACAATACTTCTGCCCACTTTCTATGGATCGGCGACCGTACGCGACAACTGGATGGCGCACATGTCGAATATTTCCGAGGTATCCGCAATCCCATCGGCATCAAGGTCGGACCTTCGTTAGAAAATGCGGAGCTAATCAGGCTTCTACAAAGTATGTATAATTCTCGGCATACATCTCGCAGAACGCAGTTATCGTATTCTTCTTTATAGTCGTAAATCCAAACAAAGAAAGTGGTCGCGTGACGCTCATCACCAGGTATGGGGCAGGAAAAGTGCGTTCATTCCTGATTGTTTCCAACAACTTTTGACCAAGCCATCAAGATCGGGGACCACCTTGCTGGCCACATCGAAGCCGTCAAGAGTTCTCGACACCCGGTCGCATGGGTGTGCGATCCCATGCACGGAAAGTACGTTTAGGTCCTCGACGATGTGGAACGCGGACTGAGCTATCCCAAGCACACTTACTTCCAGCAGCGGCTTCAAAACACGCAACTTTGGGACTATCATCAGTGAACTAACTTCCTGCATTAGTATCCACGCTGCATGTGGTTCTCGGCTCGGTGGAGTCAGTCTTGAGTTCACAGGCGAGCTTAACGACGAAGGCTTCAGCGTGACAGAGTGTCTTGGCGGAAGCATGGAGCTCAGCGAAGAACAACTAGGGCTCAGATACCAGGTGTGCCGGACCACGATCATATTCGATTCTCTTCTTACCCTCAACTTTAACGAAGTCGTTCTGTGACCCCCGACTCAACTTCGAGCAATCACTCGGTATGGAGAGTCGAATTTAAGCAAATGATTAGTCTCAGTTGACACATTTGACAGACGTCGCCTTCCTTATATCGAACTACTTCAAGGAGGAAAGGCTTGGTGACAAAGGAGAGAACAATATCTATGCTGCCCTTGGAGGAAGAAAAATAGTCTCATAGTAATACGACGGAAAATGTAAAATCCGTATCGTACAGCTGTATATACTCGTGGTGCAGTAACAATAATACAGTGGGTGAAATTGGTTATTGTAGAATGGATACTATGACAGATCGAAGCCAGCGCCAGAGGAGATTGCCTGCAGGAGCTTGTCGTGAAGCTTTTTTTCGCTTTTATATCTGGGCAGCTGATTCGTGACCATTCAGTTACACTATAACTGTCAGCACAAGGTTAGTTTACCTTTAAGAGATTCACGCAGGTGCTTGAAGTTGGTAATCGGTCCTCATCACTCCCTGCATCGCGTATGGCAAAGAGGGGGCTGAGCTGCTTAAAGCCTCTGAAAAATAATGAGCGCCTGCAACGACAAGTGACAAGGGTAAGTACTGGAGGCTAGGAACTCACAGAAGTGGGGGTCGACTACAGCTTGTCACAAATCTTAGGAACAACCGACGTTGCTCCTGATCGAAATCCTCCAAAACCTGCAGACGAAAGTTAATATTAATAATGCAATTACGGTCCTTGTGATACTGACCTTCCAAAAAGTCTGTATGGTGGGTTCGTCATTATCGTATAAGCCCCCGTACTGGGTATGCACTCTCAAGTCCTGCACATCCACAGGTGCGTTCACACCACCTAGCAATATTTGAAGTTCCTGCTGATTGAACATTCTAGAAGGAGCTACATCAACAATCCAGGCAGAGTTAATTTTAAAGCTTAACATACCGAAGCCATTTAGGGTCTATCATATCAGAAAGACCCTCAAAGAACGCCTCGCTCTGTAGCTTGATCTGCTTGCTTAGCCTGTAGTGAGAAGTAAGGTGAATGTATTGCAGTCGGTTCTCCCGGGTGACCGGGACATTGCTGCCGTCTGGTATGAGGTCCACAGCTTTGGCGACCCCAAACTCTGGCGACATCCTGCATCAGAAAAACTGTAATCCGAGCATATATGTTAGGAATGACCAACCTTCGATCGCAACCGTGAAGTTCAATGCAAGGTCTTCCACATCTCCGGTGTAGTTCTTGAGAAAGATGAGACCCTGGTACAAATCAGGATCGAGGGAAGCAAGGTCGTCCAGAAAGCTTTGTTTGTCTAGCCACTTTATCGATGATCAATAACGTGGCAGCTTACTACCAATTACACGGCGGTTACCTTGGCCAGGAAAAACCCTGCGAATGCGACCTCGACTAGGATGCCCTTATAAAGTGCTTTACCCAGAATGCGTCCTATGAAGCGATACCAGTTCAAGTTGTGCGCTGCATCGGATATGAACGTGAGTGCGAGTACTAAAGAATAGATGTACGGACAACGTACGTTCTGTGGCGTACGAGTGGGGATTTGGGTAAATTTCATTCCTTTTATTCGCCAGCCATAATCCACGGTCTGTGTCAAATACTTCCTTGCACAAGGAAGTAAAAAACTCCTTGAACACACCACCACCGTCAATTCCGGCCCTAACAAATGACCACTCCCATCAGTTTCCGTACATTGGATAAATCTTGTGCTTTATACGCACTCAGGCTCTCCAAACTGATCGATAAATGTTATTGCGATCGGGGCCCTTAAGTCTGCTTCGGCCAGTCTGTCATATCCATCCTGCGCGATATGGCCCCTGCGAATGGATACATCGATTCGCCCACGTGTGTCCCTATTGCGGTTCCACTTATCATTTTCTACAAAGCGCCGGAAAATCAAAACACGAGTCTCGAATTGAATAGCAAATGGAATATTGTTGAGGACCCCGAGCCGAGGAGAAAAGTGTGAAAGCTGTCTCCTCGTCAAGGCCCGTGGTGCTGAGGACTCATCGAGCTGCTGTTCTTCGAACCTGTGAAGACGTCGGTCAGCACAAGTTAGGGATGGTAGATTTAAAGTACGACGCACACAGCAGCATCTATGAAAGAGTTCATATCGATTTGAGAGCTAACATGCCAGTGGTTCTCGGGCATGAATGGTTTGCGGGAGCTGAAACACACCAAGTTGATATGAATCACTGAGGGCCTGCGACAATATGTGCGCACTTACTCTCGTGCATGTATAGCTTGTAGACATTTCGTTATCTTGTCTCGTACACCTACCCAACGGAGATTCAGACCCGGTACACCGCCCTCCTGAATCTTAGTCTGGTCATCCCGCCAGTAAAGAGTAAACGCGATGTTAAAAAGTGCACGAGAAAAGGCCACCAGTTCGTCTAAAGTCAACGACGTTCGGGAGTTGGAGAAAAATTCAGTCATCACCCATCGTCAAGAGAGATTGAGTATAAAGCTCGGTGAGCAGCAGTAGAGGTGGCCACGCTGATGCCAGCGAGGGGTCTTGATCACAATCAGTATGATTCACCGCAGGAGGTACGAAGACGAACCCATCAAGGATGACATATTTTCATCTCTCCGAGTGGAGAGTTCCGTACATAGTCACGGTAAATCTCACGCACAAGCCCACCCCCTCCATATAGTAGCAGCGTACTCAATATTTTGTCCTTCCGGATAGGCCATACTGTGTACAAGTTAACAAGCCATGATACGAGATCAGGAAGTGCGCCGCGATCATGCTGAACTGCCTTCAGCAAAGCATTCAAGTGCGAAGGACTCGGGAGGGTCTGGAGCGCTTCTGTGTCCGAGCATCCAGCGGGGACAGCGTCGGCGTCGGTACAAAAGATGTAACAACTGTGACTTGCGGTTGTTCTGATTCCGAATCACCATCGTCGTCCCAAGACATTGCGGGGGCGCGGGTATCAGATGCTGATGGTGGATCAAGCGCATGCACAGGGAGGATGCTCAGTGAAGCGGTCATGAGCTGGAGATATGTCTTCAAAGACGAAAGAGGCAGAATTGCATATCTTGGGGAGGTAAAAGCGTACAGGTTGGCTATGAGATGCACATGAGATTGCAGAGGGATTGTGGAAACAAGGTCAGCAATAGAAGTCGACAAGACTGACAATGAAGATAGAGGAAGTTTTGCGGAAAGGGTCGCGAGTGACGAGATCGGGATTCGATTTGGAAGAAGTGGGATTGTGAGTATGTGGATGACGAGTGACTGAAAACACTGCAAAAATGCCTCTGACGAGCGTTCTAATGTGTTGAGCGGGCGGTATATGAGTTCCACAAAGAAAGGTAGGGTTGGGGCATTCTTTGTTTCCGGACCCTGTCGACAATGTAAAAGATGTACAGAATGAGGTCAAGGAAACTCACAATGATTTGTATTGAACGAGTAAGATATCGATACAGGTCATGCCTTACAACATATTCAGTGATGCTCACAGTGAGCTGATTACCAGAAAATCCCAATGCTTCGATAGCAGATGCCGGGTTCAAAAGAGTGCACAAGACTTGAAGGCTTGAAACAGTGCTTTCAGACCTGGATCAGGTTAGCTTAGTCAAGAGATAGTTAACATGTATCAAAACCTTGGACGATCCGAAACAGAGCGTAGGAGTAGAAAGAAAACCTGTCGCATCAATACAAGCCAGTGTTCTCGATCACGGCCATGGGCAAGGGCGAAGAGCGAACCTAGATGAATGACGAGTTGGTGGAAGCATGGCGTCATACAGAAGCCGCGTACCTTGAGAAAGGACCTCCGCAGCCCATCTATCGAGGAAATTGGTGTCTTGTCCGATGAGGACGAGGCATCGGAGGCCAGTGAGCCCCGTAATATCCCCTCTGAACTGTTCACGAAGTTCCTGGCGGACCCTTCTGGCGTCCGTGATACCGCGCCACCAAGCCTGGATTGTAACTGCACTCTCTTGTCGTTTGCGTACAGTTTCCCGCTCTATTCTTCGAGCTCTGGCCTGATTCAAGATAGCTGCTTGAGAGGTGGTGACCGAGCTTGATCCGCCAAGATTGATCTCACGACGTCTTTCGTCCCCAAAGAGTGGTAGCATATCCTGCAGTTTTGAAATAAATCTGCGTACTTCAAGATTTGCCTGTAGAAAGTAGTCTCGCCCGCTGTCAGAGTGGAGGACTTGGTATTACTACCAGTAAGTGGTAAGTAACAATAAGTACGTTGTAGACTCGTAATGGTAATGATGCTACGCGTTCTCGCTTGGTCAGCGAATAAACCCTAACCCTATAATGGGTTTTAAATTTATATGTTAAAGGTATTATGTATTGGATGGGACCGTTGGGACGACATCGCTCGTGTTCGAGTACTTACATGTTATCATTTATTTTCCCACTAGGCCCCTCATATATCTTGCCAATTCGACGGCATTGAGCATGCTTCCACCTTGGTCGCAATTATTCCCAATCAGCAGCTTTCAGCTAGGATTCACGACCTTCTCGTCCTCTACTGCATCCATTACTGAGCTTGATGTCATCTCAGTCCCGCTCGCAGATTCTCCTCTTGGAATACACAAAATAATGCGCTCGTTGACTCATGAGGTTGTATGCCCGCCGCCCTCTCTCCATCCATCCTTGGACGATCCTCAGCTCGCCTGGGAGGCCAGATATCCCAAGGGTTCCTGCAGCCCGAAAACAAAAATCCCTGGTGGATTGGGATTTTATCTTGGTGGACCTAAAAAAATTGCATCGTTGTTGGATGGAGGCGCGAAAGAAACAGTTTTTGGATATCGGGTGATGTTTGAGAAAGGTTGGGAGTGGGTCAAAGGAGGGAAATTGCCAGGAATGTGTGCGCATTCCAGATCAGGGTCTTGAATAAAATGTTGATTCACAATTGCAGATGGTGGCGTCGGCGATGCCGCCTATGGATGCTCTGGTGGACGGCAGAACGACCGTTGCAAGTGCTTTGATGTTCGTCTCATGTGGAGGTGAGTAATGTCCACCCCTTTCTCACTTGTTTCCCGACGCCTGCCTAGGCGTGATGGGAAAGGAGAAATCTACGCCTATCTACCTGTGAATGAGACAAATACAAATGCACTTCTTGCGGTTCCCCCCTACTCCAAAGCCAACCCTGATTACGGGATTTCAGTCGGAATCGGCGCATGGACCTTTGAGTCAGGTGTCTGGACGGCTATAGCACAACGTGTTAAACTTAATGATATCGGCAGAGCTGATGGTAAGGCATAGTGATCGCCGGGTTAATACTGAATCTTGTATCCTAGGAGAACTCCAGCTTTGGATTAACGGCGAATGCGTAATCCACGCGAAGGGGTTGATTTTCCGAGGGGATGAGTGTTCCCATATCAAGGGCATGCATTTTCAGACGTTTTTTGGAGGTGCGCGAATGCTTTCTTTGCTTGTTGCTTGGTAAATGCTGTTCGTTTCAAATTTGTTTCTCATATCATTATCGTTCAGGACATGAGTCTGATTGGGCATCACCCAAAGATCAACGTGCCTGGTTTTCCGACGTCTCTGGAGCCGTCATTCGTTGATATTTGTTCTCTGAACATGTTATTTCGCGTTCGTTCATACTACGTGTACCTCCACATTACATCTCCAGTAAGGTATTTTAGCCGTATAACTTGACTGCTTAATTCAGTCCCCTTCTGATTTTATTTATTCGCAAGTGGCAAGTTAAAGTGTAACCACATCCACCTAATTTTTGAACGTGCCCTCAGGCACTTCGATTAACCTCTTAACAGATAATATGGTTCATTCAGGTTTTCAGAATGTGCTGCTAAAAGCTTCGACTGCAGCAGGTCATAATATATGTAGAAATCATCAGATATTAATTACAGCCATAATACAACAAGCGGTTCGAAGCTACCCCACCCAGTGAACGTCGTACGTACAGTAAGTACATTGCTCGTATTCACCTTCTGCAATTCTTTTCCCTCCGCGGTACGACCCAGCAGGAAACAGAGGTAGTCTTTCTGAGGATAAAGCACGCCGGCTTCCTTGTCGCGATGCTGTCCTCGTTCATAGTTGATTATGCCCAGCGCAAACTCACGATATTTGTCGATCAATCGAGAGGCCTGTACAGCCACTGGAGCAAATGAAGCAGTTGTGAATTTAGCAGGTACAATGAACCGGAAAGTCCTGTCGTGTTGTCGCTGTAACTCGCCATTGACGACTGCGAGCTTGATCTGCAAGCCCTGGCGCGTCAACATAAACTTGTTATCACCGTGTACCTCCCGATTTTGTTCATCTTTCCGCTCCTCTGGAAATCTGGATGCATCAAATGGGCAGTAGCAGCGTGGCGATCTGGGGATGGCAGCGCTATGGCTGGAAGACGGCCCCGCCCACGCAAACATATCCCACTCATCGCATCTCTGGATTATGACCTCCATCAGACGATGAAAGGCCCATTCTCCTTCCCCGTATGCGATCGGCATGCTAACATCGAAGATACCGATAAGGGAGTATGCCGCATCCTCAACTCTGGTTGTCATACGTTTGGATGCCCATTTCATCTTTTTACGAATCTGAGTCGGCCCAGGGGAGAAGTTCTGCAGGTCTTGAACTGAAATACTAGTGATTGTCGATATTTCTTTCATGAGTTGAACGTTGTGCTTGTCATTTCGGAGGTCCGTGTGGCACAGAGGCTTCCAATCCTTGCGGAAGAATTTAATCGATAGGGATGCGAGGAGTTCCTGTAAAGTCCACCCTCTCGTAAACCAAACGTCGTTCTTCATCTGCTGCGAATCCAAGGAGTCCGCGAGGTGCACAATGCAGATATCTGCATTACGATACCACTTGAACATTGCGCGTATAGCCTCATCGAGTTCCGTATTGTTCGTTTGTCGATGCAGCATGTATCCGACCATGCCAATTGATATCCAAGTTCCCTCGCCTTCTCGCAGAACTTTGACAGCTTCTGAAACCCATCTTTGCCGCATTCCCTTCCGTGATGGATATCCTGAAGAGTGGGCTCTCCCTCGCGCAACCATCGGTGCGAAAAGATGGCATACTTGAGCACAGGCTTGACAAGCTCACGTATGGCATCTTTGGAAGACTGTATCTTGTTTAACTCGCTACCGTTGGGCACTCTCGGCTTGAATAGTCGGCTCAGCTCTCCGCGTCGCACTATCATCATCTTCTCGTCCCCAATGTAAATTAGATGAGTCGGCATGTGGTTGGTGACGTAAAAATCAAACAACTGCAAGACTTCCTAGTAGTGATTGAGACTTGGTGAACGCATGAAAGCAATCTAGACAGATTCACTCGTACCTTTTCATTTGTAGGGTCAAATGGTGGGGCGCCCCACTCATCTGGGTATAACTCCAAAGTATCCTCCTCTGTTGTCGGCTGTAGGTGCGTGGTGAGTCTCTTGCAAGCCACATACGTATCATAAAAATTACCAAAATGTTCCGAGGGATCGATTGCATAATGTATACATGTAATATTTTCGTTGAAACGGTGGACAGTGGTGCCGTGGAAGACTGGACATGTGACGGCCGCTTATATCCTCCTAGTTGAAGAGCCTTTCAAAATTTCACTGTCCGAGGATCAGACGGTCTATGACCTATTTGACAGGCCGCTTTCCAATAATAGTGATATTGGGCGGTGACATGGAGCATCTACTTGTGTTTTGCATGGTTACCGTCTGGGATATAGAATTAAACGATGATGCCTGATGAGCACAAAGATCCTGGCATCCATGGTCATCAACAACTTGAACGTACCGCGTGTCAACGGAGTGCACGACCTCGCATGCATAAATATGTCTCCAGCTGCCCCTCCGATTTGCGTTCGCCTTGATGATGATCGCATCCTTCGTGAGCACCCTAAGCAGAAACGACAATATACCTGCATTGATATTCATATCTGGTATATGTGTCATCCAGCGGGCCTGTGGGCCGCAGGCTGGGGTAACCTTTAATTTGACTCGAAAAGCGCCTGGAGAAAACTCCGTGTATGGATGGCTTATGATGGCAGGACTTGCAGTTCCACAGCTGGCTAGTCTCCCCTAGTCAAGTCATATAGAAGGAAGATAGTCGTTCCTTCTTGATTATGATACCTGGCAGTCGACGGAGAGTATAACGATTCGGATGTTTAGGGAGTAGAATCAAAAACGCCGAAATCGAATTCGACTCAAAAATAATTGGACATGCGCCAGGCTCATCCAAATGATGTCTGATCACGATGCTACTGCTGTTGGTGAATATGGAACAGAGTGCCATGAAGCATGGTGGTAAGTTCAATTGCCCATGTGTGACCCGCCTGACCCATACACCACGGACAAGTCGAGTGGTGAAGTCACAAGTGGTAAGACTGAAACTTACAGTCACTCTCACGTGTTTAGTAGCGGTTCAAAATGTTGAAACTTTATAATTTCCATGATTAAATCAGTTTCGAGTTTTGTAGGCATTTGAACAGCTTCAAACACATCATCTCGCACCTATTTCTCATTCAGACTCCTCACGGTGTACCAGAGGATCAGTTCTGACCGAAAAAAAGGGTTCTGTACCTGCATTCGGAGGAAAGATGGAAGATTGAGCTGGTCTAGTGCTGTCCTGAGATATCATCAGAGCGGTGGTGGCCCAGAGGCAAATCTACATGGATGTATCAACCTCTCGTGATCATACACCAATTATGAGGATGCCCTCGATTGCTGGATCAATTCAAAGTGTCGAGGAGTCTGCGTGCCACTAGCCGTCACTGCCCGCATACTGGACAAGATCAGAAAAACTGGTTCGCAACTTCGCGTATAGTAAGGCCTTACAACTAACTCGATACTGAATTGTCAACATTTGTACAGCTATTTTGAAACACGTGAGTCAAGACTTTCGGGATAGAGTGTACCCGTATGTTCTTCTCATGCCCACGTTGGTCTTATCGCATCTCTATCTCATTCATTGCACCATAAAGTCGTGACGGTGGTGGAGTTCAGTCACACAATAAATCGCTGCTAATGTTGTCTTCATTGTCCTTCCGGTTGTCACGTGGAGTGTTGAGCACAATATCTCCTCCGTGTGTACTTGCATCATGAGTTTCCCATTAAAAAACTTATCTGAAAATACACTACTACAGCATTTCAGACGCAAAATTATGGGGAATGGTTTATAAGCCGACGACAACACGGCCCTTGCTTGACATGTCGCAAGGTGCTCCAGCAGCTCCTCCATCCAAAGTCCTTCTCGAGGCTCTATCACACTCGTCGGCTTCTTCAGAATCATCAGGGTACTGCGATGTTATTGGAGAATCTGCCCTTCGTTCGGCCTTTGCAGAGGAGATGAAGACGGTATATGGACGAGAAATAGATGTTACCCAAGACGACATTGCTATCACAGCCGGGTGCAATATGGGATTCGTTGCGACTGTGATGTGTCTTGCTGATCCAGGAGACGAGATTATTCTGCCAGTTCCATGGTATGTTTGTCGTCTCTCCTTCGCGGTCCTAATTAAACGATGTTGGATAGGTATTTCAATCACCAGTACGGTAGCTTACTCGCTGAGTTTGCTCTCATTTACCTGACCACCTACCCAGAATGACCTTGAATCTTCTCGGCATCAAAACAGTACCACTACATACTCGCGCTAATGAGGGCTTCCTTCCTTCAACAAGCGACTGCGAGAAGTTGATCAACTCACGGACAAAGGCAATTGCGATTGTGACTCCAAACAACCCAGTTCGTTCCTTCTTGGTTGGCAAGCATTAAGTCATAACCACCATATAGACAGGTGCAATTTACTCCTCAGAATTGATTTCAAAATTCGCCGAGCTCGCACAAAAGCACAAGATTGCTCTTGTCCTCGATGAAACTTACCGGGATTTTGTGGACACCATGCCCCCGCACACCCTTTTCGCTCCATTTCAGACTGAGGTGTCGAAGTCCACTTCGTCATGGAGATCAAACGTCATTCATCTCTTCTCCTTTTCTAAGTCTTACCGCTTCCCTGGACATCGGCTAGGTCTGATTGCAGCGTCACCCGACCTCTTGAAACACCTAACCATCACACTTGATTGCCTACAAATATGTGCGCCATGTCCTCCACAATTAGCTCTCGCTTCTCCAGGCTTGCTGCCTATATTGCGTCAGTCAATCCAAGCCAATGCTCAATCGCTTAAAATACGTCACAACATCTTCCGCACGCATCTCCCTCCCAATTGGACGATCGGATCGCAAGGCGGTTATTTCGCCTTTGTAAAGCACCCTTTTGTCGGGATCCCTGCAATCACATTGTGCCAACGGCTTGCGGAGGAACTCGGCGTTTTGGCCCTTCCCATGCAGTTCTTCTGCTATGACGGCATCGGGCCTGACCTCGAGTCACTTGGTCAGTCAAGGACGGATTGGGAGCGCTGGATTAGATTCTCAGTGGCGAATGTGAGTGATGATATGATAAAACAAGTTTGTGGGCGCCTGCATGAGTGCGAGCGGCACCTCGGTTTGAAAGCCGAGTAGTCCAAATTAGTTTATACTTACAGATGCCAATTGTACTACGGATTAGGTGATTCTGCCGCAGCATCTTGGGGACAGAGGGCGGCTCAGAATGATCCGTACTCTAGCTTGTTGAAAACCTGTACTTACGTTATGATACTATCTGTCGCCCAAGCTCCGAGGTATATACATGTATGAGATGGAGTTTGAGCGCACGCGAAACAGATAGACTGTTGAATCTGAATGGCCGCTGTAAGTCCCGGCCATGCCAAATATTGAGTTGACTTCCTAGCTCCGAGTGAATCGGTAGGTAACGAACTTGACTCACGAGGTGTTCCAGCTAGCTCCGCACTTTCGATATCAAAGCCTAATCTGTCATGTTCGCTCGAGAAACCACAAAGGGAGTGAAGGTTAAGCTTGTCAATGACTAATTAGCGGGTGTCTACTCTCTCCCTCTTTCTACCACCGTCAATATTATGGCAACTCCAACAACAACCTTCCGTCCAACTACTCCACCCGTTGGACGCACGTTTGCGAACCAGCATACCCTGCCGAAGCTCCCAGTTCCATCACTCGATGACACTTGCAAGCGCTATTTGACCGCTCTTCGAGGTCTCCAGGATGACAAGGAACATGCTGCCACTGAGCATGCTGTTCGAACTTTCTTAGAGGGCGAAGGTCCCGCTCTACAGAGGAGATTGAATGAGTGGGCTCAAGAGAAAGCGAGGTGAGTTTCGTCCATCGCTAATCGAACTGCTTCTTCATCACGACTTTCCGGATCTTGCTTTGCGATTCTTTCGCTGCTTGCAGCTACATCGAGGACTTCTGGTGAGCCTTTCTTATTTACTTCGAGGTATTTCCTTTTAATCACGAGCATCTCATCCTTGTGGGTAGGTATGAAAGCTACCTCTCGCACAGCGATCCTGTAGTACTTGCTCTCAATCCTTTTTTTGTCCTCGAGTACGTTTCATGTGATTTTCATTTACCCTTAACCCTACCTTCTTAAACTCATTGCCGGCAGGAATGATCCTACCCCAGATCGGGGCTCTCAACTACCCCGCGCTACGGCTCTTATTATATCATCATTAAGCTTTATTCATGATCTCCGCCATGGTCTACTTGACCCCGATGCCGTACGTGGTCGTGCACTAGATATGGATCAGTACAGTAGATTGTTCGGGACTGCTCGTATACCAACAGAGGTATGTTTCACAACTATACCTGAACTCAAATGAAATTTATCCATCCGGCATTGGGTTAGCGTGGCTGCAAGATGCTCGTGAATGACGCGGCTCGTCATATAGTAGTTTTGCGGAGAGGACAGTTCTGTTAGCTGGTTATGCTGCTTGTGCATTCACTCGTTAATATCTCACTAGATTGGTTTGATGCTCTTGATGAGGACAACCGACCACTCTTAACCGAGCGTGAGGTTCTTCGCAACCTCCAAGCCATCTGTAAGGACGCCGACAAGACTCCAATCACTGAGGTTAGGACTTATCGAACAATACTTAACTGCTTACTCTAACTACGACTCTCTTAAAGGTTGCTCGTACGGCTATTGGTGTTCTCACTACCGAGAATCGAAAGACCTGGTCTTCCCTTCGACATGAACTCGCCCAAGACAAGACCAATGCAGCTTGCCTGCGCCTGGTCGACGATGCCTTGTTCGTTGTCTGTTTGGATGATGCAGCTCCAGGTCGTGATGGCGTCGGTGCACTCGTTCGAAACGGTGAAAAGGGAGAAGACCTTGCTGCTCTATGCAGTAATTTCCTCTGTGGAACTTATGACCTGCGGGAAGGTGTGCAGGTTGGCACGTGCACTAATCGGTGGTATGACAAGGTCAGTCAGTGTTCATGATGTTTGATTTCATTCGTTGATCGATTCAAGCTACAAATAATTGTGTGTGCGGATGGTGCCGCTGGCATCAATTTTGAACATACCGGCGTTGACGGCCACACAGTTTTGAGGTACCCCCAGTCGCCTCAAACTTGTTTTCTTAATCGCTCATGTTACCATTAGGTTTGCCGCAGATGTCTTCACTGAAGGCCTAATGCTGCTTGCGCGTTCAATCAATCCCTCCGCACCCACGCTGTTCCATGCACCCCTTTCCCCGCATGCCAAATCCTACAAGCCTCCCAAGTCGATACCCAACGGCAAATTACCAATTACTTCTCAAAGTTTCTCATACGATACCTCGCCTGCTAAACTCATATGGACCCTGACTCCTTCAATTCGAGTTGGCATTCGGTATGCTGAGACGCGGCTGAGCGACCTTATATGTCAGAATGATTGTCAGGCGCTCGAATTCAAGGGTTATGGAAAGAATTTCATCACGAGTCATGGTTTCAGCCCAGATGCGTTCGTGCAGATGGCTTTTCAGGCGGCATACTTTGGACTTTATGGTCAGGATGCGCTCTTCAGAGACTCTGAAATCTTAATGCTGACGTGGTGATAGGGAGAACGGAATGTACTTATGAACCTGCGATGACGAAAGCCTTCCTTCATGGCAGGACTGAAGCAATCCGGACAGTGCAACCAGAGAGCGTCGAGTTCACGAAGGTAAGCGCCCGCGCGATCATCGGGTCCTTCTTCCTTACTGGTTTCTATTCATCTATTTAGGCATTTTTATCGGAGTGTCCGCCTGATGAGAAGATTCATAAATTGCGCAAAGCCTGTGAGCGACACGTACAACTTACGAAGGAGTGCAGTCAGGGCTTGGGCCAAGACCGGTCGGTTCTCCTATTAGCTGCACCCGATTTCACTATTGATGGTTTGTTGTAGACATCTATATGCATTATATTGCTTGCATCAGCGCCAGGTGACAGGAAACCTTGATCCATCCCCTGATGACCCGATCCCGAACGGAAATATTCCGAAGAATGTCCTTCCATCAATCTTCGCTGACCCAGGCTGGAATCTACTAAGTACCTCTATCTTGTCCACTTCAAACTGCGGAAATCCTGCATTGCGCCTGTTCGGGTTCGGGCCTGTTGCGGCTGATGGCTATGGCATTGGGTATATCATTAAAGAGAACGGGATTAGCATGTACGCCACAATTTTATTATGAATTAACATGTCATTGATGCTGACGAATGTGCCAACAGCGTCGCTTCATCAAAGCATCTACAGACGCGTCGATTCTTAGATACCCTCCAGGGATATCTGTTGGAAGTTCAGAGGATCTTAATTCAACTCCACCGCTCTGCAAATGAACGCCCTGCGCCATTTGTTGATCACGCTGGTATCCTCCGTGACTCCAAGACTGGTCGACCAATCAACGGCCACGGTTATGGGTCAGACGAATCGGGGAGCGACTACGAGGACACCATGCGTGAGTCATTTGGTTATGCGCAGCTTTTCGTAACCTTACTAATAGATATATTCTTAGCCGGGTATTCGTTCTTTGATAGTGGCGATATCGATCTGCTCGGACGCCGCAAGAGAAGCATGTATGCAAATATTGGTGTGTCTGAATGTCCTCGCGCTATGTTTTGCTAACGCTGATTAACCCTGGCACGTAGGAAAAGTTCTTCCACTGTCCGATTATTGATAGAAGGTGACTGAATGCTGTATGTACAAGTATCGTCGAGTATATTTCATTATTTTTCGTGTATCACTACATTTATGATGTATCTGATGTCAGAGTTGTATATGTAATCATATGACGTGCTCAAAAGACCATTTAGTGACATTCCGTGGCCCGTGGGCTACTGCGTATGCGGCGTTGATAAACAAACGACAACTGAAATAAATGGATGATATCAGTCTCCTATCAGTTTCCCACTCTCTTGACTCAACCACCACTGTCTCATTGAAACCATCATGTCCGCTCACACTCTCCCTGATCTCCCATACGCCTATGATGCTCTCGAGCCTTTCATCTCGAGGCAGATCATGGAGCTTCACCACAAGAAGCACCATCAAACCTATGTAAACGCTCTCAATGCTGCTGAGGCTAGCTACGCAAAAAGCTCTACCCCCAGGGAGCGCATCGCCCTCCAGGCAGCACTCAAGTTCAACGGTGGTGGTTAGTGTTTACACTTAACTGGGGTGCCAGATAATCGCGTCATTTGGTGTTCTTATCTTATCGCTCGTCATCGATCGTGATCCCACGTTATTCATTACACGTATTTAGGTCATATCAACCATTCTCTCTTCTGGAAGAACCTGGCGCCCGCCTCCAGCGAGGGCAAGGGTAATGGTGGTACCCTGAAGGCTGGTCCTCTTAATGACGCCATTGTGCAAAGCTTCGGGTCGCTCGATGCGCTCAAGAAGGAATTCAATGCCACCACCGCTGGTATTCAAGGTTCCGGATGGGGCTGGCTCGTAAGTTTCTTGTTTCATCATACATGATTGATGTAGTGTTCACGGTGCTTCATGCTCAGGGTTTGAACCCCTCCACTAAGCGCCTCGAGATCACCACGACTGCAAACCAAGACCCACTTCTGACTCACGTCCCTATAATCGGGGTTGACATCTGGGAGCATGCTTTCTACCTACAGTATCTCAACGTTAAGGTTGATGTGAGTTATCGGGTTTCATAGGAGCAAGATGCACTTCATTGACCACATCGATAGTACCTGAATGCGATTTGGAGCGTCATCAACTTTGAGGAGGCTGAAAAGAGGTTCACGGAGGGTCTTTCTTCTAGCAAGCTGTAAGCTCCCGAGAAGGGCAACATAATAAAATGAAAGAGGAATGAATTCGCGCCATGTTGTATTATGGATGAGTTTGTCGCAATGAATTGTCTATTGTTTATTCATAAGACAATTCCCGGACCGATAAGGTTTGAAAAATGTTTGCTCGTTCAATACATTTTCCTTTGAAGTTGTTTACATTTACCGCAGTATGAGCATGCAACCTCATGCATACATGGTTCATATGTCAGCAAGGCTGCATGAAAGAGTCCGATCCACGTACACAGGTTTGTTGTTTGTCTGACATCCACCACCGTTACCCTTTACTGTTACAAGGAAACCAGCGGGAATTTAAGAATGATATCAGTCACACGAATGGCTTGTAGAACATCGTGAATGTGCTAGGCGGAGATAGGTATCACGAACCGGTAACGGCGACTTATTGCACTCCATTGCAATGTGTTCTGCTTCGATTGGCTCCTCACCCGGGGGTAGAAAATAGATGAAACGAAGGTCTGACTAGGGGTACCATCGAGTGGCTGAACGAGCTTCTATAGGGGAGTACTACTATCGAGTACCTGAAACTTCTATGCATCAAGCGTGGCACCAACTCATGCGGCACTGCATTGTACTAGTGATGCCGACATGATGTAGCGCAGGAAGGTTATCTTTCCCCGTGTTCTGGCTGGCTCGGTACCTCGCCCAAGGGCGCCGCGAGGGCGATCAGGACTCGATAAGGCCATCGGTAAAGCTTGAACTGGACATGTGGTTGAGGAATGTTGCAATATTAATGTTTTGGCACAACACTAGTAGGTACCAGCGCAGAATGCACCACTACACATGCATCAAAATACACAATCGGAGATTGAATCATTGTTGCCTCCGGCCCCTTACAATCGCTGAAGCGCTGAAGTTTGTATTCACTGATCCTTCATCGACTCCACTTGCGGCAATCGCGCAACGGCGAGGACCGAAACCGTATGTTTAATTATTGCCAAGGGTCTTTGGCGCTGACATTTTACAAGTTCACGAGAAGTTTTTATGTTATCCAAAGCATGTATCATAGCGCTAAATCTGGAATTTGGCGAACGGCGAGAAGAAAATCTCGCGTCATGCGGTACCCACTCATTCATGTCCCGAACTTCTGGAAGGTACGCATAGATTGTGACATTTCGAGTTGTCAGTTCAAAATAGTATGTGCTGAATCCGAGCAGTTCTGAATCTTATCAACACGCTGCACAGCGGGACTTTTCGAAAATGAATGACAACAGCAATTGACATTGACCAACAATTGACCAACATGATCCGAAACCCTTATCGATCTCATTGTGCAACCATTCCGATCTCGAAATCTCTTCTGGATGCAGAGTTGAGTACTAGATTTTTATGCGTCACATGTTACTCCCGATCTGCAGCATGTACATGATGAAACATCGGAGATAAGCCATCAGACCTCCATGTATATGTACAGCTCCTGATGCCACTTGTCCCAGCTCACGCTCACTGCGTAAGCCTCATTAAGGTTCCCGACATCTCACTGATCCCAGTGACACTGGTGGGACAAAGGCTACTAATAACGTATAGTGTTCACCATTTCTCTGCACTCAGTCGTTATTGAGGTAAGCATGGTTCGGGTCTACTGTACAACCTCGTGATCTCCTCTACAGCCAGTTCAGTCCGTCATCACAAGTGCTTCAAAGTTCAGTCAATTCAGCAACGTAGACCGCAGGCAATGGTGCTCCTTGTTGCAACACTCTCGCTTTTGCATTTTGATGGTGCCTCTCAGGTTATCAAACACCAGCGTCTTAGCTTTATTTCTCTAACCCACGGGCTTGCCTCGATTGGAATTTGGCAGAGGACTGAATATGCGTAATTCGTTTCCGATGAATGCTCGAGATACATTGATCATACATTAGGCACACTCTATCATGATACCCTCGGCTTTCGTCGGCTTAGCAGGAGAATGAATGTTGCAGATGGGCTTTGCACTGCGGGTGCTTGCCATGATTATGATCTCAGTCTCCCGTAGGCAGACCATAGATGGAAGGCAGCTGTTCCTTCTCCCTGGCTATCACTGAGAAGGTCAAGAGTCGCCCATCTTTTGGCATCGTCGACTTCAATGATTACGCATTCATATACGTGGAGTCGACTTCTGCAGGTATTGTACACCGAATCAGATCACATTGATGTACAGATGAACGACTGGCAGACAGAATCATTGGAAAGACTCCATGCAATACTTAAAAGCCTTTCCTTGGACTTTTCCCTCAAGGAGTAAACTGAGGATTGTACTCCATGCTGCAGGAAAAATAAGGACTACGGGACTAAAGTCTGGAATGACAAAAAGAGATACCTGACTTATATGGTCAAAACAGAAATAGGTTTCAAACTTGGAAAAAAATATCTTCTTCTGGGCTGGTACATATCATAGAGGGTGTTCATAGGAATGATATGAGCCAAGAATTAAGAAAATCGGCGGTTCGGTTATGGAGATATGGTCAAAATACTGACTTTTTGACCCCCTCACCACATCTCTATACCATCGACCTCCAGATGCTCTGGGACCATTCCCAATCGATTCTAAGGGTAAATTTGTAAGTGGGTATTGGTTACAGCTAGGTTATGTCTAGCCAAAGGGCCACAAAATGGGCATTTTTGACATATTGAAAAATGCCCACAACTGGGGGGGGTCCGATTTGGGCATTTCTCAACATGTCAAAAATGCCCACAACAGGGGGGGGTCCGATCTGGGCATTTTTGACATGTTGAGAAATGCCCATATTGGACCCCCCCTGGATTGGGCATTTCTCAACATGTCAAAAATGCCCAGATCAGACCCCCCCCCTGTTGTGGGCATTTTTGACATGTTGAGAAATGCCCATATTGGACCCCCCCTGTTGTGGGCATTTTTCAACATGTCAAAATGCGCAGATTGGACCCCCCCTGTTGTGGGCATTTCTGACATGTTGAGAAATGCCCAGATTGGACCCCCCCTGTTGTGGGCTAATATTCTTAACCATGCGATCTAATATTCTTAACCGTGCGATCTGGTTTTGATCGCATGATGCAACTTCCACTTATGGAAGTTGCATGGCGCAACTTCCAAATATGGACGGCCATTTGGTGCAACCTATCTATCTGTTTTCCAAGCAGAAGGGCCTTCGGCCGTCCCCGTCCCCTTTATTTCCTTTTATGGTAGCGTCCCCCTCGGGGGAACGCCTCGGGCATGAATTTTCATCTCGTCATCGTCCCCCGTCCCCTCTTCTTTTTATTCCCACAGCCCTCGAACGTCCCCCGTCCCCTCTCCCACGTCCCCGCCGTCCCCCCTTCTTTTTATTCCCACAGCCCTCGAACGTCCCCCCGTCCCCCCTTCTTTGTATTCCCACAGCCCTCGAACGTCCCCCCGTCCCCCCCCTTCTTTTTATTCCCACAGCCCTCGAATGTCCCCCGCCCCTCATGCATCCCCTCTCCTGCATTTCCTGGTCCCATCACAAAGATCCCCCCATTCCCTCTCCCATGTTTCCTGGTCCCCTCTCCCACATTTCCCGGTCCTCTCAGTCCCCCGTCCCCCCTCTTTTCCTCAAATCGTCCGTTCCTGTCTTTACATCCTCCCTTCCCGGTTCTATGTGCGGCGGTGATATGTGTGATGTACGGTAGTTCTGTGTTGTAGCGTCGATATTCGATATGTATATAGCAGTAGTTCTACATGGCAATTCTAAGTGGCTGTGATATATAGCAGTGGTTCTACGTGATCGTTCTAAGCGGTGGTGATGTATAGCAGTAGTTCTTTGTCGTATATAGGGCAGCGATGTGCAGTGGCCGTTCTAAAGCGGTTCTAAGCGGTAGTGATGCTCGATGCAGCAGTAGGCGGCATGATATATAGCGGTGGTTCTGACGCAGCGGTTCTAAGCAGCGATGCCAAACTACCAGTGAATATACTAGCTTGTTGCTGACTTATTTGAATTCATTTGTTTATGTGCTGTTTTATAGTTGCTTGGAGTTCCTGGTAGCTGTCTGTAGTAGCACTCCCATGAACTACGATCTACTACTACTACTACGATCTACTACTACTACTACTACTACTACTACAGTGGTACCTGGTAGCACTATGTAGCTCAATGCGGTACTACACAGTCGCCTCATAGAAGGCATGCGACCACTGAGCTACACGCGCTACACGGACTATATAGTACTATGTATTCAGCTGACTTTTTCCCGATGTACGCAGTAGAATAAACTCACATATACCAATTTGCGCAGTTCATCAATCTTTCTCTTGACGGGGGCGCTGGACAGGCATCATAGCCTGAGTACCGCGCAGCATGCCGATTCAAAAGAGTAGACGAGAGAAGCCACAGAGGGCTGGTTTACCCTGCCTGGTGCAGGATGCCCCACACATTCAGCGCCTGGCGCAGGATGAACCAGCCTTCGATGAGTCTCCCAGGCCAAACAAGGGATGGTGCATGCCGATGATCATGAATCGAGAGCTTTTCTAGCTTCTCCAGCGCACCCGACCTTGGCCCAAACAGGGATGGTACGCACCGATGATCATGAATGGAGAGCTTTCTAGCTTCTCGAGCGCACCTGACCTTGGCAGCAAATTGACGCCTTCCAAGCATGGCGCTGATTCTGCCAAACAAGTCAATGGTGCATGCTGAGACAGAGATCGAGACCCGACATACTTCATGGCCAAATTCGAACGATACTGGTCGTTCGCTCTCTCGGCTATATGAAGAAGATTATGATGGAGGATGCAAAGAACACGACTTGACTCGTGACACGCTGTGTTGGGAACTAGGCAAAGCGTGAGCATCATTCAAACTGATCAGGTAAGACCACGTACGCCAATGAAAACGTCGCCAAATGATTCGATTGCGTGATGAATATCTACCTCGCTCGTCGGTAGAAGGGCCAGTACCATCTCCAGATCTCTTGCCCTATCTTGCTGTGGACGAAAACCCTAAGGGACCTCGCGTCCTGCTCAAAATCAGGCCATATCGATGGTTGAATCGATGTAGCGCTTACTTTTCACCCCAGAAGACGCGCCCAGAACACGACTGACTCGCTGCGGGCGGGGATATATCTGCCGAACGACGATCAGCAGCTAGAAATGAAATCAGACATGTTGTTTACTTCATTCCTAAAACATATAAGGTTGGTCTGGGATACATGGAAGATAAAAAGGACGTGGGCAGCGGTATCTGAGCAGCAGCGATACATATATATAGCAGTAATACATAGTAGCAGGTTCCAGGCGGTAGCGATGTGTGGCAGCAGTTTATACGTAGTGATTTTGAGCTGTAGTGACATGCAGTAGTGATATATGTGCTGGTAGGTACTGTGCGACGGTCAGTAGTTTCAGCTTCGAGCGGTTCTAAGCAGGAGTGATGTATAGGAGTGATACGCAGCGGTAGGTTCTACATGGTAGTGACATATGGCGCCGGTCAACAGCAGTTCTAAGCAGCAGCAATACGCAGCAGCGATATATAGCAGTAATACTTCTGTATAAAACTTCATCTTGTGCGTGAATGACATGTTTTTGAAGCGACCTATCGGACAGATGAGTGCAAGACGACAGCAGAGAAAATCAGATTTTGGATCAAACAGTAACGCGTCGTAGATGACATGTGCTCTGTGCTCGACCCCCATTTACGACGGTAGAACTGACTCTGCAGTCAGCTCCCCATTGGAGACATGATTAATAGGAAAGAGGCTCGCGTTGTGGTCACATCGCATGAAGAAATATCACCGCCCATGCCTTGTAGAACTACTGGTATAGATCACCACGGTGTGTCAGTCTGCGTAGTAGTTCCGAGCATCGGTGATTGATACGCAGGCAGCGATATATAGTAGTAGTACTCCTTGGCATAGCATCTCCTGCCTCTGTAATATGACATGAACGACACGTTTTGAAGTGTCCTATCAGACAGACGAGCGCGAGATGAGACAGCAAATCGAATCAGATTTCGAACAAAACAGCAACGCGTTGTAGATAGATGTCATGTATTTCTACGCTCCTATGCTCATCCCCAGAAAACCCGTATTTATGATAGCATCACTGACTCTGCCGTCAGCTCCCCCATCCAGCAGAGATGCGTTTGATTAAAGATGAGACTCACGTCGTGCGGGCGGCATCACATGAAGAAACGGGGCTTGGCTTTCTCGATCTCCCCGCAGAACCAAAGAAAGGCCTCCAAGCAGTTGACGTATTTCCCTTGCGAATCATGCTCTTGGACCGCCCAAGCACGGAACTCGTCTAGGGTCGAGAGCGTCGCTCCTCTGCAGATGGGTTGCTTTATGAGCAGTTTCCTGAACTTGTCTTCCGTCCACATGCTGAAGACCGCCTTGAAGATGAATCCGACGAACTCGCACGTCTGCCCTTTCTTGTATGAGAAACCGGCGTGGCATGCTGGTTCCTCGCCCGTGAAGCCTTTCGACTGGGGCAAGCAGCAATGGAAGCAGTAAGTGTATAGATCGAATTTGAACGACTTCTTGAAGATCATGTACTCGTCCATCTGCACGGCTTTCGCCTCCGTGCAATTGTGGCCGTCTTGCGAGACCAGCTGCACGAGCCTTCCGAAGTGAATGGGGCAGTGGTTCTTCAATACTGGCATGTACTTGTTGAGCCGGGAGGTCCGTGCCAGGCGACTCATCAAGGCATCATTGTTGTGCCCTGCTCTCGATGCAAAGGTGCGGGGATTATTTGGGAGCGATGAAGGAGGGGGCAGTTCTGGCCTCGAGAAGGTGGACGCGACGGGTTGTGATGCCGACTGTGAGGAAACAATGGATGCGTGAGCGACGTCGAGTCAGACAGGACGGAAGCGAGGGAAGTCATACCATGAAAGGGTTGTCGCTCTGCATTTCCGAGGTACGCTGTTGGAGGAAGAAGAAGAGTCAGTCAGTGCTTCAGCAGCGTTCATGGAAACTGACGGGCCGATGAATGGCCTCCATGGCGTCGAGGACCAAAGCTTGTGATCGAGTTATCCTCGAGCTGTCCAGGTCGTACATCTCATCACTGTCCTGGAACGTCGAAGCCTCCTGCGATGCATGGTGAATGCTCGGAAGGGAGATGACGGTATGGGACGTTGTTAATCCCATGGGGACGTCCGGGATCAAGGCTGAACTGGATGCTGGTGCTGGTGCGGAAGGCGAGGTCTGCATGGCATTAGTTGCCGCAGGATCCATCAGTGGGAGAACAGGAGTGAAAGGGGTCTGGATGGCTTCCATGGCGAATCGTTGCATGGGACTGTCGGGAGAGCACACGTCGCAAGGGATACAGCTGGGCTCTTGGGTGCAACGTACGGCGAGGATCTCGCCGTCCATGCAGAGGGTGGTGGAGTATCGGCGACATTCTTCGCCATGGACCATGTCGTCCAGTTCTTCTATGCACTGCTCCCGCCCGGTCTTTTCTCCACGGAAGGAGGTCACCCTTTTGGCGTCGGTGACGAAAAACACATGAGACTCCTTTCCATCACGACCCGCGCGACCCATCATCTGACTGTTGACTATGAGTCCGTACGCCGGCCTGAAGATCAGCACGTATCTGACGTTGGATCTGTCCATGCCCTGCGCGAAAGCGGTGGTGCACGCCATCACCTTCAATTCCCCTCGGTCCCAGAGGTCGAGGTTGTATGCCTTGGTGTTCCCAGCCTCGAATAGGTTGCTGTGATAGGAGGCGCACTTGTTCTGGGTCGCGAACAATTCGACGTCGCCTTGGGAGGAAAAGAACACGAGGATGCGTTCTTCGTCCACCAAACGTCCCTTCAAAGCACGAACCAGGTGATTCAGAGACTCCCTCGCCGCGATGGGCTCCACTGAAACCACATGGATTCCGATCTCTGGACGGTTCGTCAAAGATCTGACGTTGGCGAGGTCCGAGACCTTGATGCCGAACGGTTTGATGAAGAGCTCCAGGCGGTGGGGAGGCGCTGTGGCAGACAAGAGGGCGATTTGCATGTTCATCTTACTGAATTGTTTGGCCAGAACTTTCCATTTTATGGTACGATTGGGATGGCAGTTGAGGATGTCGTGAAATTCGTCGATGAACACTTTGCTGAACATTTTCCCAAGGGGGGACACCAGGAGACTGTCCAGAGAATGGATCAGCAGCAGCTAGTGGTAAATGAGGGGGGTTGTTCATACCTGGCGAATGTCTGAGACGAACAATGCTCGACCTGAAGGAACAGGATCTGAACGTTTTCCGGCACGCTTTTGGAGAGAGAGTAATTGTGGCATCTTAGTCCGGCAGCGACGGCCTTGGAGTACTGTTCTTCGAGCAACGCCACGAAGGGGCATACCACGATGGATTTCACCTCTTCGTCCATCACTGATGGAACCATCCACAGCATACTTTTTCCTCCGCCCGTCTTCATGGCGATCATGAGGTCCCTTGTTTCCGTTTGCACCGCGATGAGAGCGTCCATCTGCGCCCGGCTCTTTTCTTTCGCGGCGGGGTCGTTCATGATCTTCCTGATCGCCTTTCGAATGTCCTAATAATCTTAACCGGGCACTCCAGGGTGGGGTGTATTTTGCAACTTCCATATATGGTGGTTGCAAATTTGCAACTTCCAAATATGGATGACCATTTTTTGCAACCTGCAGTCAAAATAAGCTGGCGCACGCCTATTTGTTGCAACCTGCAGTCAAGATAAGCTAGCACATCACTATTTTTCAACATTTGCAACTTCCATATATGGTGGTTGCAAATGGTGGTTGCAACTGTTGCAACTTCCTTATATGGAGGTTGCAAATGGTGCAACCTCCCAATATAGAAGTTGCAATAAATATGCGGGCGCACGGCTATTCATGCAGAAGCACATATCACAGAGTCTGACCCATTGACAAGGCAGCACATCTTCCACTTTTCAAAATATGCGGGCGCACGGCTATTCATGCAGAAACACATATCACAGAGTCTGACTCATTGACAAGGCAGCACATCTTTCACTTTCAAAATATGCAGGCGCACGGCTATTCATGCAGAAACACATATCACAGCACCTGACTCATTTTCAAGACAGCAAAACTTACAATGTTGAAATATGCGGGCGCACGGTTATTTGAAGGGCAACACATAGAGTGACTCATTTGCAAGTGGTGCAAGTGGTGCAACTTCCATATATGGTGGTTGCAACTGTTGCAACTTCCTTATATGGTGGTTGCAACTGTTGCAACTTCCTTATATGGTGGTTGCAACAGTTGCAACCTCCCAATATAGAAGTTGCAATAAATATGCGGGCGCACGGCTATTCATGCAGAAACACATATCACAGCACCTGACTCATTCACAAACATCTTACACTATTCAAAATATGCAGGTGCACAGCTATTCATGCAGAAACACATATCACAGCATCTGACTTATTTTCAAGACAGCAACACATACAATATTGAAATATGCGGGCGCACGGTTATTTGAGGGGCAACACATAGAGTGATTCATTTGCAAGTGGTGCAACTTCTATATATGGTGGTTGCAACTGTTGCAACTTCCTTGTATGGTGGTTGCAACAGTTGCAACCTCCCAATATAGAAGTTGCAATAAATATGCAGGCGCACGGCTATTCATGCAGAAGCACATATCACAGAGTCTGACTCATTCACAAACATCTTACACTATTCCAAATATGCAGGTGCACAGCTATTCATGCAGAAACACATATCACAGCATCTGACTCATTTTCAAGACAGCAACACTTACATTATTGAAATATGCGAGCGCACGGTTATTTGAGGGGCAACACATAGAGTGATTTATTTGCAAGTGGTGCAAGTGGTGCAACTTCCATATATGGTGGTTGCAACTGTTGCAACTTCCTTATATGGTGGTTGCAACTGTTGCAACTTCCTTATATGGTGGTTGCAACTGTTGCAACTTCCTTATATGGTGGTTGCAACTGTTGCAACCTCCCAATATAGAAGTTGCAATAAATATGCGGGCGTACGGCTATTCATACAGAAACACATATCATAGAGTCTGACTCATTCACAAACATCTTACACTATTCAAAATATGCAGGTGCACAGCTATTCATGCAGAAACACATATCACAGCATCTGACTTATTTTCAAGACAGCAACACATACACTATCTATCTGCTTTCGAAGCAGAGGGCCTTCGGCCGTCCCCGTCCCCTTATTTCCTTTTATGGTAGCGTCCCCCTCGGGGGAACGCCTCGGGCATGAATTTTCATCTCGTCATCGTCCCCCGTCCCCTTTCTCACGGCCGTCGTCCCCTCTTCTTTTTATTCCCACAGCCCTCGAACGTCCCCTGTCCCCTCTCCCACGTCCCCGCCGTCCCCCCTTCTTTTTATTCCCACAGCCCTCGAACGTCCCCCCGTCCCCGCCTTCTTTTTATTCCCACAGCCCTCGAACGTCCCCCCCCCCCTTCATGCATCCCTCTTCTGCATTTCCTGGTCCCATCACAAAGATCCCCCCATTCCCTCTCCCATGTTTCCTGGTCCCCTCTCCCACATTTCCCGGTCCTCTCAGTCCCCCGTCCCCCCTCTTTTCCTCAAATCGTCCGTTCCCGTCTTTACATCCTCCCTTCCCGGTTCTATGTGCGGCGGTGATATGTGTGATGTACGGTAGTTCTGTGTTGTAGCGTCGATATTCGATATGTATATAGCAGTAGTTCTACATGGCAATTCTAAGTGGCTGCGATATATAGCAGTGGTTCTACGTGATCGTTCTAAGCGGCGGTGATGTATAGCAGTAGTTCTTTGTCGTATATAGGGCAGCGATGTGCAGTGGCCGTTCTAAAGCAGTTCTAAGCGGTAGTGATGCTCGATGCAGCAGTAGGCGGCATGATATATAGCGGTGGTTCTGACGCAGCGGTTCTAAGCAGCGATGCCCCCCATGTCGCGACGTATTAATCCCAAACCCCATCTTCTGTCTGTCTCTCGCCCATGCATTCCCCCTTCCCGCATGCTCTGATCTCCTCATGGCCTGTCGTCCTCCTCGAAGGTGAGTTCTCCCCCTCATGGTGCCACTCCTCCGGTCTCATGCCTTCTTCCCTCCCTTG